>CM031237.1:2104701-2704701 GCA_018340775.1 Taxus wallichiana var. yunnanensis
TTTTCATCCTTCAATTCACTGCTGCCACTAGGTGCTGATCAACTTCTCTTGGCTTAGCTCCTTTTTCATAGCAGCTAGCTCTTCCTCTTTCTTCTTTAGCTCCCCTTCTAGATCTCTGACCCTATCATTCCACCCAAAGAGTCTAGCCTCGATCTCAATGGAGACTTTGTTGAGCGCGTTGCATAGTTGTTCATCCGAGAGCTATTGGGTATCCACCACTGGGTTGTCTTCTCTTGGTCCTGGCAATGTTATTATTGCCCCCATGGCTTACCTCAAACTCTAGCTCATCAAGGTGGGACTCTATAGCCCATGAGAGCATCTTCCTTGTCCATGGATATGCAGCCTCCTTGTCAAAAGATGACATTGCTACAAGCTCCTCTACCGGAATGGTACTTTGGAACCACACGCGGAACACTTTCTTGGGGTCATCAATATAACCCATCTCTCGGCCTCTCCCTCTGCACCTTCCTCCCATGCGCTGTACCCTTAGGTATACTTACAATCAAAATGGGGCCTCTAGTGCTGCCGTGTTCCTCTTCTACGCTCTCCTTCTTCTCCTTGTTCAACACTGGCTCAACGTTGTGTTCCAATTTTTCCTCCACCATGGTCTCAATGTTCTTGGTCTCTTCTCCTTCTGCCACCTTGGTTTTCTATTTCTGCGCAGAACTTGGAGACTCTTTCTTCTATATGCTAGCTTCCTCACCTTTTCCCATGTCCTGGGTGCCTTCTCCTACCTAGCTATCCTTCCGCCATATGAAATGGAACCCCTATTCTTCTCTCTCTCCTTCCTCCTCTGAATCATGTATATTGAAGATGGGTGGTCCTCGATCCTTCCCAGGTCCTCTTCCCCACTTACTTCTTCTCCACTCTCATCCTCTTCGCTCTCATCTTTTTCTCTTATGTACTTGTCCAAACTCTCAGTCTCTTCTTCGAGATGGTCTCTTCTTCTACCCTTTGCTTCTTCCTAACCGGAGATTCTAGTGTAGGTGATTTCATTTCTTCCTCTCCTGATGACTCCTTATCTGATGGATTTTCTAGTTCTGGAGTCTTCTCTTTTACTATGGGCTTCTTCTTGCATGCATACATACTAGTTAAGTGCACTTGACTGGGGGAACCTATTGCCGTGTCTCCACCACACTTGGTATTTTATTTTCTAGCTCTTTTTCCTCCCATTTGGGTGTGGGTCTCTTCCTACTAGTTGGATCCTGAGGTATAGATACCTCATTCTCTAGATATGTGCCCTTCTCAGACTTGGGTCTTATGCGGATGTACACGCATGCCATGGATCCATCTGCAATGGGTAGATTCATGGGCCTTGTCATTTGAACTTCATGTGATACGTACCACTCCACGTATGTGCACTTGCTAGGGTAGACCAACCCTTTGCACATTTCCCTATGGTCTGGTCCATATTACCAAGGTCCAGCTTAAAATTCTTGGACTCCTTGAACCTATTTACTCCCGCTTGGAAGTATTGAGATATGAAGGAAAAGGGGAGCTTGCACCATGGGCTCCAAGTCTCATCTGATAGTTTGAATCTGCCAAGTAGAAATGCTGGTACACAAAAATTCCACTTCTCCCCTAGTGGTGGCTGTTGGCAGTTGTTTGAGAATTCTCCATTCCACCCCGAACGCATTCCTTAGGCGTATACCATTTTTCCAAGCGCGCCTTGTGCACAGTTGTCATGGTGTCACAAGCATATTTCTCAAACCTCTTTATAGGTGAGGGGTCTTCAAAGCAGGTACTCCCACATGAACTTGTCTGATGCATCTAGTAATCGATCTCGAAAACATGATGGTTAATAGGACATTTCAAAAAGGATCCTATCACCTTCCTTCACGTAGCTGATAATCTCATCCGCGATGAATGCGGATAAGTTGTAGATGGTGCCCTTTGAAATTTTCCTACAAACATTCAACCATGGCTTATTAACCTGGGTCCATCTCTCTGGCCATTTAACTTTGACACCAGTGTGTGGCCATCTTCATTACCAGATCCTTAATGTCTACGACATCATAATACCTTGACCCTTTCTTGTATGCATAAGGTGATAGTTTCCTTAATCACTTCTTTTTCGGTCAAGTCATCCTCCAAACCTTCTCCTTCATAGATGAGGCCTGTGAAATGTGAAATGAGCTGAGGGGTTATGCGCATCTTGCCCGCGAAGTGGAAGTAGTCCTCATGGACGCGTGACATCAGCCATTGATATAAGCACTTAGGTTTCCAAGTAGGGAAACTCAAAGAGTTGTAATAACCCTGCCTTCTCCAACTTAACCTTCACATCATCATTATAAATGGGAAAACCTCTGGTGTCCTTTTTTTGTTGGGGTGCACTAACTCCAAGCACCATCTCCTTCTCTTGATTGTGTTTTGTCCGATGATTGTAGTCATTCACAGACATGTTCCTCAGATGGGACTCCCACTCCTTCCCCAACAACACTCCATCTGGGTACTGCATTTCTGCATACCACTCCTCATTTGTGCGTATGTCAGTTTCTTGTTGCTTACCCTTGCCCTTTCCCTTTCCCTTCTTGGGTGTGCTAACTAGTTTCTTGGGTGCCATTCTCTAGGTCTACTTCAATCACTCCATGTTACTCTATTTCTTCCACTCTCTCCAACCTTAGATCTCAAACTTGTGAAGAAAATTCCTTAACCCCATGCCCTAGTTCTTCAAACCCTAACTGGGATACTCCTTTCACAAGACAACACCTTCTCCCACTTTTCCTACACCCGTGAAATCCTTTCCTCTCTGGTTCATAAATCTGAACTAGTTACTCACGCTTCAATTTCTCCAAATGTTTCTTCACACGGATCATTTTTTTGGAAGCCCTAGTTTGCAAAGGTGTAAAAAAGTGCTTCTTTCTCTTTATACGTAAAGTGAATAATGAAGTTCCTCGACCCCTTTATTTATAGTTTTTCCTTTTTAAGCATTAAGTGCTCCTTCACCTACCACTATACTTTTAACATTTAATGCAGATTTTTCAAACAAAGCCCGACTTCAGCGCTTTCCCTCACGTGCCCAAACCTGCATGGACAATCCTCCAACCTTCTGGTGTGCAACCAATCCAACATGACAGGAGACTCTTGCACGCAGTAACCAAAGTGCAAAGGCACTTCTTCTGTCCTAATTTTTTCTCTCACCTACCTCATGTTGCTTTATGATTTTCCCTTCTTTGTACGTGGGATCTGAAAGTAGCTTTTATCTTGGCACCAACCATCCTTTTTCCATCTTTTCTTTCCAAGCACCTCTTTCAACAGGGCCATTCAACTGGGTTTTTCAACACAAACTTCCTTGGAATTTTAACCATGCTCTCCTTCACATTACTCCACCCCACACTAAAATGATGCACGGTCCTCTGCGCACTCAAAAATTCTCAAAAAGTAGTAATAAGGTTACCAGTGCCCAAGGTGCACAAAACAAAACAACAACGTGAAAGGGAAACACAAGAAAAGAAATGCATAAAGGAAAATTCTAAACTAACTGGAAAAACTACCTTATTTACAAACACCAAGAAGACTTATTTATAGTAGGGCTTTAGCCTACTCCTATTGAAGTGTCTAGAAATTTCATTCCATCCAAGCACTTGTAACTAGCATGCACCCGAATCAAGGATGTATGAGATTGTGTAGGGACCTAACCAATGGACTTTCAACTTCCCAAGATGGCGCAAAACTTAGAATCATATAGTAAGACCATCTGTCCCAACCTCAAACTTCTTGTTTCTGATGTGGCGATCATGCCATGATTTTTTCTTTGCTTTCTCTATTGTTTGACTCCACCTGGTGAGTGATCATCTCTCATCCAACTTCATTAACTCATCAATTCTCTCTTCCAGCGCTTGCTCATCAGCCTAACCCTCCTACATGCATGCTATTCGCAAAGAAGGTAACATGAATTCAACTGGCAGAATGGCTTCCATGCCAAACACCAATTGAAATGGTGTGGCTTTGTTCAGCCTTTTATAAGTTGTCCTGTAAGCCCATAATACGACTGATACCTTGTCATCCCAATCTTGTCTTCCGACATCACAAATTTTGGTCAGGGTATGACTCAGTATTTTGTTAAATGCCTCTATGGTTCCATTTTCTTATGGGTGATAAGGGGTAGTCTTGTGATGAGCTACCATGAACTCTACTAACAGGATCCTCATGGTCTCATTTAAGAAATGTGTACCCCTATCACTGGTTAAACTTAAAGGGCATCCATACCTTGTGATAATGTTCTCCCACAAAAATCTTTATCCCATTGTGGTTTTGTGCAATCTTTAGTTGGAGCTGCCTCTGCCCACCTTGTCAAATAGTCTATGCAAGTGATGACATAGCGTGACCTAGTCCTACGCGCCATTGGTGCAATAGGGCCTACAAAGTCTATTGCCCACTTCTCAAAAGGTTCCATGCTAGGTATAGGGCGCAAAGGCATTTCATCTCTCTTTCCTGGCTTGCCAATGCACTGACAATGGTCACACGCTTTACAATAGTCTTTACAATCCTTGTACAAGGTTTCCCACCACAATCCTACCATTAATATCTTACGCACGTGGTGGCATCACCTGCATAATGCCCACCCACACTTCCTCCATGTGCTTCCTCCATGATGGTGAGGTGCTCATGCTCTAATACACACACATGCGCAAAACTTCATCATGTCCCAACTTGTATAAGTCTCCACTGATCAACATGTAGGGGCATGACACGTATGGTGAGTTGCTTCTTCTCTAATGCCTTCATTCCTTCTGGTGCCACACCTTCCTTTAAAAATACTACAATCTCCTCCAAATCCAAGGGCGCGCCGCAACCTAAATAATTACGCATCTGGCATTATCTCCTCAATACTGTGCATCCTCCCTTGAATCAATTCTTGACAGATGATCAGGCCCATAATTACTCTTCCCAGGTTTCACTACTACCGTGAACTCAAACTCTTGAAATAACAATACCCACCGACATATGCGCCCTTGTAGAATGGGCTTGTTCACCAAATACTTTAATGCCATGTGGTCGGTGTAAAATACAAAGGGTGTTGCCAGTAGATATTGCTTGAATTTGAAAAGCACGTAGATCATTGACAATGCTTCATGCTTCAGTCATTGTGTAATTATTCTCTGCTGGTGTCAACTTACTACTTGCAAAACATAGAGGGTGATCAACAATACCTTCACCTAGCTACACAAGCACTGCTCCAATGGCAGTTCCTGAGGCATCTACATGGACATGGAAGGGCTTGTCCCAAGAGGGAAAATGTAATATAGGCATGGTGATAAGCCTATTTTTTAATGTGTCAAATGCCTTCTATGCGCCTCTCCCCAATGGAAGGCACTTTTATGTCTGAGCAATTCTTCTAGAGGCATGGCTATCTTGGCATACCCCTTGATGAATTTTCTATAATAACCCGTATGCCCAAGAAATCCATGCACTGCGCTTTGGCTAGTAGGTTCCCTAATCCCACAATAATTGTAACCTTGGCAAGATCCACTAGCAAGCCCTCCTTGCATATGATGTGCCCAATAAAGTCCCAAAGGGTGTAGTAAATACACACTTCTTAATGTTGAGGGATATCCTCAACTACCTACACCTCTCAAACATTAACCTCAAATTGTCACAATGGTCTTTTACTAGTCCATACACTATCCAATCATCCAAATAGACCTAAAGAAACTTATGGATGAAGTCCTAGAATGCTTGCACCACTATGCATGAAAAAAATAGTAGGCACATTCTTCAAACCAAAGGGCATGATCATGTATGTAAAACTTCCCACTCGAGTGGCAAAAGTTGTCTTCTCCTGGTCTTCCTTTGCAATCTAGACTTGGTGGTACCCAAAATCCATCCGTAAAGGAATAGATTTCGCACCCAATGACTCCTTCCAAAATTTCTTCAGTGAAGGGGGTTGGAAAAGGATCGATGACACAAACTACATTCAACTCCCTATAATCCACGCAGATCCTAATCCGCCCATCCTTCTTGATGTTGATTACCATCGACTTATCCATTCCGATTCTTCCACTACTTCAATGATCCCAAAAGCTATCATTTTTTCTATCTCCTCCTTAACCTTTATGCATAAATTGGGATTCATTCAGTAGGGTCTCTTCCTGACCGAGTGTGCACCATCCTTCAATTTATCCTCATCTCCCCCAAGGAATGGTGGATGCCTTTGAGCTCATGGTACCCGCGTGGGAATAAATCCTCAAATTCACGCAATAGATCTATGACCTTAGAGACTTCCTTCTCCAACTAGTAATCTCCAATGATAGCCTCCTTAGGTTCCTCTTCTGAGCCGATGTTAACCTTCTTTGTCTTTAAGGGCTCATGGTAGGCATGCATGTGAGTATCAACACTATCCACTACCTCGTGTGTCCCTATAGAATGGCTAACATCCAAGCTTTCTGCTTCCTCCCCATCAATCACATACACCAACTTCCCTTTCTCCTTTTCCAAAACATGTGTGCTCAAATTGTAACTCTTATGTTTCTTCTACTTCTTCTTCAAAGCACACCTCCAAACCTGGTTCACCTAGTAGTTCCAATAGCCTATCTTCTACCATGGCACTATCCCCCATGGTAAGGTGCTTAACAACTTACAATGCCTTATCAACTGATGGCTTGGTACTTTGATATTCAAACATTTGAATGAGGTCAACTGCTAGCTCTTGCCAATTTCCTATTTGGTGGCATGTGTCTCTAAGAATGTATGTACCATGCACACGTAACCCTGTAGTGTAGAATACAACTTGTGTACCCAAAGGGATGGTGGAAAAGCTTCCGTGCCTTCTCTCTAGATCCTCTCACACTCCTGGATATGGAAAGAGGTGGGCTCCTTACCATGGTAGTCCTTGATGATGGTGGGCATGTTACTTCTAGAAAATATGATAGAGAGAGAAATTCTCACCTCATGCCATTCCAAAAGGCTCTCTGATGTGTAGCCCACCACCATGCCATGTGCTGTGCGAGTAGGACATAACTTAGCATCCCTCTCCATTCCTTCTCCTCCTTCCACTGAGCTTCCATCTCCTGTAAAAAGATCTCAGGGAAGGCCCCTCCTGAATACTTAGGTAATTTTTTTCCTCCTAGGCACCGGACTATGTGTGCCTTTATTACTTTTGTTACCGATCCTCTCAACTACCATCCGATCAATTCATAAGTCCCATGCACCCAATTATCACATGCTAGGCTGGTGGTGTCACTTACTGACTGAGCATCCTCAAACTGGATAACTCCATCGTAGGATGTATTATCTCTGGGTCCCTAATTGAGCACACATATATCCTATCTAGAACTTCTTCTCCCTAGGGGTTCAGTATAGGTGTCGAATTTCCATCATCCTAGGGGTATAATGACCACTCCTCCTTATTTTCAAAGCTGATGTACCCTTTGTTGAACCGAAGGTCCACATTGTTCTTGTAACACCATGGGTGCCCAAGGAGTGCTAGAAAATTGTCTACCTCGGTGAGTGCCAAGACTTCAAAGTCCCCAGTAAACTTAGCTCCTGGATAGTGATAGCTGCATCCTTTAAGACACCGATGGGCATTGCCTTAGTCTTTTTTGCCATATACAACACATTCAAAGATGGCTGTAATGCAGGTCTTCCCATTTGATGCCATGCATCCAGAGTTAGAACATTGACCTCACGCCGTGTCAATGAGGATATTACTAAGGAGCCATCCATCTACAATTGCATTCAATGTGATCTCCTTATCATAGTCAAGGCTATGAGGGGGAAGGTTCACATGTGCAAGACCTACCTCTCGTGCTCTCCTCCTGCAGGTGGTACCTTCTCTCTCAACCATGATCCTAGCAAGGGAATAATATTCTCTTGCCTTAGCATTTTACATACTTCCTTGACCTCATCCTAGGTCATCCTTGGTGCCTCGACTCTCCTTCCTTGTTCCTCCTCCCGGACTCTCTCCTTTAGACATTAATGGATCTCCCTCAGTAAACTCCGAATGACATCCATGGTGTCTTGATATACCTCCTTTTGACACGCAGGGTCTGGGTACTTTCCATGAACTACTTCCTCCCTCGAAACTAGGTTCTTCTGCCTTGGTATCTCTTTGTGTGTGCTTTTCTCTCATCTTGTTGTTACCAAAACTAGTTCCAAACCTACATCCCGTGTTACCTGTGGCATCCACTACATGTCTACCTTTTTAATGTTGACCATTATAGCACCCTTGTCTTTTCGGTGTGCTATCGATTCATGTGCTCAAACAACTCTAGGAACTCCTCATACTTGTGCTTCTTTCCACACCATGAGCACTACAACAGGTCCGGGCACTCATTTGTAATGCTATGTAGACCCACAATTGAAACAGGTTCCACATGGGAACTTAGTCCTTCCTCCCCCATGGTTACCATGACCATAATCCTCCTCGAAAACCCCTTCCATGTGTGCCCCATCTCGTGTGCTCCTCATAATGGTGATCATCACCCTTGGAACTACTAGCAATGTTGGTCTAGCACACCCCATGATCAATGGCCTCATGGATCTTGATCAATGAGCCTACAATCCTTAGTATCATGGGTTGTAGAGGTGCAGATCTTATAGTAGCAAGACACATTCTTCTAGATTGCATGTTGTAATAAGGGGCATCTACTAACATCATGGTCCCCATGAAAATTTCATAATCTACTGTCAAGGCACATACCATCCTCTGGGGAAATTATCCTTGACATGCCCTCTACTTCACAATCTGTGCACCATAAACCACTACGAGTCTCATGGGCTGAGTTTGCAGACAAATTTTTCTAGCTGCTTAGCCATAGTAGTAATCTGAGCCTCCAGGAACAAGCTAACACCAGTATCAATACTACCAACAAGCCTCTCGCACATAGTGTAGCTTCCAATGCTTCACACAGGTCTGTGAAAGTTTTATGAGATAAAGCCCTTCTAAAAGGTGTGATCAATCCTCCAACAAACCACTGAGCATGCTATGAAGGGTGAATATCATATGATAATTTAGACAAGAGAGTTTTAAAGTGTGCATCATACTCTCACACACTCTCTGCCATTCCTTGTTGAATCTCCTTCAAAGTGTTGATGCTCTTCTATTCAAACTTAGGATGTGGAATTCTACCAAGAATGCATTCTTTAAAGTAGTATAATCCACCACTATTTGATGAGGGTCATATTTCCTATACCAGCTATGCATGTGTGCCTTGCAATGTGGTTATAAAACTAACTAGCCTTTCACTCTGGGGTTGTGATACCCTTTGTGTGCCATAGCAGTTCACACTTGTGAACATGTTCCGTAACATCCTCAATACCTCTGTAATCTGGAAAGTGTAATGACATCTCAAAGAAGACTTGAGGGGGTGGCTGGGGCCCTTGTCCTCCTGAGCCAGAGCCTTGGTTCCCTCCAGTGTTTCCTCCACCACCGGATCCACCAGTCCACCAGGTCCTATGCCTCCTGAGCCACTAGATCCACCAGAACCACTAGGTCCACTAGGTCTCTATGCCCCCGACCCACTAGGTCCTGTAGTAGTCATGCCAAGTGTCCCCATGGTTCCACTGAACTATGCACCGATGGTCTGTGATAGTGCCCCACTACCACTATTGTACCCTATGCCACTCCTGATGTGAGACCAAGGCTTGTATACTAGCTCCTTGTCCAAAGACTCCTCCAAATACTAGAATATGTGTAGCCATAGAAGTGGGAACTGAAAAATTATACCTCTTAGGTGCAGATCTGTCACTTCCACTAATATCAACTGGGTCAATGATACTCCTTCCTAGTTCTAGAAAACCAAGCGCCTGTGGTTTGGTCATTGGGTGGGTTTAGATACGTGCCAATGACTCTTCTTTCTCCATGTGAAGAACTCTCACCAAAAGCAAAGGGGTCTCTCTTACACGCTTACCAAGATGGGGTAAAGATAGAGCATCGCTCAGGTTCCACGTCCTCCATGTGAACCTCAACTCCTTCCCACAACATCTACCTCCATAGATCCATCACACTTGTAGCCTCACATCATCTAGCAATCTCCCTTTCATGCACTTCACTATACTTGAGCCATGTCTCTCCTCCCTTTCCTTCTCATCGTAATATCTGCCATCTTCCTCCACCCTAGCTCCCTCACCCAATGCTCAGAATGGTCTAGCCAGCCATTGGAAATGCCTCTAAACCCAAAGTAATAACAAGATCTTCATTTTCAGAGGGATAACACATAGAAATGATCCTCTAGGCTCCCGCAGAAACTCAAACTCAGCAACCTCCAGACAAGAATATGTGGAAATGGCGTACTCCAGAGTGTAGCTAGCTAGTACTCCTTTCCACCAATGATCCACAACATGGGTCCACGTCATATCTACATCCTGTAGCCTCTGGTAATCTTCTTGGGTCCACACGCATGTGATCCATAATGCCAACTTGATCTAGATACATACGCTGAGAGCCATTCATACAACTCTACTGGGAAACAATAGAAAAATGTTTCATATAAATCATGGTAGAGGTTCTCTTCTACCCATTTATGTGCATCAAACTCAGGTCCAGTGCTGAATCTCTAAGAAAATTCATCCTCCGTGCTCTTGAACCATGATTCAACACTTTCCAAAGTTAACCGTTCTATCATTACTCACTACATAGATCATGTTGTATGTTATTTCCCACTACAACTTCAAAAAGAGGTCCCGCAATGAAACCAAGATGTAGTCATTTTTACCCTTATCACAAAAGAAAGGTACCCTACATGCACATTGGCCTATCACCAAGTGGATGCTGGGCACTCACCGAGGCATGCACGGGTGCCGAGTCTCTCTTTTATGTGAGTTTAGTGGGAAATATCATCATCTATGATTTGTTCTTAAGAGATTTAAATGGAGTTAAGACATTCAAGAACCATAGAGCTCAGAATGGCCTCTAGATCCTTGCAGTCATTACATAGAAAAAAAGCACTTAACATATTATATAACTTGCACCATAACAAAAAGAAGTATACAAGCATCCATACTTAGCATAAACATAAATGAAAGAGAACCTATGAGAAAGACGTATGCATCAAAATCATTTATATTCATATTCATATAACTGGTAACCTCATTACATCCATGGAGCCATTATAGAATGTCACAAAGAAATAGACCACAGTCATGCTTTTCAATTGGACTAATGTAGCTAGGCTATCAAAGAAAATTTGCAATCCCCATACCCATTATACATTCTCTCCCAAATACCATTACCCACTAATAGAGTTCTTGCAGTATTTTTATAGAGCTCCACCCTCTTTTTGTTCTCTCCCTTGTTTACTCTGTAGGTGCTAGTATTTATAGCCTCTCTGGGCTGCCAACTCATCCTCCAAAGTGCCCTGATCGATGCCAAGTGTCTGAATGTGGTCCTCCATGCGAGCATGCTCTCCCAGGCTTGAGCTTTCCACTTTTCACCATGATGTGCTTCTAGAAGCTTCTACCATATGCATGCTCCTTCCTAGGCCAACCTGTCACCAGGATGGCACCTTATCCACACAAGCATGCATAGTCGGGTCATGCTTTTCACATGTTCTATCCCAAATGCCCAATTTGGCTAAGTCCCGAACCCTTGGTTCTGTCCTCGCATGCGCCACGAGCTTCCTTAAGCTTTTGTACTTAGCCAACATTCAGGGGCCCAACATAATATAAAATATACCTTGATTTTACTTGGGGGTAGACACCTATATGCAACCGTGACACTGTGAAATGCCCACTTTTAAACATTCAAAAAAATGCAGAGGTATTTCCCATTCGAGTGCATAGGCAAGCTATATATATATATATAATTATAAAATTATATTTTCTTTCTATTCCAAATCTAAAACTATATATATATATATATATATATATATATATATATATATATATATATATATATTGAAAAAACATCGAATCTATTGCTTCGTAAATAATCACAAAAACCCCATGAGAACTAGTTGGAGGAGAAGAAAATAATAGAGTAATGAAGCTCATTGTATCCCTAGATGGAGAGGATTATTTTCATTCCATTACCACAATAAAAACTCCATGAAATCTCAATCGGAAGGATAAAAACTTGCAAACAAAATGGAGGAAGAAAAGATATTTTCCTTTGTGTAAAACCTCATATAAGAAAGTATAGAGAAAACTAGGGTTTCCATTGTTTCCCTAAGATCTAAGGGTGTAGATTGATCTAATCCAAGGGTGGGAAATGGATGCTCCATTTCCCACCCATCTTAATGTTTTAATTAAAAACTATAGTCCACTTTAAAAATGTGTTTTATGGACTTAATTAACCTAAGGGCCATGATTATGTTTGGAGACTATTTTTAAATAATCTACGGTCTACAAAATTATATCGCAAGTGAATTTTAAAGAAAACTTGGGGCCACATGTTTTAATGCTTTAGGGATTTATTTAAATTACAAGAATTAAATGTTTTTACTTAATCAAATTGATTGATTAATTTACAAAAATGTGTTGATTTTTATTAATTAAATTGATTGATTAATTTAGGAAAAATGAGTTGGTTTTTATTTGATTAAATTTATTTAGGGAAAATTGTTGGGCCATATAAAAATTTATTAAAGTAGATAAATTCAACTAAATCATTAAATAAAATTAATCTAATGAAATTTCAAGAGATCAAAAAACAATACACTTGAGCCCGACCTTGAAATAAGATTTTGAAATGTCAAATCTAAATTTTGTTTTATAACAAGAATTCTTGGTGTATAAGACTTGTCTCGTCATCACTTGACGCCTTGTCCACCTAATGTGGTTAGTCACCTCACTTAGTGGGAATAGGTAAATAGAGTTAGTTAGGGTTGTGAACATGTGTTATGCACAAGAGTTATAAAAACTCTTATATGTACTCTTTTTTTTTATCTATGACCATACCGAACATACCCGGTGTCTTTTCTATACTCAATTTTCACCGGTGATTTAGGATCTTTCGATTACGTGAAGCATTATAATCACCATTAGAAAGTACAACCATCTTGATATGAACAAGGTTCTATATTGATCATTGTACAATAATTTGATATGGTATTAGAGAAGATGTTTGGTAAACTTGCACTCAATTAATCTTGTTGTTGGTTACTTCATTTTTTGGTTTTTGTACCTCTCGTATTTGAGTTTTACATTATCTTGTGGAATCTTGTTAACATGTTTAACAATATCATTTTTTGGAGTTTGTGTTGGTTTTCTAGTTGTGCATGTGTAGGTTTTAGGTGTTTCACAACCAGATCTAGCTAGCCGTAGCTAAGTTTGGAGCAAATGCTGAATATAGAGGTTGGTTCTTCATTTTTTTGTTTCTTATCCATTTTTTAATTTCAAGTGATTTTTTTAGTAAATCTATTTTAAGCCTATCCAGCCTCCCTTTCTTCCTGGTTTTACATTTTTTTGCGTGTTATTTGGTTATTGTATCGTGCTCCTCTTTTACATCATTTGCATTGGTATGTGAGCTGGTTACATGTTTCTCTACTTTACATTGTCGAGATTTGTGCCTTTGCATAAATTTTTTACTTTACGAGTTGTGCTCATTTTCATGATCCTGTGTTTGCGTTATGCATTTCCCTTTAACCCACGTTTGAGCCGAGTTGTATTTCTCTGTGCATTGATATTTTATTGTATTAATTACCTCTTATTACATTATGATGTTTTGTTCCTTGCATTCTCGTGGCTCTTGTGCATGCGTTTGAGTGGGCTGTCCCATTTTTTATTTCCCTTTTGAATCGATTTGTGTCATGCTCTACATTTTCTTCTACCTTGAGTCATTTTGGGATTTTATGTTTTGACAATGCCTGGGTCTTGCTTCCCTATCATGTTTACATTTTGGAATGTGCTTGGGTCTTCCATTTTTACCTCTCCCATGGCCTTGTCTCGATTGGTGCCATGACCCGCCATTAAAATTTATAGATCCGGATTAAATCCTTCCTCCCGCTTAAATGGCCTTTTCGTCCATTACATTGACCGTTTAGAGCCTCGATCATTGAAAACGCACGCCCACCTCTCTCTTGCCACAATATGGCTATCGCCTCTCGCCTCACCGCTCTTGTTAGACTACCTCGCCTTTCACCACCTTCACATATCTTCCAATCCCTTTTAAATTTAAGTGGGGTGGTTTAAATTTTTGTAAGGGCTTCGGTTTTTATATTATAAAGTGCTTGGTTAGTAAAGTGGTCCGTGTTTACTAAAGTAGGTACCTTTTAATATTAAAATTTGGGTTGTGTTTAATATTCAATAGTGGGGTGTTTCTTTAAAAGGGGTGGTGTTAAGTTTTAAAGGTAGGTGTCCTTTTTATTAAGTATGGATCGTATTTTATAAAAAAGGGTTAGTTTATTAAGGTGGTTTTTAATTATAATTAGGTATATTTTATTTTAATTAGAGCCTAATTAAAATAAAAATGTGATTATTATATTTAATCTATCTTAAGATCTAGTATAATTTCAAAAAATTAAGATTAATTTAATTAATCTCTTCTTTAGGATCTCTAATTTTTCATATTATGCATCTAAATTAAAAATAAGTTCTTTTATTTCATTCAAGTAGTTAAAATTTAATCATTTTTAGTACTTATTGTCAATATTTTAGTCCTTTGACTTTAAAATTAGTCTTCTTGGATGCCCAAAAAGGTCAATTTTAAGTGTTATTGAAATTTTTACTAATCCATTTCTAGAGTGTGCAACACCCTTCTAGCATTTTTATGCCTTCTGGGATATTTTTCGGCATCCTAGAAGTCCCCTAGGACTCGCGTCTTAAGGCCATTTTATGCATTGTAATATCAATTATTATTGTTTGCGAGACTAGTGAGTGTGTCCACCATGCCTTACAACAAGGGGTTTTGTTGCAAACATGAGACACTTTTTCTCACAAAAAGACTTACTTTCACCCATTTTCTTATTTTTTGTTTGTTCTACTTGTTTACGGAGTAGATTTGCTATGAATAATGAAACTTGATTATGATCTCCTCTCTTGTGCATTATTATGTTGATTTCAAGGTGAGTGACTAACTATTTCATGACACACATTTGCACTAGATTGTATCCAACACACTAAATTATAAAGTTACAAAATCAAATGGGGTTATAATATTATCCTAGGTGGTTGTGTTGCGTATTTTTCCTTTTTGCATTCCATATTTCTCTCTCTTTGCTATGGATGCAGTTTCAATTCCTTTACTTACATCGTTCAAATTCTTCAAATGGAGATAAAAATGGTAATAAAACTAAGGGGTAAATGGTTATTTCACATCACCATGGGAGATGAGACTGAACATGATGATGAGCCCAAAAAATCTAAGTGGTTGAACCAAAGTGATGAATCCTTAGGTCTTCTTTGTATGTTTTTTTCTTCCGAATTTTTCTTCTACATTGAGTCATCCAAAATGCCCAATTCCATGTGAAAAATGTTAGATCATATGTTCAAATAACAAGATGACATGATATTGCATGAGTTAAAAATGAACTACTAGAGTAAATCCTAGTGAATTTAAAAACCTTTAGGCATTCTTCTCACTTTCGTCCACACTAGATTATTCTTAAATGAATGTAAAGTAGAGAAGAAATATTCTTGGTTAATTTTTTGATTCTTTCTAAGTTAGGTCCCGAATACTCCATATTTGAGTCAACTTTTCATGCTATGAAAGCCTCTTTGGGAAATTATTGGAATATGCCCTCATTTGACAGTTTGAGAACAAGAAAACTCATTCAAATTAGGTCTCTCAATTCCAAGTGACATTCCCTTAGTAAGTATTTGTAAGGGAAAGAATATTGAAAAGAAGAAAAAGAAAAGGACCAACCTAAGATGGAAACCAAGACTAACCAAGCCAAAATCAAACCTAACACAAACACTTTCACGTCTAAGCCTAAAGAAAAAAAAATTAAAGTGTAAATGTTCCTATTGTAAGGAGACGGGTCAATAAGAGAATCAATGTATGATAAAACAAATTGATCACCTTAATCATTTACTTTAGAAGAATCATATATGTGTTCCTTAGTCTATCGAACAAAATGCTACAAAATCTGAGTCTTCCACTACAAGAGAGTCTAAATCTGGTAAGGAGAAAGGAAAGGCACTTGTAGCTATACTTTCTCCTTCATTGATGTGGATTATAGATTCTAGTTCCTTGTACCACATGAATTCATCACATGTTGAGTTATCCAACATCAAACTATGTGGCATGTACTAAATCACATTGCGTAATGACACTACAAAGGTGTCCATTTCTAGTAATGGATTGGTAGAGATGGATGGGGGATCATTTAACCAAGTATTGAGTGTTTCTGATCTATCTACCAATATCCTATTAGTTTACCAAATAATTCACCTTGGTGAAGGAATGTGAGTGGAATTTGGTCCTAACTTGGTGATTATACATGAGCTTTAGAATAACACTACAATGATCGAGAGGAAAGGAAAATCACCATTCAAAATTGTATACCTTCTTCCACTTTACTTATGATTTGATGCCCAATTTCTTGTTCACTCATGCAGATGAGGTTAGTAAGCTATGAAATGAGAATTTTGGCCATCTAAACTTTCATTACCTTGAACAATTCAGCCAAAATGAAATGGTCAACAAGGTTACCCTATGTCAAATTTTCTAAGGGTTTTTGTGAGGGTTTTTCCCTTGGGAAACACCCGAAAAAGTTTTGATAAAGGAAAACATGAAGAGGTACTCGCCTTTTGGATCTTGTTCATAGTGAAAAATCTAGCTCTTTCCCATCTCCTTTGTTTACTATATCTCTTTATATATTAACCTTCATCAATGACTTTTCGTTACACTTGGGTGTATTTTTAAAATCTTAAGTATGAAGTTTTTGATTACTTTTCAGGACTTTAAGGATCTTGTTGAGAAACAAGTAGAACGATCTATCAACATTATTAGAACTGACCATGGAGGCAACTATGTGCATAATAGGTTCAAGGATTTGTGTAATTCTCAAGGGATTTCTTTGCAACGTATAATTGTTTACAACCCTTTAAAAAATTTAGTTACAAAAAGAAAGAACCAAATGCTTAAGGAGATGGCCACTTGTATGGTTCACTTGAAGTCCATTCTTATGAAATATTGGGTGAAGAAGGGAATTGTGCTTGTTAATTAAGAATTGTGTTCCACAAGGTAGTAAGAGGGATGATATCAGTTGAAGCCTCGGTTTAGATGCAAACCTGATGTTACGCACTTTCTACTCTTTGGATCCAAGGCTATGACTTGGATTCCCAAAAATAAACACAAGGATTTAGAACCACAATCCAAACCTTGTATCTTTTTAGGGTATCTTAATGGCATGAAGGGATATCAATTGTTGAATCCTACAACTCATGGTATTTATATGGAGAGAAGTGTGAAATTCAATGAGTCTTCTTCAACTTATACTTCTCTACCTTCTGAGGTCCTTATGCTTTTGATTCTGAATCCAAATCTTTGGATGATGATGTTATTGAGCATGCTTTCCTCCTCCGCTTGATCCTCATGTGCCTCCCGAACCTCATGCTTGAAGGTAGTTATTTTATTCTATTAAGTTTTCTAATTAGCTAGAAGCACAAATTGAGGACTCTAATCTTACTCTATTGCACCCAAAGAAAAAATGATATAGCCAAGTGTTCCCCAACAATAAGAACATTGTGAAGACAAAATTCAAGAGGAAGGTGGTTAGGAGCAACCATCCTAATGAAGAGAAAGGTGAAGGTAAAATTTGAGGAAGGTAACCTTTAAAGAATGATCTCCTTGAATCCATCAAGACCACCAAAGAAAAAAAGAATCTTGTTAAGAATAGTAGTAGGATCTTTAGGAGAAAGTTTTATGGAGGTAGCACTCCCTAAACCGGTGTTTTAAGGGATAAGACTTCCCTTCGATGACATTTAGATTCTGTTGATGCAAAATCACAGCACCCCTGGATGCAGATCAAGTTTCTAGGTTGATCTCTTAGGCATCCAGTGTGATTGCATAACATTGAATCCTTTCTCCAAGTGTGGGACTTGAAAAATGAGAAGGATTCTCCAGAGAAAGGCTGGTTCCTATTCCTCTGTTCAGATGCACCAATGAAACGCAGAGGTTTACCCAAAAAAACTAATCTAACTACCAAGGAGACAGGGAGAGAGAAATGCATAAAAATAAACCTAAGCTAGGGAGGTGATGCACCGAGGAATGAAGAACATAAGCTTTGCAAAAATAAACACAGACCATATAGATGCAATACCACACCACGCATAGGTAACCGAAATGCAATGAGAGATCAAAATGACAACAATGAATACATGAGAGGATTTAAATTTAATCACAGACATATATATTGCTCAGAGAATCGATTCAATACATTGCAGTGGCCAAGAGGCAACAATGGCATTACAATCCATGTGGGAGGCTTGAAAACTCCACGAATTCTCTTGCAAGCAGGAGAGAAGGAAGGGATTGCAAAACAAGAATGTCCAACCTTAGAAAGAACCCCCTCCTTACAATTTATAAGAAGAATGGGAGAGAAAAGAGAGAGGAATTCGAAATCTACCCCAACCACCTCCAGAATGCACTTAACTCATCTCATCATGGTGGCGGCGGATCATGTCAAAACGGCAGGTCGCCAAATGTGTAAGGGCGAATTGTCTGGCCTGCATTAAAGTTGTTCGTTGAAGCATTACTTCTGCTTATTATTTCGTGCCAGAGGCGTCTTCTTGATTTTCATCCTCCAAACTGAACCAAAATGCAAGATTGACCTTGGAAACGTGTAGAGAATTTTACCAGCTTTCCATTGATATAAAGAACGCACAAATCCGAGCCTCGATCAAAAGTTATGGCGATCCGAAGATTTAGGACACTAACAGTGAAAATGGATTTTTGAAATTCTTCCGCGCTCCGCCATTGGATGATGACATGGCAAGTGCTCGATTCGCTGAATAATTCTCTCTCCTTTGCTTTTCGGTGGGCTTTCCTTTGAAATTTCCTCGTGGGCCCTTAAATGGGACACGTGGCACGATCCTATTGGTTCGGCTCGGTGCTCGAAAACTCCCCCTCTGACTTTTTGACTTTTCTCTTGTGAGGACACGTGGCAGCTTCTGGTTGGTCGACGGGTCTGCCGGCGATCCGCGTCCCGCGCGTCCCTTTGTCCCATTTTGCTTTGTGCTCTTTGTGCTGATTTCGGGTGAACCGGCCGGTTCGCGTCCATTTGTCCCGCTAAATGTCCCATTTTGCTTTGACTGTCTGGACCTTTTTCGCCTCGGTTCGGCAGTTCACGCCTTTTCGCCCGCTTGTCCCCTTTGCTTGCTTTGACTGTTCTGGACCTTTTTCACCTGCCCGGTTCGGCCGGTTCGCGCCTTTTGGCCCACTTGTCCTAGTTTGCTTTGACTGCCTCGGACCTTTTTCGCCCTGGGCCGCCGGTTCGCGCCTTTTGGCCCGCTTGTCCCACAAATTTTTGCTTTTGGACTGTTTAGGACCTTTTCACCGGGCTCGGCCACGTTCGCACTTTTTGGCCCGCGTGACTTTGTCCCCATTGCTTCCTCTCAAGACTTGGCCAATTTTTCCTCTCTTTCGCCTCGGAGGCTTTTCGGCTGCCCTCCGCGTACCTTTGTTCCTAAATGTCCCGACCGCCTTGTGACTAGGACTTAGCCGATTTTCATGATTTTTCCCGGATCAGACCTATTTTCCTTTTTGTAACTTTTGATGCATGTTATCGAAATTTACCCCGGGGTGAAATTTACAACAGTTTTAACGACTCAACGGGTTACTCTACTCGCAGGTAGAAGATAGTGGCCTTTTAGTGATCCATGGGCATGGGTTTAAGCGATAACCCAAACGAGCCTCGATATCGCAACTTCTTCTCCAAAGAACACTCTAAATCGTAGAAAACAACCTGAGAGCAGCGAAACCTGTGCCAAAGCACTTAGGGAAATAGAAACCTAACTACAACAGGACAATGTGCATACGCACTTAGAGGAATTAAGAAAACTCTAAACTAATATTTACAAGGGCAAAACGCATTTCTCTTAGTAAAGAATGTTTAAGATAGATTCCGTTAACCGGATCTGAAGTTCCTCTCCATCCAATGCAGACAATTGGAAAGCATTACTATTTTTGCATCCCGTGACCATGTAGGGACCACTCCAGATGGCATCAAACTTGGAATGTCTTCCTGGTTTTGCCCGATCTGCATCCCATTTCAGAACCAGGTCCCCTTCCTGGAAGGTTCTTGCTCTAGCTCTCTTATCAAACCATCTTTTTACTACGGCCTGATCATTTTCAATCGTCTGAACTGCATGTTCTCTGATTTCTTCTAATTCCATCAATTCCGCATACCTGACCTCCATTGGTTCGAACTCAGATAACTCAAGCTGCTTCATGAGCTCCAAGGCTGGCAATTCTAATGATATAGGCAATACTGCCTCCTTCCCATAGACCAACTTGTAGGGAGAATTACCTGTAGACCTCTTTGGTGTTATTCTGTCAGCCCATAATGCTGATTTTAGCCTTGTATGCCATGTTCTTTGATTTTCATCCAGAGTCCTTCTGATGATTTTTAGTAAATTCTTGTTCGTGGACTCTGCCTGTCCATTACCCTACGGGTAATAATTTGAAGAGGTGCTCAAATAGATTCCATTCTTGACAGCCCATTCTGTAATTTTTGAACCTATGAATGCTAATGCATTATCTGATATGATGGTGGCCGGCACACCGAACCTGGTTACTATTCCTTCATAAAAGTCTAGTATGCTAGACTCACTTGCTTCTTTGAGCGCTACTGCCTCGGTCCACTTGGTGAAATAGTCTGTCGCTGTAAGAATCCACTTGTGGCCTTGACTCGAATTGGGATTGATGACTCCAATGAAGTCCAATCCCCATTGCATGAATGGATGATCTACTGAAATTGGACGAAGGGGCAGTGCTGCTAACCTTCCTTTCCCTGTGAAGAATGCACATTTCTTGCATTTTTAACCCATGAGTAGCAATCATCAATACAAGAGGCCAATAGTAACCAGCTTTCATGATTTTGAGAGTCTGTTATTCATGGGGTGAAATGGCCTCCCGCCTCCCCATCATGGAACTCTTGTAAGATCCTCTCGATCTCGACTCCGTCCCGATGCATCTCAATAGAACACCGTTGATGTCTTTTTAAACAAAACACCATCAACAAGCACATAAGGAACTGTTTGTAATCTGAAGTACCTTATTTTTGCTTTGCTCATTTCTGGAGGGCACATGCCCGTCTGTAGAAAATGTATCATATTCTGAGTCCAACAGGGAGTGGACACATCATCATTTTCCTGTTTTTGATCTTCTTGTAATAGCAGGACAACGTCTTCTTCATCTTCTGGGCTGTCTGGTTGTTTGGAAGCGAGCTGCTCACACAAACCTTTGCCTCTTATTAGCTTGGTGACCTTGATCTCAATGTCATACTCCATGACATGGGTGATCCATCCTACCCTTTTCTCATTCAAATCCTTGTTGAGGAGGAAGTCCTTAACCCCAGCATGTGAGACCAATAACTGGACCTTGTTGTTTGAGACTAAATGCTTGAATTTCTTCAAGCTTCTGATTACTGCAAGCACATGCTTTTCAATAAAAGAGTACCTCACCTCACAAAGTCATTTAGGCTCGGGTCAAGAAAGCAATGGCTGCTCATCATTATCTTTTGTTTGTTGTACTGAATGGCGTAAATAGTGTCATCACCTCCAAATGCATAGAGGATGAAATCCTTGGAAAAGTCGTGGTTGATGAGAGTAGGTGCCTGGGAGATGGCTTCTTTGATTGCTTCAAAACTTTCCTTTCCTTCGCCGCCCACTTAAAGCCATGCTTTTCCTTAACATTTTGGTGATGGGCTTGACAAGGGCTGCAAAATTTGGGACAAACCTCTCAAACAAAGTTTATCCTTCCCAGAAACTCAAGGGCCCTCTTGTGGCTTGGCAATGGTAGAGCTCTTATGGCTTCAACCCTCTCTCGGATCAATTGCTAATCCTTCCTGGAGACAATATGGCCAAGGAGTTTTCCTTCGTGAGCCAAAATATGCATTTTTGGGATTCAATGATACCCCAAATCTTCTACACCTCTCAAATACCTTCCTCAAATGACAGAGGTGATCCGCCGCATTTTTTTGAGAATACAAAGTGATGTCGCCAAGATATATCAAAACTATTTTATTGATCAACCCTCAATGCCATATCCATTGCCCTTCGAAGGTGGCTCCAGATTTGATAGCCCAAATGGCATTTTCTTATAGGCATAGGTTCCCATTTCGTGGTGAAAGCCGTCTTGAATTGGTCATCTTCTTTCACCATCACCCGATTATACCCCGAGTAGCCATCTAGAGAGAGAATCTCTCTCCGAACCAGATACTACTTGCAATATTTGTTCCATTGAAGGAAGTGGGTAATGGTCTTTGAGGGATGCCCTGTTTAGGTCTCGGAAATCCACGCACAACCTGATTTCTCCACTCTTTTTTCTGACCGGAACCAAGTTTGCAACCCAGCTTGAGTGCTTGATCGGGAATATAATACTCGCCTCTATTAGCTTGTTAAGCTCTTTCTTCATTAGAGGCTCAATGTGAGGGTTAACTGGTCTCTGCTTCTGCCTGACGGGCTTAGCATCTGGATTCAATTCTATGGTATGTTGCGCCAAATTTGGATCGAATCCTTTTAAGTCCTCATAGCTCCAAGCGAAGACATCTGGAAATTCTTGGCAAAGTTGTATGAAATCTGATTTCTCCTGTTCAGTGGCCACTTTGCCAATTTGAAGTGTTTTGCCTTCCCAAACTGTAATTGGCTCAATCTTCTCTCTTGACTCGTATATTGGCCTTTTCCTTACGAAACTGGTCGTTAGGGTTAAAGATAGACTCCAATGTTACCAACCCCTTAGGAAGCTTGTTCGTCCGCAGCTGCACTACTTGATCCCCATACTGCTGCTCTAATCTGTCCTGATTCCTAGCTGAAAATTCAGCTTCTTCAGAAGAAATCGACGATCCGCTGATCGTTCTCAAACACCGCCAGCCTTGTGTTATTATCTCGAATCTGTTGGCCTTACAACCACATGGATGTGTGGCTGCGTTTTTTTCTTCTTCGATGTTGTCAACCACATCAAACGCCGCTCCAACCGCTGCGCGAGCCTATCTACAGCTTCATTTTTCTTCTTCCCGGGTATGGACACAATGTTGAAAGCTTCGAAATCCTCAATGAGGTCCCATACCCTATTCTTGTAGCTCCTCAGCAAGTCGTTCTTTGTAGCATGTTGCCCCCTAACTTGGTTGACGATTAGCTCGCTATCGCCAAACACCTGCAAGTTCTTTATGTCCTTTTTCCTGGCCCAATGAAGTCCATGAATCAATGCTTCATATTCAGCCGTGTTGTTCGAACAGGAAAACTGGAAACGGAAAGCTGAAAAATATTTGATGTCCTGTGGTGAAATCAACACTGCGCCGCCTCCAGCACCTTGTCTGCTTCTCGAACCATCGAAGAATAATCTCCAGACTTTGTTTTCATCTCTTTGTTCAGGCTGGATGATGTCAGGAATGGGTGAATTTTCCTCGTGTATACAATACACGCCTAATTCAGATTCTTCAATTTCTTTGTATGGGTCAAATTCATGACTTTTGTTTGCCCATTCATCCAAAGTTAAATCAGGAATTCCCTCGACCTTAGTACTTGTTTCTAGATCACTTGAACATTCCTCCCGATCAAAAGCCGAGCAATTTGCATTGATAGCCCCTGTACATAAGGCTCAATATGGAAATGGGCAATTGGTCTCGACCCGATTGTTGCTTTGGCTCCATACCTTGTCCTAAAATCATGTGTGACCAATCTGCAGATAAATATCCACCGATTTTCAGTAGTGAAGTCTCTGATAGACACAACGCAAAGAGTGGCGGAAGTTCAATCACGTACACATCTTGCAAAACTATAACATTAGGACAGAATGTAGTGTTAGGCTTAACCCTTGATGACCCCAACAGCCCCTACCGCTGCTCCATCTAGTCAGCATTTACTACTCCTTTCAAGATCGGCTCATATTTCAAACCCAAATTTGATCCGCTATTTGCTTCGGCATCATCGAACTATCGCCCTCGAATCTAACATGCAGTTGTGCACCAAGTGGTTTCCAACAATCAATGAAACATAGAAAGGTGGAGGCTTCAAATATTTCCTTGTCTGGTCCCCATCATGTTGCACTGCATTAGTGAGAACTTTCTCATGTCCCTGGTTTGATACATTTGTGGCAGACCAATTAGTCATTGCAGCCTGCAATAAATCTCGTTGTCCTGGGATCGCCAGTGATTCCCACATGGAAATGTTCACATGTGTCTTCTTCATTTGATCGATGATGTTGAAAGGGGATGAACTATCCCTTTGCTGCCCCTTACTTGGTACAACCTTTTCTGGAACTTGAACGGGTGCATGTGTTGCTACAACAGGGATCTTGGGCTGATTTTGTAGGTTTGGATCTGTGTTTGGTCTACTGACCCCTTGTTGTGTAAGAGTGGGTTGAGAAACAACTGGATTACACGGTTGTCCCTCTCCTATATTTCTCTTCTTTGACCGTGTATTGGCAGCCACGCCTTGAAAAGGCTGTTGGTTAACTCCACAGAAGTCTTCCGTTTGCCAATTTGCCAATGTGGTTTCTGTTGGGGGTCCTTCTTGTTGCGTTTGTTGCTGTTGATTCTCCTCCTGGCTTGGATCTTGAGCAACACCAATGGTTTGCACCATCAAGGCCTGATTTAGTGCACCATTGAAACATGCTGACTGATTGTGAGGTAGATTGCAAGGGTAACACCAGTCGTACTCTTGTGCCATGTTATTTTGTGCTGGTACTAATGCCTTAGAGGCAGATATGGCATTTGGATTATAGGGCTGGAATGGTCTATTGACAGGAGGCCTTGTTTGATTCATATTTGCAGCTGGGTTAGGTGGTCTTTGAGGCTGATACGGCTGCCTATTAGGTTGAGCTTGAGGCTGATACGAAGGTCTAAAACCTTGAGCTTGCTGTCTTTTGAGTGTGACCAGCTCATTACCTAAATTTTGCAGTTGCTTCATGACTTCTTGAAGCTCATTTGGGGCACTTGGAGATGAAGTGGAAGCTTCGTTTGAACTCTGATTCCTAGGAGTGGGAATAGGAGCTAAGACAGTGCTTGACTAGTACTGGGCTCTCTAAACTTGGATATAATGGCATGGAGGCCTAGGAGCTAGCTTTGCCACCTTGAATCGACAATTTTCAGCTCTAATGGCAATACTATAAGCAAAGCAGGATAGTTGTGGCTCCCATAGATTGAACCAACATAGAAATATCAGAATTTAAAGCTTTAAGGTAGTATAGAAAAGCACCTTCGCCGTTGGCTCGATCGCTATTGGAATTCTATCCCACGATCTTTGAAATCTGAAGTTGAAGTCGCTTAGTCGCTCATTGGAAGCTCTCTTGATGGTTGTCACCTGCTCCAAGAGAGACAAGTTGTCTCCCTTCTCTCCAAATTGATCATGAAGTGCAATACACTGATTCCGGTTTGTGATAGAGCCACCCAAGGCTCCTAAACCATTGCAATGCTTTCCCCTTGAATGAAGACGCCAACAATTTGACAAACTACTTGCATCTCATTAATCTCATGGATTGCACAAATGTTAGCAATGTCCTTGACATGATCACCAGAGTGGTCGATTTTCTCCAAGAAAGTATGGAATGTTCTTCAATGCTGCAACCGGGATTGGATTTTGTGCATTGAGAGCAAGTGGGCCGCCGCCCGTGAAGTTGACATAGGGTTCACCGGTTGTGCCATTCGATTGGCCTTAAAACCCTGTATATTGAAAGAAAGGCCCGCTGTGTGGAGGAGTTGAGAGAGTTCTGTTTGGTGGAGATGGAGACCTTTGAATCCTTCTTCCTCTCTCGCTTCTTCTTCGAGATAATTGCAGGTATTCAAACAACACTTCCTCTTCTCCAACTCTTGACTCTTGTGATTCTTCTCATAAGCTTTTAGGCCTCGATCGCTGAAACCAGTTGATTCTTCCCCTTAGAGTCGCCAGATATGCAAATAATAGCTCTTTTTAAGCAAGAAAATTGCAGCAGATGCACATCAACTTTGCTGCAAATAAAAATGAGACCTCTGGTCCCACCGGGCGTGCCAAAACTGTTGATGCAAAATCACAGCACCCCTGGATGCAGATCAAGTTTCTAGGTTGATCTCTTAGGCATCCAGTGTGATTGCATAACATTGAATCCTTTCTCCAAGTGTGGGACTTGAAAATGAGAAGGATTCTCCAGAGAAAGGCTGGTTCCTATTCCTCTGTTCAGATGCACCAATGAAACGCAGAGGTTTACCCAAAAAACTAATCTAACTACCAAGGAGACAGGGAGAGAGAAATGCATAAAAATAAACCTAAGCTAGGGAGGTGATGCACCGAGGAATGAAGAACATAAGCTTTGCAAAAATAAACACAGACCATATAGATGCAATACCACACCATGCACAGGTAACCGAAATGCAATGAGAGATCAAAATGACAACAATGAATACATGAGAGGATTTAAATTTAATCACAGACATATATATTGCTCAAAGAATCGATTCAATACATTGCAATGGCCAAGAGGCACAATGGCATTACAGTCCATGTGGGAGGCTTGAAAACTCCACGAATTCTCTTGCAAGCAGGAGAGAAGGGAGGGATTGCAAAACAAGAATGTCCAACCTTAGAAAGAAGCCCCTCCTTACAATTTATAAGAAGAATGGGAGAGAAAAGAGAGAGGAATTCGAAATCTGCCCCAACCACCTCCAGAATGCACTTAACTCATCTCATTATGGCAGAAGCGGCGGATCATGTCAAAACGGCGGCCGCTACTGGTAAGCGCGAATCGCCCCTCGCCGCATTAAAGTTGTTCGTTGAAGCATTACTTCTGCTTATTATTTCGTGCCAGAGGCGTCTTCTTGATTTTCATCCTCCAAACTGAACCAAAATGCAAGATTGACCTTGGAAACGTGTAGAGAATTTTACCAGCTTTCCATTGATATAAAGAACGCGCAAATCCGAGCTCTGGATCAAAAGTTATGGCGATCTGAAGATTTAGGACACGGAACAGGCGAAAACGGATTTTTGAAATTCTTCCCGCGCTCTGCCACCTGGATGACACGTGGCAGGCTCTGATTCACTGAATAATTCTCTCTCCTTGCTTTTCGGTGGGCTTTCCTTTGAAATTTCCTCGTGGGCCCTTAAATGGGACACGTGGCACGATCCTATTGGTTCGGCTCGGTGCTCGAAAACTCCCCCTCTGACTTTTGACTTTTCTCTTGTGAGGACACGTGGCGGCCTTCGGTTGGTCGCGGTCTCTGCATCCATGTCCAAGCGTCCCTTTGTCCCATTTTGCTTTGTGCTCTTTGTGCTGATTTCGGGCGAACCGGCCGGTTCGCGTCCATTTGTCCCACTTGTCCCAGTTTGCTTTGGGACCTACTGGGCCTTTTTTTCGCCCGGTTCGGCGAGTTGCGCGCTTTTTCGCCTCCGCTGTTTGTCCCATTTGCTTTGACTGCTCGGACCTTTTCGCCTGACGCCCGATTTGGCGGTTTGCCTTTTTGCCCGCTTGTCCCAGTTTGCTTTGGACTGTCTGGACCTTTTTCACCCGGTTCGGCCGGTTCGCGCCTTTTTGGCCCGCTTGTCCCAGTTTGCTTTGGGACTGCGGACCTTTTTCGCCGGTTCACCGGCGGTTCGCGCCTTTTTGGCCCGCTTGTCCCAATGGCGTCCCTCTCAGCAGTTGGCCAATTTTTCCTCTCTTTCGGCCGGATCGGCTTTTCGCGCCCTCCGCGTACCTTTGTTCCAAATGTCCCGACTGCCCCTAGGACTAGGACTTAGCCGATTTTCGCGATTTTTCCTGGATTGACCTATTTGCCTTTTTGCAACTTTTGATGCATGTTATCGAAATTTACCCTAGGGGGTGAAATTTTGACAACAATTACCAAAATACCATTGAGGGCCTAAAACATGATGTCACCATGGTAGTGGGTTGTCTCTTTCAAAATATTGATAAAGATAAAAAGACCAAGAAGTAGCTAAGAGATAAGGTTTATATTTTATCAACCTTTGTGAAAAAATGGGTGCTTATCTCCACTGGATAGTTAAGAAATAACCACATCCTTTACCTTAGAAGTGATGAAGAATGTTGAGGATTTAAGATATAGGGGAGAGGCAACCAAAACATGGAAGGAAATTTTGTAATAAGGGACAACAAGGTCATAAAGGACATCATTAGATGTTATAATCATGTTTTTGAGCATATTGAACCAAGAAAATCCTTGATTGATAAATATAAGATAGAAATTGACTATTGGAATGGATTTTTGCCCAAAATTGAATCCATAACAAACTTTTGAGATGAAGTGGTAGATAAATAAGGAATAGGATCCTTATATTGCATAGGAAGACATTATAAGTACAAGAGGTTCTATAAAATTAAGGATTGAAACATTGGAGGGATGCATAAGAAAGCTCCAAGATATACGGGAGAAGGTAGGGGAATATTTGGATGGCATAGAATCAAATATTGAAAGGACACATCCCTAAAGGACATATACACCCTAGGATTAATAGATGAAGATAAACTAATAGAGACTATTCAATAACACATTAAAGGGGAATTAGACCCTCCTAAAGATTTTGACTATTATTC
The DNA here is from genome assembly GCA_018340775.1 of Taxus wallichiana var. yunnanensis. Classification (NCBI taxonomy): domain Eukaryota; kingdom Viridiplantae; phylum Streptophyta; class Pinopsida; order Cupressales; family Taxaceae; genus Taxus; species Taxus wallichiana. Next base: position 2,133,263 of record CM031237.1, read on the forward strand.
TATACATAAATTCATTCATTTAGAAGGATACATCAATAAATTGTACAAGAGGATTAAAAATAAGAAGGCTATTTCTAATGAGTTTGACAATATTATTTCCAAGAAAGAAATAATATTCCTCTACAATACATGGTTAGATGAGGACCCCATTTTAGGAATGTTTGAAAGGTTTGATATTTATAGAAATAAGTTAGAGGAAGAAGAAAAGGTTGAAAAAAATTGACCTCGACCAATCCACCTAGCATTCCTTATTATTTTTCCTCTTCCTTATTATGTATTCCTTATTCTACCCATTCTTTTCAAAGGAGAATACAAATGATTTTATTGTAATATGTAACCAACTCTTTATAAAGAATACATAGGAACAATGATAGTTATAGAAGAAGACAAAAGAGTTTGTTGACGAAAGAAAATAATATTCTCTAGTCATCCAAAGTTTCATCATGATGCAAAACCATTCAGAAAAAAAAAACCAAAATGAAATATTTTTCATTTTGGAGGCCCCCTCACATCCATATTGGAGATCGGGGACCTCAACCCCACATGTTTCTTATTTTTAGTAATCTATGAGGTATTTGGGTACATTCCTTTTGAGAAATTTTCTATAAAAGTGTAAGATTATCTTCACTTTGAGGGTTCTAACTAGGGTGATTGTGTCTTATGAAGTCGCTAGTAGGCATTTAGACAATTTTACATGTATCCTTGTCAATTGAATACCCATGACAAGTTTTCTATGTACAAAGTCTAGTGTTTCCAAATTTAAATACATATAAAATCAAGAAATACACTCTTTTTGTTGTAATTTTGTATCTATTAGATCAATAAAATATAAAAAACCCATTTCAGAGAATTGTGTTGGACTAGTTATTGAATGAATGTTTTTTTAGTGTTACATAGGAATATTTGTTTTAGTTGTAAAATTTTTGTCTACAATGACAATATGGGAGTGAATATTTTTTTCCTTCAAGGGTATCTGGGCATTATGGATTTGACCTAATAGATACATGAAATTTTAATCATAAGTGTTTTTGTTAAGGTTTCATAGATTACATGGTAGTGTTTGCACAAATTGGGTATCCATAATTGCAAATAACCCCTAAGAGTTTATGTTATTTTGATTTCTAGCTCTAATACATCATAGGGATACTAGGATGAAATGGTGAACACAATTTTTTCTCCCTGTTATATCCCCATCACCATTTCTTTTATCAATTTCCATTGTATCACCATGTTCTACCCATGCAAACCACATTACCTTTATGTATTTCAAGTGAGTTTTCCTTTGATCTCAAAGTTTATCATTCTAAATGTCATTTTGTACCAATTTGTTAACAACATCCTTTGAATGCTATCCATAATCACATCTAATCTATCTTTAGTAGCTTGTGTATGAGTTTCTCAAATTTTTGTAGTGTTTATATGACCATTTTTAATGATCACTACATTTGGTGGTCATTTGATCCCATATTTAAATTCCAACAAGTTTGAGATCTTGAACCATGACATCTCCCTTTCTCTTTCAAGTTACCCCATAGGTCCTCTCACATTAGTTCAGAAGATACATAAAGTATCATGATAATAACCACACCCCCAATCAAGTGCCTACCTATTATTCCAAGCCCATTTATGTGAAGAAGATAGATCCATCCTTGGCTACAAATGAAAAATAAATAAGTCTATCCTTCCCCTTGCCATCTTGTTTACATGTTACTTACATTGAATCCTTGTTTGGGGTGTTATATTGGATTCAACACTCTAAGTAACACCACTATGGGGACATTTAAAGTGAAGAAATCCATATCAACCCATCAACATGATTACGGAACCATTCGGTGTTAAGAGGTTTATTTTTTTGATGCTTACTTGGTTTTATATGATTCATTGAAGTCTAAGAAGGGTTTATCAATTCAATCATTATTGAAGTGTGATTCAATGTGTCTTCATGTTTATTTACCTTTTTAGAGTGGAATATCTAGCGGTGACTTTATTCTAAGTGTTGGGTTTGATTAGTGTTAAAATATTTGTTATATCTTTTTCGAGGATTCACATCTACAAAGATGGAAGGATTGATATCACATTTTAGATTAGATATTGCTAAGAAAATTATTCATGAGTTGAATTCATTACATAGAAGAAGGTAACAAGTTTGGAAATTAGTGAGAGGTCAAGGATTTAAAGGTAAGGATATTCAATCTTCGATCTTGGTGAATCACCTTTGATTGAAAAATATTCTAGTTATTTTGATAGTTTTGAACAAAATAACCAACTTGATTCCTTATTTGAACAAGAATCTATAAAAATATGTCTTGATCCCATCCTTTGGCTTATAGTTGGTAATATGACCTTTGATTTTGGGGTGTTACTTTGAGAAATTTCCATAACATTATCCCTACACCTTGTCTTATAAACCACTTGTTAAAAACCATTTCATCATCCTATTAGATATACGATTGACCAAAACATGGATCATCCTCCTCCACATCCTCCTTTTAGAGTCCAATGTTTCATACATATTAAGCTGTAGGGATATGCTCATATACCTCAATGAGGTCACCAATGAAGTGAGAAATAGATTACCCAAGTTTCAAGGTAACAATTCTATTTATGGAGAACAACACCTAAGATCCTTTCAAAATATCATTGATGATTATGAGATTGAGTATGAAGATGTTTATTTGAATTTATTTTTGCATACTCTTGAAGAAGATGCTAGAGAATGGTTCAATGCATTACCTTGTGGGAGTATTGACTCTTGGGAGGAGATGATGAATGCATTTAGAATTTAATATGGTGATATAACATATCCTAGGTTTCTTTTGGATAAATTTGAAAATATCAAGAATAATCCTAATGAGTGTGTAAGAATTCAATACCAAGTTCAATAAGACATTGATGATACTTCCAACCACTCTTAGGCCAAGTAATGAGTCTTTTTAATAAAATATTGTGATTATTTTTATAAGAAGGAAAATTATTACCTAAGAGATAAGGCCATGTTAATCTTAGGAAGGATTTTTCCATGGCCATACAAATTGAGAATAATATTAAGGATGTTGGTAAACTTCCTAAAGAGAAGGGGTCAAGTTGGTGAACCAATAAAATAAAGAAATTGGTAAGACATCCACTTTAGAAGAGACAAAGAAGACTCTAGCTAGTGTTTTTAAAGAGATATCTTATAAGTTAGCTAGAGTAAAAAAGGGAATTTCCATGGGGCTCTTAGAATCAGATTCAAAACTGATTTTCACCTCATGTTTGAGGGGATGATAGAGGAAAGAGACCTATGGGTTGGGATGATAGGAAACAATAATTTATAGATACTAAAGGGGTCCTTGATCCTTTAAGTGCTTGGGTATCAATAATTGAGGAAGCTCCCTCATTTAGTGGTATGACAAATGTATTTTACCCCATGCTCCTTGTGAGTAAGTGACCTTGATAACTGATATAGAGGAATTTGGATCTAATTAGGAATTTTATGATGTAATTATGTTTGAAGATCTCTTGGACCTTGAAGGTGGAGGTACCTCCATAAATATCTTATGTGCCAAGAATGTGGATGATTTTTGGATAGTTGTGAATAAGGTATGTTATTCTCATATTGAATTTATTATGAAGTTAACATGACTCTAGATTTTGAGCTTCTCAATCATGAATTTGAGTATCTAAGAAATTTAATAATTAATAAATATGATGGGGAGTACCTTAAGTGGAAGATAGGAAATTATTTATCAATGCAATAGTAGCTCAAGAAAAGGAAGATAACCCGAGAAGTAAGCTAGAAAGTTCCCCTACCTAATGAGATGGATCTTCTACTAATCCAAAAGGTGGGGATAAAAGTAGAGTTACCCTAAGAGGGTTAAAGGTGCTAATATCCCTAGTAATTTTGTCTCTTATTCTCATTTAGTTAAACAAAAGATATATTCGATGCTTCTATGAGTAAGATTCCCTTGTTAACCAATGTCCCCAAAAGGTGCCCCTCAGAAATGTTTTCCATGTAAAATACCTCTTAAGAAACAAAATCCTAGTATGCCTTCTTATGTCTCTATTTTAAAGAAATGTTCACCATATGAAGAGAAGGTCACCCTTCCCCTAAACACCCCATGCCCAAGTACACTACTTGTGATATGGCCAAAGTCTTGAGCCAAATTATGATAAATGTCCCTTTAGTAGGGTTATTTAGGATTCATGAGCATAAAAAAGAAATTTGAGACTTGGGATTAAATGAAGGATATTTTTATAGACAAATAGATCCCTCCCCTTATTAATAATGAGATTGAAGACTCTCCAAAAATTATTGAACTTGTACTAAAGTTTATTTAGGAACAATCTTGGTTGAGAGCCAATTGGATGTTGATCCTTTTTACAAAACATTGATATTTAATGGTTGGATCTTAAAAAATTATATGTTTGATTCTGGTGCATCTTATAATATCATGCCATTAGCAGTTATGAATGAGCTTGGGATAAAGATATTTTTTTATTATGGGAGATAATATGAAATGGATTTAAGGGAGGTTCCTGTGGTTGGCTATGTGAAATGAATTTTTGTTTAATTAACATCTCATTCTGGTAAGTATTTAGCCATTGTGGTTGATTTTCATGCCAAGTGGGGAATGTTATTGTCTAGGAAATGAGAAATAAGTATTAGAGGTAGTGTGGAAATGGACCTATCATATGCCACCATTCCTTTAGAGGGAAATTTGGTGGTACTGCATAGGGAAGAGAATTTAATGTACTTGATTTAAGACCCTATAGACACATTCTATGAAGTGTTATATACAGATCTTGAATATTGAAACTTTGTTGGTAATGCATATTTTGAAGATCAGTTCCTTGACCTTAGAACTCTATTTTAAGATTTCAATGTTCCTTGGACCATGTATTTTGATGGAGCATGTTCTAGTTCTTGAAATGGAGTAGGGTGGTATTGTTTTCTAAAACTAAGGAATTTTTAACTTCTCATTCAAATTATGATTTGAATGTAAAATAATATTTTAGAGTATGAGGCCATCATAATTGGATTAAGGGTGACTTGAAGGCATGGAATCAAAACCTAATTGTCAAAAGAGATTATGAATTGGTTGTGAAACAAATCAAAAATATATATGCAACCAAAAGTCAGAGATTAAAACAATACAAAAATGTAGCTTGAGATTTAATTGAAATTTTTGAATCTTTCAATATTGTGTATCATGAAAGGATTCAAAATGTTTCTACTTACATATTAGCAATTGTATCCTCTTAATATGATAATGAAGTTATGTCCCCATACTACAAGTTTGAATTTGAAATGCTAGCTATACATTCTATACCTAAAAATATTAAGCATTGAAAAGTTTTTGATGATGACAATCACATCATGAAATTACTAAATGGTGAAGATGAGCTCTCTAATCAACTCATTGATCTAGAGTCCATGGTGGAAAATTGTTAAGGAAAAGAAAATCAGTTTGGATTTTTATTTATTTAAAGACAAACAAAATTCCAAGAGGGTTAGTTTTGAGTCTTATTTTGATAGTGCTGATATAGTAATGAATAAATGTAGCCTTGGGATAAGAGATGTGACTCAATTTAAATTGGGTACTGACAAAGATCCCAAGAAATATTGTTTAGGTAATAATTTAAGTGAATATGGAAAACATACCTATCCCAAACTTTTGAAGAAATATAAAAAACTGTTTTGCTTGGTCATATTAAGAATTTAAGGATTATGGAGAAGATAAATTTCAACATGTCATTCCATTAGAGCCTAACAACAAGCCTTTTTGGCATAAGTAAAGGTCAATAAGCCCCATCAAAATAAGATATTAAGAATTGAAGGATTATGGAGAAGATATATTTCAACATGTCATTCCATTAGAGCCTAACAACAAGCCTTTTAGGTATTGTTATCTTCAAACCAAGGATTTTTAACTTCTCATTCAAATTATGATTTGAATGAATTTTTTTTTTTAGAGTATGAGGCCATAAAATTGGATTAAGGGTGACTAGAAGGCATAGAATCAAAACCTAATTTTCAAAAGAAATTATGAATTGGTTGTGAAAAAATCAAAAATATATTCAACCAAAAGTAGGAGATTAAAACAATACGAAATGTAGCTTGAGATTTAATTGAAATATTTGATTCTTTCAATATTGTGTATCATGAAAGGATTCAAAATGTATTTGCTACTTACATATTAGCAGTTGTATCCTCTCAATATGATAATGAAGTTATGTCCCCATACTACAAGTTTGAATTTTAAATGCTAGCTATACGTTCTATAAGTATACCGATAATATTAAGCATTGAAAAGTGTTTGATAATACTAAATGGTGAAGATGATCTCTCTAATAAAATCATTGATCTTGAGTCCATGGTGGAAAATTGTTAAGGAAAATAAAATCTATTTGGAATTTTTTTAGTTAAAGACAAACAAAATTCCAAGAGGGTTAGTTTTGAATCTTATTTTGATAGTGCTAATAGATTAATGAATAAATCTAGCCTTGGGATAAGAGATGTGACTCAATTTAAATTGGGTACTGACAAAGATCCCAAGAAATATTGTTTAGGTAATAATTTAAGTGAATATGGCAAACATACCTATCCCAAACTTTTGAAGAAATATAAAAACTGTTTGGCTTGGTCATATTAAGAATTGAAGGATTATGGAGAAGATATATTTCAACATGTCATTCGATTAGAGCCTAAAAATAAGCCTTTTAGGCATAAGTAAAGGCCAATAAGCCCCATCCTTTCCAAAATGATGCAAGAAGAACTTAAAAAACTTATGGGGGAATCATAAAACCCACTAGATATTCATGTTGGGTTGCCAAATTGGTCCTAATTAGAAAAATAATGGTGTTATTAGATTGTGTTGATTTTAAAAACTTGAATAAGGCCTCGTTGAAAGAAAATTACCCATTTCCCAACAAGTAAAATCTATTTCAAAGGGTAAAATGCTTAGATAAGGCATCACTAAAATATAACCACCCATTACCTAACACGAATAATATTCTATATAAGGTGATATGATCTTAGTTCATTATCAACATTAGATGGTTTCTATAGTTACAACTAGGTAGTGGTAAAGAAATCGAGAAAAATACAAGACCGCTTTCACCACCCCTTGGGAACATATGTCTATGTTAAAATGTCTTTTGGATTGATGAATGCAGGAGAAAATTTTCAAAGATCCATGAACGTGTATTTTTCTCGGATTCATTAATGATTTCATTACAGTCTATCAAGATTATATAACTATTTTATCTCAAAAAGGGGTGATCATCTAGAGCACCTTGAGAAAATCTTGATCAGATGTCGAGAGTATGGGATTTCATTAAACCCAAGGAAATGACACTTTGGGGTATAGGAAGCCAAATTATTGGGACACATAATATCACATGAAGGATTTATGATAGATCCTGAAAGAGTGGAAGCAATTGAAAAAGTGCCAATACCATCATCCAAGAAGGGTATCCAATCCTTTTTGTCCAGATAAATTTTGTAAGAATATTTATCTCCAACTTTGTTGAGATTACTCTCCCCATTACAAGTATGATAAATAAGGATCAAGTTATTAAGTGGGGAGAAGGGGTTGTCCAGGATTTTCAAGGAATGAAATATGCACTCAAGACTATCCCTATATTGACCAACCCTGACTATAAGAAAGAATTTCAAGTTTTTTCTTTTGATTCTAAGAATATAATTACTTATGTCTTATTGTAGAAGGATGTAGAAGGACATGAGAAACCCAATTCCTTTTTAGTAAATCCTTATAGGGGTCTAAGTTAAAATAATCTATTATGGAGAAACAAGTGTTTATTTAGTGAATTCCACTAAAATCTTTAGACCCTACATTCGAATTCTAAAATCATAGCCTATGTGCCATGTACTATGGTAAAAGACATCTTAGATCTCAAATGGATATGTCAACCAAGAGGTGTAGGTGGGTGAACAATATTTAAGAGTATGATATGGAAATTCAGACTACAAAATTTGTTAAAGGCTTGGGCTTGGCTAGGTTGATGACAAAGAATAATTTGTATATTGTTTGAATACACAATATTAATGGGGATGAACTACATCCCATGGGAAGGTAAGTACCTCATCTTGGTATAAATAAATATTCAATTATATAAAGAAATTTAATTGTCCTTCCTACTTAGACAAGAATCGGAGAAAACTCATGTCTCGTATCCCAAAAGTACATCTTAACCGATTATGGACTAGCTTAGAAGATCATAGAAGGAATTTTATTGAGATTTATTACAAATGATGATGCCCCTATTCCAAAAACTAAGTTTCATGGAGGGTTGTGTGGTGGCCATTTTTTTGGAAGAGTTACTACTCATAAGATCTTGAGAGTAAGATATTGGTGGCCTTCCCTTTTCAAAGATGTAGCTTTATTGGTCTTAAAGCGTGAAAGTTTCCAACATTTCTCTAGTAGGCTAAAAGCATCTGGATCTCTTCCCCTATAACTTTTCTTGGTGTAAGCTCCATTAAAATAGTGGGGGTTAGATTTTATAGGTGAGATATAAAATTCTTCAAGTGTAGGTCACATATGGATATTAGTGGCCACTGATTATTTCACCAAGTGGGTTGAAGTTATTCCCACCAAGAAGGAAAATCATCAAGTGGTTATGGATTTCATCCTTAATCACATAATTTGTAGATTTGGTGTCCCCACCAAGTTGGTTGTTGATAATGCCATGAGTTTCAGAGCTAAACCATTGGAAACAATGTGCCATGAATATGGCATAATGTTGTCCTATGCCTCAAATTATAATTCCCAAGAAAATGAGTAGGCAAAATCAAGTAACAAAAACTATCTCAATATCCTTAGAAGGACATTAGAAATGAATAAGAGGAAATGGGGTGATAAGCTCAAGTTTTCACTATGAGAAGATAGAATTACCATAAGAAGATCCACTCATAAAGTCCCATTTGAGTTTGTCTAATGGAATTCAAGATCTCTTTCCCCTTAATTTACAATTATGTTCTTATTTGTTTATGTAATAATTAGAGGATGGGGAAGGGGTGAATCCTTATGATGAAAGGATCAACTAGATTATGGAGTTGGATGAAGTTAGAAGGGAATCCCACTAAAGGCATGTTAAGTTCAAGAAAAACTTAAAAAATATTTGATAAGAAAATAACTCCAAGGAATTTTCATGTTGGGGATTTGTTTTTCTATGGGATAGAAGGCATGAAGATAGTGGAAAACATGGAAAATTTGATGCCCTATGGATGGGTCCTTACTCCGTGGACATCAGGATTTGAGAGAACAATTTCTTCATAATAGACTTGGAGCAACAATTTCTATAATTTCATATCAATGGAAGGTGTCTCAAGCATTTCTTGGAATAAATCAGACTTTTATGAGGGTCTTTGTATAGTGTACAATTTTATTGTTTGTGTTTTTATTTTTTATTTCTTTTCTCTTATCTAAAGTGATCAATTTTGTCTATTGTCATTATACCTATGATGTGTTAGTGTTTTCTTGGAGGTCATATATGTTTTCCTTCTAACTCCTTTCCTAATGGACTAGGAACATTGTCTATTTTTGTGATTTTTTGTCTTTAGTTCTTGTTATAACAAAAAAGTATCACCATGATATTTGGCTTTGTAGTTCTCTACTTTTTGCTAATATGATACCATATCTCATGTTTTGGGACTTTCTACTTGAGATGGTCCCCTGGAGAAGGCCAGCTTCCTCAACCTAAATATAATGATAAACTACTCCTAGAATGGAAAATGCAGGTAAATAATCCTAAAATAACCATTCTAAGGGACCGGGAGAGAGAGGGGGTTAGAGAGATGCATGGAAATGAAATACTACATTAAATGTTAAGATATTTTCATATAATAAATGAATAATCTATATAATATAACACAACATAGGAGATATGGGGGCCAAGATGCCCTAATATTAAATATATGCAGAATAATACCCTTAAGGTAGGACAACACCATACAATGCTCCTTAAGGAAGGAGTAACTCCATAATCTCCCAAGATGGGAATCCACTTTGAGGGGGACACCTCCAATATACCTCTACCAAGTAGAAGAATCAACTCATACCTTCCCTCATAATGATACTCACATCCTTTAAATAGGATGGGTAACACCTAATCCCAATGTAGGCCGACTCATTACCCAATATAACTAATTCCTATGTGAACCCATATAACTAACTAAGGGGATGTGTGCCACATGTCGGCATCTCCATCAACCCATATACATTATAATATCATATCCCAAGGTACATATCATTACCTCCCTCTTTGACATGTTTCATCCTCGAAACATAAGAAGAAGCCATATAATGAGTGTGATTTAAATTATTACACAATAGTCGCCATGCTCGATCATCCAACCACCCATATGAGATCCTAATGGGTGATGTTGCTCCAAACCTGATTCCATATTCCCTTGCACTCATCTGATTCCATCCTTGTACATATGCATTCCTCCTGGCATCCATGTGTATCCATAATAATTATTCCTATGATTCCATTTCATATAATTGTTTCTCCATTGATTTTGTTTATAGCCTTGATAATTGCTCCTCCAATTCCTATATATCTATATAGATTTTTTCCTATATATCTATATAGATTTTTTCCTTATTGACCTACCATAAACCCCTTGATTTTTCTCTCTCATGATGATGTGGGTGTTTATATGATGCAACCTTAGTATCCTCAACCTTATCAACCTTTTTTCTTTATTTTTCTCTTCCACCTTGTTTGTTATTTTTTTTTTTCCTTGAGTAGATGAATTATTTTTTCTTTTTCATATTTTTCTTCAGCCTTTTCTTCTAAATAATCTTTATTCCCTTCTTCACCAACTTCAAATTCATCTTCATGATCCTCATTTATATTATTTTTTTCCTGCTAAGTGTGATATCTTGTACCACAATGTAATTTTTTTCTTGTACCACAATTTCATGAATTTATTTTACACATTAAGATTAAATTGCTCCCAATTCTCTAACCAAGGATATCCAAGAACAATATCCATACCATCCATGTCTAAAGCATAAAAATATGAATGTAAAACATATTTATCCATAAAGAGCTTTAAATCTTCAAAAACATGAATATGCTTACCTTCCACTTAATCTCCCTTTAATGTTTTTTCTTGTACATGTAGATTTTGAGCTACATTCATATTGATGAAGTTATATTTGTTTCTTAGGTTTATGGAAACAATTACGTTTTTTCCTTTTCAATACACCTTTCAAAATAAAATTTGAAGCTTCCTTCTTGAAGAGAGACACTATCATTATGTGTAGCAACTTCATCATCAACCTTCTTTTTTCTTCTTCTTCTTCTTCTTCTTCTTCTTCTTCTTCTTCTTCTTCTTTAACAAAATTATGTTTCTTTTTTTCCCCATCTAGCTAAGAAAATATCTTCCATTTCCTACCAATCCCAATCCAATAGATCTATATCCAAATAAGAATACCAATGTCGTGCTTTCCCACCAAGATGAAGATAAAAACTAACCCATACTAAAAAAATTTCAAAATACATTTTCTTAAATTGTAACCACCATTTTTTGCATCAATTTCCCCATTGCCATAGAAAATTGGTATATCCATGATGCAAAAAAGTAGGGTTTCACAAACTCCCCCTTGACAAATTTTTGACCATGATGATTTTGTCTATAATTAAGGCCTCCAATATGAAACCACAAATAAGTAACCCCTACTAAAATTGTGAGAGATTTCCGAATATGTAAAAAAATCAAAGAAAGATGGAAAATTGCAACCATGTAGGCTGATTTTATGTAAAACCATAAAACTCTCAATATATTCTTCAAAACCAGATCCAAAAATTATGAAATTTTACCATAGATTTATGAATGTGATTTTCAATAATGGTATAAATTTAGAAAAGAAATTCAAAAAAATGCATCTTTTGAAAGCAAATTTAGGTGAAAGCCTAAAAATTCAATAAATTCCACAAAAACCCTTGCAAATTTCAGAAATTTTGGAATGTGGACTATTTTTTGAAACCCTTTTGAAATGTGGATAAAAAATTGAGAAAAATTCATATAAATTCCAAAATATAGATGAATCTCTAAAATTATGGTTTGGACCCAATTTTTTCCAAAAATAACGCTCGATACCCTTGATAAGATATTTGAATTATAATAAATAAATAATTTGAAGAATATAACACAAAACAAGATATATGGGGCCAAAAAATGTGCCCAAATAATCAATATATGTAGAATAATACCCTTAAGGTAGGGTAACACCATACAATGCTCCTTAAGGAAGGAGTAACTCCACAATCTCCCAAGATGGGAATCCACTTCGAGGGGACACCTCCAATATACCTCTACCAAGTATAAGAATCAACTCATACCTCCATCATAATGATACTCACATCCCTTATATAGACACATTACTCTTAATAGATGGGTAACACCTAATCCCAATGTAGGCCGACTCATTACCCAATATAACTAATTCCTATGTGACTAACTAAGGGGATGTGTGCCACATGTCAACATCTCCATCAACCCATATACATTATAATATCATATCCCAAGGTACATATCATTTCCTCCCTCTTTGACATGTTTCATCCTCGAAACATAAGAAGAATCCATATAATGAGTGTGATTTAAATTATTACACAATTGTCACCATGCTCGATCATCCAACCACCCATATGAGATCCTAATGGGTGATGTTGCTCCAAACCTGATTCCATATTCCTTAGACTCATCTAATTCCATCCTTTCCATATGTATTTCTCCGGAATCCATGCATATCCATAATAATTATTCCTATGATTCCATTTCATATAATTGTTTCTCCATTGATTCTGTTTATAGCCTTGATAATTGCTCCTCCAATTCCCTGTATATCTATATAGATTTTTGCCCTTATGTGTCCTAACATGATCCCATGATTTTTTTCTCTCATGATGATGTGGGTGTCTATATGGTGCAACCTTAGTATCCTCAACCTTATCAACCTTTTTTCAACTTTATTTTTCTCTTCCACCTTGTTTGCTATTTTTTTTTTCTCTTGAGTAGATGAATTATTTTTTCTTTTTCATCTTTTTTTGCAGCCTCTCCTTCTGAATAATATTTATTCCCTTCTTCACCATCTTCAAATTCCTCTTCATGATCCTCATTTATATTAATTTTTTTCCTACTAAGTGTGATATCTTGCAATGTAATTTTTTTTCTTGTACCACAATTTCATGAATTTCTTTTACACATTAAGATTAATTGTTCCCAAGGTCTCTAACCAAGGATATTAAAGAACAATATCCATACCATCCATATCTAAAGCATAAAATCTGAATGTAAAACATATTTATCCATAGAGAGCTTTAAATCTTCAAAAACTTGAATATGCTTACCATCCACTTGAGCTGCCTTAATATGTTTTGTTTGCACATGTAGATTTTGAGCTACATCCATATTGATGAAGTTATATTTTATTAGGGTTTATGGAAACAATTACCTTTTTTTTCTTTGAATACACCCTTCAAACTAAAATATTGAAGCTTCCTTCCTTAGAGATGCACTATATGTGTAAAACTTCATCTTCATCATCATCTATCATCATCATCTTCTTCTTCTTCTTCTTCTTCTTATTTAACAAAATTATGTTTCTTTTTTTTCCCATCTAGCTAGGAAAATATCTTCCATTTCCTCCCAATCCCAATCCAATAGATCTATATCCAAATAAGAATACCAATGTCATGCTTTCCCACCAAGATGAAGATAAAAACTAACCCATACTAAACATTTTTCAAAATACATTTTCTTAAATTGTAACCACCATTTTTTTGCATCAATTTCCCCATTGCCATAGAAAATTGGTATATCCATGATACACAAAAATTAGGGTTTCAAAACTTACTCCTTTGAAAGTATTTGACCTGATGATTTCATCTATAATTAAGCCTCCAATATGAAACCACAAAGAAGTAACCCCTATTAAAATTGTGAGAGATTTCCGAATATGTAAAAAAATTAAAGAAAGATGGAAAATTACAACCTGTAGGCTATTTTATGTAAAACCATAAAACTCTCAATATATTCTTCAAAAACATTTCAAAAATTATGAAATTTTTACCATATATTTATGAATGGATTTTCAATTCTGGTAAAAATTTAGAAAATTAATTCAAAAAATGCATCTTTGAAGCAAATTTAGGAGAAACCCTAAAAATGCAATAACTTCGACAAAACACCTTCAAAATTTCTGAAATTGGAATGTATATTTTCAAAACCTTTTTCAAACTATGGTACAAAAAAAATTTGAGAAAAAATTCACATAGATTTCAAAAATATAGATGAATCTCTAAAATTAGGTTTGGACCCAATTTTTGCCGAAATCGACACTGATACCACTTGATAAGATATTTGCATATAATAAATCAAATAATTTGTAGAAGATAACACAAAAACAAGATATATGGGGGGAAAAGATGCCCAAATATTTAATATATGCATAATAATACCCTTAAGGTAGGGCAACACCATACAATGCTCCTTAAGGAAGGAGTAACTCCACAATCTCCCAAGATGGGAATCCACTTTGAGGGGGACACCTCCAATATACCTCTACCAAGTATAAGAATCAACTTACCCCATCACATGATACTCACCTCCCTTATATAGACATACATTACTCTTAATAGATGGGTAACACCTAATCCCAATGTAGGCCGACTCATTACCCAATATAACTAATTCCTATGTGACTAACTAAGGGGATGTGTGCCACATGTCGCATCTCCATCAACCCATATACATTATAATATCATATCCCAAGGTACATAGCATTTCCTCCCTCTTTACATGTTTCATCCCCGAAACATAAGAAGAAGCCATATAATGAGTGTGATTTAAATTATTACACAATTGTCGCCATGCTCGATCATCCAACCACCCATATGAGATCCTAGTGGGTGATGTTGCTCCAAACCTGATTCCATATTCCATTGGACTCATATAATTCCATCCTTTTCCATATGTGATCCTCCTCGGTATCCATGCATATCCATAATAATTATTCCTATGATTCCATGTCATATAATTGTTGCTCCATTGATTCTGTGTATAGCCTTGATTATTGCTCCTTCAATTCCATGTATATATTTATATAGATTTTTTCCCTTATGTGGCCTAACATAAATCCATGATTTTTTCCTCTCATGATGATGTGGGTGTTATATATGGTGTAACCTTGGTATCCTCAACCTTATCAACCTTTTCTTTATTTTTCTCTTCCACCTTGTTTGTTATTTTTTTTTCTCTTGAGTAGATGAATTATTTTTTTCTTTTTCATCTTTTTCTTCAGCCTCTCCTTCTGAATAATCCTTATTCCCTTCTTCACCATCTTCAAATTCCTCTTCATGATCCTCATTTATATTATTATTTTTTTCCTGCTAAGTGTGATATCTTGTAATGTAATTTTCTTTTCGTTTGTACCACAATTTCATGAATTTATTTTGCACATTAAGATTAATTGTTCATAAGCTCTCTAACCAAGGATATGTAAGAAAATATCCATACCATCCATATCTAAAGCATAAAAATCTAAATGTAAAACATATTTATCCATAGAGAGCTTTAAATCTTCAAAAACTGAATATGCTTACCTTCCACTTGAGCTCCTTAATATTTTTTTTTACATGTAGATTTTGAGCTACATCCATATTGATGAAGTTATATTTTTTCTAGGGTTTATGGAAACAATTACCTTTTTTTTTCTTTGAATACACCCTTCAAACTAAAATATTAAAGCTTCCTTCCTTCGA
This sequence comes from Taxus wallichiana var. yunnanensis, assembly GCA_018340775.1. NCBI lineage: Eukaryota > Viridiplantae > Streptophyta > Pinopsida > Cupressales > Taxaceae > Taxus > Taxus wallichiana. Next base: position 2,149,040 of record CM031237.1, read on the forward strand.
GATGCATCTATTATGTGTCATCAAGCCATCTTTTTCATCATCAACATTTTCTTCTTCTTCTTCTTCTTCTTCTTTTAACAAAATTATGTTTCTTTTTTTTTCCATCTAGCTAAGAAAATATCATTTCCTCCCAATCCCAATCCAATAAATCTATATCCAAATAAGAATACCAATGTCATGCTTTCCCACCAAGATGAAGATAAAAATAACCCATACTAAAAATTTTAAAATAAATTTACATTTTAAATGGTATCCACCATTTTTTTGCATCAATTTCCCCATTGCCATAGAAAATTGGTATATACATGATGCACAAAAACTAGGGTTTCACAAACTTACTCCTTTGACCAAATTTTTGACCTTATGATTTCATCTATAATTAAGTATCTCCAATATAAAACCACAAAGAAGTAAACCCTACTAAAATTGTGATAATTTCCGAATATGTAAAAAATTAAAGAAAGATGGAAAATTACAACTGTAGGCCTATTTTATATATAAAACCATAAAATCTCACTATATTCTTCAAACATATCCAAAAATTATAAAATTTTTACCATAGATTTTATGAATGAGATTTTCAATAATGGTAAAATTTAGAAAATTAATTCCAAAAAATGCATCTTATGAAGCAAATTTAGGAGAAACCCTAAAAATGCAATAACTTCCACAAAAACCTTAAAAATTTATGAAATGTGGAATGTAGTTTTTGAAACCTTTTCAATTTGTGGTTAAAAATTTGAGAAAAAAATTCACAAAGCAATTCCAAAATATAGATGAATCTCTAAAATTAGGGTTTGGACCCAATTTTTACCGAAATCGATGCTCTGATACCACTTGATAAGAACTTTGCATATAATAAATAAATAATTTAAGAATATAACACAACACAAGATATATGGGTGGGCCAAGATGCCCAAATATTTAATATATGCATAATAATACCCTTAAGGTAGGGAAACACCATACAATGCTCCTTAAGGAAGGAGTAACTCCACAATCTCCCAAGATGGGAATCCACTTTGAGGGGGACACCTCCAATATACCTCTACCAAGTATAAGAATCAACTCATACCCCATCACATGATACTCACATCCCTTATATAGACATACATTACTCTTAATAGATGGGTAACACCTAATCCCAATGTAGGCCGACTCATTACCCAATATAACTAATTCCTATGTGACCCCATATAACTAACTAAGGGGATGTGTGCCACATGTTGGCATCTCCATCAACCCATATACATTATAATATCATATCCCAAGGTACATAGCATTTCCTCCCTCTTTGACATGTTTCATCCTCGAAACATAAGAAGAAGCCATATAATGAGTGTGCTTTAAATTATTGCACACTTGTCACCATGCTCGATCATCCAACCACCCATATGAGATCTTAGTGGGTGATACTGCTCCAAACCTGATTCCATATTCCATTGGAACTCATCTGATTCCATCCTTTTCCATATGTGATTCCTCCTCGGTATCCATGCATATCCATAATAATTATTCCTATGATTCCATGTCATATAATTGTTGCTCCATTGATTCATGTGTATAGCCTGATTATTGCTCCTCCAATTCCCTGTATATTTATATAGATTTTTTCCCTTATGTGGCCTAACATAACTCCATGATTTTTCCTCTCATGATGATGTGGGTGTCTATATGGTGTAACCTTAGTATCCTCAACCTTATCAACCTTTTCTTCAACTTTATTTTTCTCTTCCACCTTGTTTGTTATTTTTTTTTTCTTGAGTAGATGAATTATTTTTTCTTTTTCATCTTTTTCTTCAAGCCTCTCCTTCTGAATAATCCTTATTCCCTTCTTCATCATCTTCAAATTCATCTTCATGATCCTCATTTATATTAATTTTTTTCCTGCTAAGTGTGATATCTTGCAATGTAATTTTTTTTTTCTTGTACCAAAATTTCATGAATTTCTTTTGCACATTAAGATTAATTGTTCCCAATGTCTCTAACCAAGGATATCTAAGAACAATATCCATACCATCCATATCTAAAGCATAAAAATATGAATGTAAAACATATTTATCCATAGAGAGCTTTAAATCTTCAAAAAAACTTGAATATGCTTACCATCCACTTGAGCTTCCTTAATATGTTTTTTTTGTACATGTAGATTTTGAGCTACATCCATATTGATGAAGTTATATTTTTTCTATAGGTTTATGGAAACAATTACCTTTTTCTTTGAATACACCCTTCAAACTAAAATATTGAAGCTTCCTTCCTTGGAGATGCACTATCATGTGTAGCAACTTCATCATCAACATTTTCTTTTTCTTCTTCTTCTTCATCTTCTTCTTCTTCTTCTTCTTCTTCTTCTTCTTCTTCTTCTTCTTCTTCTTTAAAAAATTATGTTTTTTTTTGTTTCCCATCTAGCTAAGAAAATATCTTCCATTTCCTCCCAATCCCAATCCAATAGATCTATATCCAAATAAGAATACCAATGTCATGCTTTCCCACCAAGATGAAGATAAAAACTAACCCATACTAAACATTTTTCAAAATACATTTCTTAAATTGTATCCACCATTTTTTTGCATCAATTTCCCATTGCCATAAAATTGGTATATCCATGATGCACAAAAATTAGGGTTTCACAAACTTACTCCTTTGACCAATATTTGACCTGATGATTTTGTCTATAATTCTAAGCCTCCAATATAAAACCACAAAGAAGTAACCCTTACTAAAATTGTGATAGATTTCCGAATATATAAAAAATTAAAGAAAGATGGAAAATTGCAACCTATAGGCCTGATTTTATGTAAAACCCTAAAAATCTCAATATATTCTTCAAAAAATATCCAAAATTCTGAAATTTTTACCATAGATTTATGAATGGGATTTTAATGATGGTAAAAATTTAGAAAATTAATTCAAAAAAATGCATCTTGTGAAGCAAATTTAGGAAAACCTAAAAATGCAATAACTTCCAAAAAAACACGTGAAAATTTTGAAATTTGGACTGTATTTTTAAAACCTTTTCAAAAACTATGGTAAAAATTTGAGAAAAAAATTTCATAGCAGATTCTAAAACATATATGAATCTATAAAATTAGGGTTTGGACCAATTTTTTACGAAACCAATGCTGATACCACTTGATAAGATATTTGCATATAATAAATGAATAATTTGTAGAATATAACACAACACAAGATATATGGGGGAAAAGATGCCCAAATAATCAATATATGAATAATACCCTTAAGGTAGGGAAACACCATACAATGCTCCTTAAGGAAGGAGTAACTCCACAATCTCCCAAGATGGGAATCCACTTCGAGGGGGACACCTCCAATATACCTCTACCAAGTAGAAGAATCATGCTGTCAAATCTCTCCTTGCCACTTGCATGTCCATCTGGACTATCAAAAGCCAGATGGGCTTTGGTAGCCTGAAAGACAGAAGTTGCTCATACCCCATCACATGATTCACCTCATATCCTTATATATAGACATACATTACTTTTAATAGATGGGTAACACCTAATCCCAATGTAGGCCGATTCATTACCCAATATAACTAATTCCTATGTGAACCCATATAACTAACTAAGGGGATGTGTGCCACATGTCAACATCTCCATCAACCCATATACATTATAATATCATATCCCAAGGTACATAGCATTTCCTCCCTCTTTGACATGTTTCATCCTCGAAACATAAGAAGAAACCATATAATGAGTGTGTTTTAAATTATTGACACACTTGTGCCATTGCTCGATCATCCAACCACCCATATGAGATCCTAATGGGTGATGTTTCTCCAAACCTGATTCCATATTCCATTGCACTCATATGATTCCATCTTTGTACATATGTATTCCTCCTTGGCATCCATGCATATCCATAATAATTATTCTATGATTCCATTTCATATAATGGTTGCTCCATTGATTCATGTATATAGCCTCGATAATTGCTCCTCTAATTCCCTGTATATATTATATAGTTTTTCTACCCTTATGTGACTAACATGATCCATGATTTTTTTCCTCTCATGATGATGTGGGTGTTTATATGGTGTAACCTTGGTATCCTCAACCTTATCAACTTTTTTTCTTCATCTTTATTTTTCTCTTCCACCTTGTTTGTTATTTTTTTTTCTTGAGTAAATGATTTTTTTTTCTTTTTAATCTTTTTCTTCAACCTCTCCTTCTGAATAATCTTTATTCCCTTCTTCACCATCTTCAAATTCATCTTCATGATCCTCATTTATATTATTTTTTTTCCTACTAAGTGTGAAATCTTGTAATGTAATTTTCTTTTTCTTGTACCACAATTTCATGAATTTCTTTTTGCACATTAAGATTAATTTCTCCCAATCTCTCTAACCAAGGATATCCAAGAACAATATCCATACCATCCATATGTATAAAGCATAAAAATATGAATTTAAAACATATTTATCCATAGAGAGCTTTAAATCTTCAAAATGAATATGCTTACCTCCACTTGAGCTCCCTTAATGTGTTTTTTTGCACATGTAGATTTTGAGCTACATTCATATTGATGAAGTTATATTTTTTGCTCTAGGGTTTATGGAAAAATTACCTTTTTCTTTGAATACACCCTTCAAATGAAATATTGAAGCTTCCTTCCTGGAGATATGCACTATCATGTGTAGTAGAGCTTCATCATTAACATTTTCTTCTTCTTTCATCTTCTTCTTCTTCTTCTTCTTCTTCTTCTTCTTCTTCTTCTTCTTAACAAAATTATGTTTTTTTTTGTTTCCCATCTAGCTAAGAAAATATCTTCCATTTCCTCCAAATCCCAACCCAATAGATCTATATCTAAATAAGAATACCAATGTCATGATTTCCCACCAAGATGAAGATAAAAAATAACCCATACTAAAAAAATTTCAAAATATATTTGTTTAAATTGATCCACCATATTTTTGCATCAATTTCCCCATTAGCATAGAAAATTGGTTATCCATGATGCACAAAATTAGGGTTTCACAAACTTCCTCCTTTGAAATTTTTGATCTAATGATTTCATCTATATTTAAGTGCCTCTAATATAAAACCACAAATAAGTAACCCATTCTAAAATTGTGATAGATCTCCGAATATGTAAAAAAATCAAAGAAAGATGGAAAATTTCAACTTGTATGCTGATTTTATATAAAACCTAAACATCTCAATATCATCTTCAAACAGATTAAAAATTTTGAAATTTTTACCATAGATTTATGAATGGGATTTTCAATAATGGTATTAATTTTAAAATTAATTCCAAAAAATACATATTTTAAGCAAATTTAGGCAAAACCCTAAAAATTCAATAACTTCCACAAAAAACCTTGAAAATTTATTAAATTTGGATTGTAGCTTTTGAAACCCTTTTGAAACTATGGAAAATAGATTGAGAAAAATTCATAAGTAGATTCCAAAATATAGATGAATCTATAAAATTAAGGTTTGGACCCATTTTTTACCGAAACCGACGCTTTAATACCACTTGATAAGAACTTTGCATATAATAAGTGAATAATTTGTAGAATATAACACAAAAAAAGAGATATTAGGGGAAAATTTTCCCAAAGAATCAATATAAGTAGAATAATACCCTTAAGGTAGGGAAACACCATACAAGGCTCCTTAAGGAAGGAGTAAATCCATAATCTCCCGAGGATGGGAATCCACTTCAAGGGGAACACCTCCAATATACCTCTACCAAGTAGAAGACTCAACTCCTCCATAACATTGATACCCACATCCCTTATATATACATACAATACTCTTAATATATGGGCAATACCTAATCCCAATGTAGGCTGACTCATTACCCAATATAAATAATTCCTATGTGACCCCATATAACTAACTAAGGGGATGTGTGCCACATGTCGGCATCTCCATCAACCCATATACATTATATTATCATATCCCAAGGTATATAGCACTAAAAGAGGTGATAGAACCAGAAAATGGGGTTAGGACACTCTTAGATGGATTAAAATGGGAGAAAATGGAATAGAGATGGTGGATAAAGCACCATAGACCACAACAACACTCAATCCACCAATTTCATAAGTACAACATCTTTGAAGTTTGCAATGAGAAAAAATATGTAGAAGCATATGTACAAGTTTGAAGGAGAGGCAAGAGAATACAATAAACACATCTAAATAATAAGACAATCACAAAACTAAAATTTTACTTTTGCTCTATGATGATGCATGAGACCATTACAATGGGAAAGAGAGGAAATATTCATCATTACAATAGTAAAAATGAGGCTTAAATCTCTCAAATCTACCCAGTGAAGTTTGAGAAGAAGAGAGAGTAGTATTCTAAAATGTCGAGACAACTAAAAATGAGCTCCGTCTTTTTATAATATATAGAAGAAATAATGAGAAAGAGAAGAGGAAACTCAAATTTTGGGCTCCAACAACCAACAAGAGTAATTAAATGACCTAAAAACATCATGGAGATCCTTGTAAATCCCATACCTTCATGTCCTTTAGCTTTTGAAGAATAAATTTTCCCCATACCTCCATTAATGCAGTTTTTTTAAGCGCCAAGGACATTGCATTTTGAACTGGGAGAGCTTTCTTTGTTTGCTTTTCTTATCGAAATCACACGTAATTTCCATATTTTATGATTTCATGATGAATATATAGGAAATAAGAATTTAATAAGTATAATTTTATTGGATATGGTGCTCTATGTAAAAATTTATGGTTGTGTGGGTTTAGGGAGTAGCTCTACTTGGAGAAACGATCCCCTATTACTTTAAGCTCCATCGATCTCAAATCTCACTTAACCTCCTCTGCATTTTCCTTTGGCTTAGGATTTTGGGACTACTCGCTTCATTACTTTGTGGGATTTATATCTTGCTTGACTTACGGGTTTCTAACTCCCCGCTACTTCTTAGCTAGTATGTGTCGTATCCCCAGTTACTCTTTTCTTTGGTCCTTTGCTTTGCGAGGTTTTTAGATGTAATTTACTTGGGATTTTAAGCCCCCACTATTTTCAAAGTAGTTCTGAGATGAATCTCTACATTACTCTTATTCTAGCCTTTGTTTTGTGGGTTTCCAAAGTTCTTTGCTTCGGGTTTGTGAGTGAGCATTACTCCGTAGTTGTGTTGGATTGTTTCTCCACATTACTCCCTTGTTTCTCCATTTGCTTTGGAGGTTTTGGGGTGCAACTTATTTACTCGAGATTTTGATTCCTCATTACTTTACATTTATGTCGAATCGCATCCCTAGGTTACACCTTACTTTCTCCCTTTGCTTTTGAGGTTTTATAAATTCTTTTCTTCGGGTTTTAGGAAGTTCTTTACTTCACGGTTGTTGCACATCGAATCTCATCACCGATCTTCTACCTTCTATATGGGTTTTTCAATTGCTTTGCTTTTCATTTTGGGAAGTTATTTTTTATGGCACATCCAGATCTCCGCACTACTCCTCTCACCCTTCTCTCGGAGTTTTCATGAATTCTTTGATTAGTTAATTTTAAGAAGTAAATAAAATTTGTATCCTCGCATAACTCTCTTATTTTTCCCTTTAACTTTTCGGGGTCTATAGGACTACTATGCTTTAGGTTTTTACTTGATCATTACTTATTTACTTTTAGTGGTTATCCTTATCAAATCTCCGCATTACTCCAAAATTCATTTTTTTCCATTTTTCTACAATTGTTTGGATTTTTTGAATCTAGGGAGTTAGGAGAAGGGTAGAAGAATTCCCAAAAGCTATTTTTCACCATTTTAACCCCTTTTTGCTCAAATTTTTTTAAGTTTTGAACTTCTAAATCATAGAGAAGGGAAATGCATCCAAATGGTTCCCGACTCTCCTAAAAAACATGAAAATTACCCGTTTCTTCGATTCTCCATTAAAGCTCCAAGAATTTTCACAAGTCCAATTTTCAAAGATGTTATTTTTGGTAGAGGTAAAATTTGATAATAGTTATTTTGGAACTCACTAGGGGTTCCCATCCCGGTAGGATCCATTATTTCTACTCAATTCATTTTTTTCAATTTAGCCTTTTTGATTCTTGTGTCTCGGCACCCTGGGCCTCCCAATTTTAAATTTTTGTTTCTCCCACAATACCTATCACATTGAGTTTCATATGTGCAAAAATTAATGTGAATAGTAATAATTTTTCATTATTTCAAGCTAACATATTAATGTTTCTTATGTCCTATGGCGCCATGTGATTTTTGCACTTTCACAAAACAATTACAATTTAGGGTAAAGAAAGGAAGGTTTCATAATAATATCCTTGAGTATAGAAGTTAAATCATATTGATTACCTGAGCATTAAGGCCTCTCGTACTATCAAGGCATAAGGAATGCAAGTGTATCCACACATTCTTGTTCATTTAATTTCTTGCTAAGTTAAAAATTAGGTCTAGCTGGTTTCTAAGATGGATTCATGCTTTACACAAAGATTAACAAGGTGTTGTCTAACCCCCATTTCCTGGAAAGGGGGAATATCAAAGAAATAATCATTCTTGTGAGGATCTCATGAAAATTTTTAACTCATAAATAACATTACACAATGTTAATATATCCTCCATGCATGAAAGATAGGAGTTTCCCGGGTCTTTAAAGTGATAGCTTGCTTGTATAAAAGTATGCAACCCTGGTCAACACTTACAAGTTATAAATAAGGCCCATAACCCGATGGAAGTAATATTCAAGGGAATATCGGAAAGTAATAATTTTTTATTTTATATCAACCCATCATAAAAAAATTCCATGATGTTTTATCATCCCCGAGTCCTGATGTATGAAAAATATAACATGTGACAAGTCGGTTGTTCAGGAAGAGGTTGCAAGTAATTGATATTATTTTTGTTGCATTCAAGCAAAATTTTCCCTGAATCCTATAGGATAAAGGTACTTAATATATAAATGAAAAAAAAAGGCCTAATTTCTCAAAATATAAATAAAGAAAGAGTGATAATAGACCAAATGGATTTTGTGGCATTCATGCAACCATAAGGCATATATAATTTGAAAGGGGGTATGGAAATGTCACTTTGAAATTTTAATGATCAACTAATTGAATTCTCTAAGAAATCCCTAGATGATTTTCAAAAGCATAATTTTATTGCAAGGAACTTGAGTGAGTTTTTAGACATTCCTTAATCTTTGGGCTGAGGAATTAAGCATTTAGAAAAAGTAATTTTCTTGCTAGTTCTCATAATTGTGTGTGCATTTTCTTGATGAGTAATTGATCATTACGAATTCCTTGGGAAATAAATCATAGGACTTATTTTACCCTCTAGGTGGTGAATCCTCTACAAAAGTAAGATGAATGTTTTCCCAAATCCTAAACCAATGACTACTCTCGTGAAATCATTCTTTGATTCAATAATGGACATGAATTTAGGTGGGGATTATTTATCAAAATTCAATATAAGATTAAAATCCATAGGAGGAAGCAACACGATGAGTTTAATTTATGAAATTGAACTAGAATTATCCACTTCTCTCCCTTCGTAACTATACCCAAAACTGGTTTGGACATGTGCCCAAAACTACAATCCTATAACCCAAGAAGTTAGGGATGGAAGTGGTGCCTTAGTTTTATCTCTTGCAATTTGTATAAATTGATAGAATGTTGTGTCTACAAAATTTAAACCCATGTGGCTAACATAAATTTCAAATAAGGAGAAGAATATTGGGTCAAAAAAATTGGTGAATTATTGAATATTATAAATGAACAATAATTACTAAAACCTAAGGCATCGCTCACCCGATTCCTAAAGAAGTTGGCTTGAGAATAATTCAAGGAGGAATTTGGGGATTGTATAACATTTTTGAGCCACCTATTTGGAAATGAATATGTTCTTTTTTTTCAATAATGGATGTGTATGTTTATTCTACTCATAGTGGCACCACAAGCTCCTATCAATTGGGGGATTAATCATTTATTCTATCCATGACCAAATGATGCAAATGGGTGTTATATCCAAGGAGTCTACTAATGTTCCAATGTTTTATATGACTTCTTACTTGGTATATAATATTGCCACCCATAGACATTTTCAGGATTAAGTTGTGGAAATGATCCTAGTGTTCATAGAGTATATGATGTATATCCCTAGTTGAATTTAAATTTGGAGAAAAATTTAGAAGAGTGGTTTATGCCTTTTTTATCTTGTGCTATGGTTTTATTCCCATACCTAGAAATATGAAATCATGACTATGGAAGCCAAGTGAAGCATAGTAGGATGAGGGTGTTATTTTATCCAATTAACAACTTTATCTTATATCAAGGTAAGTGGCTTCACTAGAGCCCCATTTCTACTACCGGGAACATGGATAATAAGTGGGTATTAATGGAATTAGTCATAAAATTTGTGTGTGTTCACAAAATTTTGGCTACCAAACACAAAACCAACATCAAATTTCAAATCATAGTTGGTAGGTAAACATGCCCAACTTTGGTCAAAGATAAATTGGTGAAGTAGAGATGAAAAGTTACACTATGGAATAATTTTCTCCAAGGAGAAACTATGATGTCAAGTGGTTGTTGTATTAGGTTGTGGGATACTCCTTATACCATAAAAATCACTATAAATATTATTGGATGGATTTAAAGGGAGAAGAAGATGTCATACTAAGAGATCACTCTATAATTTCTTTGGCCCAAATTATTGACTACGAGGTTACAATTGTGCGGAGGGAATTTTTGATGATGAAGGAACAAAAATCCTAGGCATGCTAAATATAATATTATACAATCACATCTTCCACCTATAAATTGAATAGTTAAATAAATGAAATCCTTGCATTATAGGATTTGGAAATTTCATGACAAAAAGCCTTATTTGATTATTCGATCAAAGGATCAACCTTAATCAACAAATTAATATTATTCAAGATGATATATAGGGTCAATGGTATACTTGAAGTCGTATTACCACATATTAGAAAAGATACCAGAACAATTCAAGGGACTCCCCAAATATATTTTAAATCACCTCGATGACAAGACTATAGATCAATTGATTTCCTACGTAAGTAGAACTGAAACGTTTTTTCAAAATTGGCACAAAGAGATGAGGAAATGTTGAGTAGAACAACCCCTCTTATTATCACCCCTATCCAAGTTATCCCATCTAGTCCATTAGTGCCTCAGGTATATACTCTTCTAAGGGGCAAGGTAAAGACCAAGTACGGGTCAAACATCTAGCATGGACACTGAGAAGAAAAAGGCTAAAGAGAATTCCCCTTCAAGTTGGTTGATCCAAGGAATTTCAATTGAAGAATCAGAGATTTAAGATGATATTCCTATTATAAGACATAAAAGTCCAATAAATATATCTCTAGTAGTATAATATGGCACATTACAAGTTAGAGGTGAGAAAAATATAGCAAAAAAGAAAGAAATATAAGGAATTAAAATGCCCACTATGCCACTAGTTCCTCCTCACCCAAAGGATTTTATAATATCATGGATAGGTGTAATATTGGAATTTCATTCTCCATTATTGATGGATTGAAGAACAAGGGTGACATATCTATGGAATTCTCTTTAATGGTTGGCTTGAAGTAAAGCCAAAAAAATTTCAACTAGTCTAGATGAATGTAGTCTTCAAGGATAGAAAAGATGATGGAATAAAAATTGAAACATGGAGAAAAAAGGGGTCATCGATAATATTTTGCATCAAAGCTAATCACACAATACTAGGGGTCAAAGATTCCAATAGGTTCAGTTTGATCTTCAATTTTAAACAAAATTCTAATAAAATATTCAATTGGGCCCAAGAGATTGAAAATCGACTGCAAGGCTTCGAAGAAATTAAGAGAATTTATCTTCCAATTCCATTATTGTCATTTCTTCAAATGAATATCACTAAATCTTTCACGTAAAGCTTCGATTTTAACACTAGAAGAAGCTTATAAATCCATGAGAAGAAGTTGTAATTTTATGGAGTGCTCAATCTTAGAAAATCTTGTACAGGATGTCATGTTGAGATCAATTATAGAATCAATCTAAATTTTTGGCATGGGAAAGAAAAGATAAAATTTGGGTGATATTTATCAAAAAAGTGATCTTTTTGTTTGATTGAAACTTGACACTAAGGGAATGACTTATTCGGTAAAATTGTCATAGTAATCCAATTCCAAATGAATATTCTCTACAAAAGGAAAATAGAAAATTTATGATAGAGATAAAATGTTTTATGGTGACACATGGGTGCAAATGTGATAAATAGAAAAAGATAAGAAAGTTTGATGACGTAAAAATAATATCTGGATGTCACGTCTACAACTAAAAAGAGAACCAAGTTAATGGATAATAAAATAATCTTTTAGTTGAAATATATTTTCCTTCATTTTGGAAAGTTGGAGTTCATTACCACACCTTCTAGGATTTATTTCATGAGATTTTAGGGGTAAATTTAAAATTGATCCATAAGAAAAATTTTATTGAGGGATTTTCCTCATATGAAAAGGGGGTTTTTTTATTTCATAAGCTAAGAAAAATTACTATAATTTTGTATTTTTCCATTTCCTCCATGGGATACTTTTGAATTTAAATTTTTGGAGTCCCCTTTCAAAGTTGTTTGTGTTGTATAACCATTGGCAAGCATTGAAGACATTTAATTTATGTCCCCTTGTCAAGAAATTGAAAATTTGAATGAAATATTTATATTCATCATTTCTAGAAAAATGATAAATAAGTCATAACTTTTTTCTACAATCTTTGTGTTCATTAAATTTATAACTAGTACACTAGATCAATATTTGGTAGTTAAATTTTTTTCACTTTGGATCGATATTGTTCGTAGTATTTAATTTATAATATTTGATCTGATTGTAAAACTCTTATTGCAGTATTCTTGTTGAATGATTTTTATCAACCTTAAAGTGCATCTTTGGCATATTAAAATAAAATTAATGAATAATTACTTAGAACCCTTACATGAGCATTTGTGTTGAGTGTTCTCAATATTGTTTGGAAATATTTGTTTTGATTGAGTATCAATGAATGCAAATATTTCTTTGAAGTTTTTACTACTTAATCTATTATTCACTACGTTTCTAGGAAATTAGGTTATCATAGTGATTATTAATGCATTGTTTCATAGAATTGACTATCATTTACTCCCCCATTTCCCACAAAATAAACATATCTTACCCTTGGGCATCATCATTACCATAATTATAAGATTCATAAACCATACTTGTGTTCTAATCCAATCATCCTTAAAAAATATTTTTCATCTAAATTCCCATAAAATGATGCATAAGAACCAAGTTCCATTGTATTTAGCAACCGTGTCGAGATACTGATTATATGTAATATTCCTATGAAAAATCTTGTGAGTAGATATTAATCTCATGGCCATACTCAACCCATATTTACCCATCATTCACAAATCAATAGAAATAAACTACAATATATTTTTTCTCCATTTAGGTTACATTATGGGTCCTCTCACCCTAGTCTAGGTAGGACCAAAAGTAGCAGGATCAAGCCATCTCCTTTATACATGTATCCTAATAACCATAAAATAATGTTCCAAAAGAGAATTTCAGACACATCCCCTACCATAAATGACATATCCCACTACATATGTCATCCTCTAAGCCATCCCACCCTAAGGAAGTGTTGTCGAGTCTAATTGGGTGTAAAATTGGGAGCCAACATGAAGCGATGTTGAAAGAGTGTAAAAACTCAAGAGAGTCCCATACAATATTTCTATATTTTTTTCAAATTCTCACTCCTTGTCGATTACACCTTTCTAATTTTGTGTATGCTTAGTTATGAGTCACCTTTGACAATCACATTCTATTTTTTAAATATAGAGGCCATGTTTAGCCCAATCAACAAAGCTTCATACTTTTTTATATTATTAATACATATAAAATTAAATTTTTAAAATAATTTTAAGACATCTTCATGTGGGTAATATAACATTACTCTAGTTTCTTCCCTTCCTTTTATTTCATATACCATCAAAATTAGTATTGCATATATAAGGATAGTAACTAGGGTCAACTTGATTCTCAATAAAGCAATTATTCCCCACAAAATTTTCCAAACCCACATTAGTATATAATACTTAATTCAAATACCTCTATGTATATTCAATCAAATATAACATCCTCTTCTCTCGAAGAGTTTGACTTGTTCTTCATTGAGAGGTATATTTGCATAATACATATGCATCTAAATGTTAACCCAACTGAGGTAATTCATTTTCTAAATAATAATATGATCCACTTGGGAGACAATCTACCATAACAACATCAATTTAGATATAAACCTATTAGGATAGGTTGTAAGCTAAAAAAATCCCTCTAACACATCCCTCCACATTCACTTATCTTTAATCCATAACATAACATCTTACATAGGCAGTTGAGATTTTGATTCCTAACTCGTTCATCATCATGCTAGAGGTGTTATATTGTAAGAAAATCCTAAATCCATCATGTAATTATGCAATAATCATTCATTCACAAGAAAATTGGTGTAAAATGGATCCACATCTAGTTGAATTTCTACTAATTATGTTCCTAAGAAAATTTTAGGCACCTCATCTACCTCTTCACTAATTTGTTTATCTTTAACAACGGGGGTGGATATAGAAGTAGATTTTTGTGCTCCCGGAGTAAGTAAATGCTCTATTTTTGTTCTTTGGGTTATGAAACAATCCAACCAGGGGACTATTATTTTTAACTATTTAATAATATATGTCATATCATATGGATTATATTTAGGCGCGGGTGTATTGGGAGGGAAAGTGATGGCATTAATCTCATATACATGAGGTAAGGGTTTTAGAAAAGGATTTCCCTAAATTAAAGGATGGAGGTAATTATTTTTGTATAAATTTTAGGATCATATTCTACCATTTGTCTCTTTTTTTATATTTATTACACATGTATACCCCTTAGTTACACTACTAAGAAAAGGATACTTACCTCTCATCTATTATATAGGTTTTATCTATTTATCTAGCTAAGGTGGAATAATCTTTGGATATGGAACTACAACATCTTTCTTATCACTATCATTACTCTCATTCTTATCACATAGGTGTTATCATTTTTAGCATTTGGATCCTTCTAATTTCACCAATTATAATTAATTTTTAACATGATCCTTTGTAGAATTTTTCAATTCCAACATGTATTCATTAGATTTTATTCCACCATCATACTTCTTGATCATATGTCCTATTATATACTCAAATTTAGGGATAGGAAATTCATAAATTTGAGCCACATTAATTGATTCTTCATTAAAATCAAGTGTGTAGATAGATTTTAGACGTTCCAAATCATTATCATCATCATCATCATCATTATTAACATTAATTGGAGCACAAGATGTATGGGGAAATACACATTCATCACACCAATTTTATTTTCCATTCCTATTTATCTCATTATTTCTATTACAGGCCTTATCTCACTATGAAAGGGCTTCTTCCCTTACCAAATAAAATAATGCACAAGCCCTCTTTCCTAGTTATGTGGAATATCATTCAAATAATATTATTTCTATACATTATGCAAACCTTTTTCATTTCTAGCCATTTTATATGATGAGATCCTTTAATTCTCCCTTCATTTTATATAACTTATCATCCACACTTAAGGAAGTTCTAGGGGAACTCTTTTCTATTGGTGGGGAGCCTCACATCAACTCTTTTAGATGAATTTGTATTTTCTCTAATGTTGTTTTTAAAGTTGATTTCTATAGTGTAGGATTGTCTTAAATTGAATGGGTCCTTGTCTCTAATATTAAAACCAACTTTAGCATAAAATTCTTTATAATGTTTGATAAGGCACGTTGTTTGTAGGTCTACCACTATCGGGAAATTTCATTATAACTTCATTGAATCTAGAATTAAATAATTACACACATTCACTAGGGAGTTTTCTAATTCTTAATAAATCTAGGATCTATTTTATCACCAAATTGTAGTTTAAAATATCTTCTCTTTTTTACCATGAATCTACACTTCCATCAAGAAGAGTGTAAAACTAGTCCCTAAAATTTTCTTGTAAACTATGAATGAAAAACTTAATAACCACATCCTCATAGATAATGTCATAATCATCAATTAAATTGCTAAAAAATTGAAGTGTTGATCACTTGAGATAATATTATTTCCTTGAATTTTAGGTGAAATTATTCTAATATCAACGAGGAACTCTATAAGATAATCTTACATTTCAGTGAAATCAATTTTTCTGAACTTATTTGGTCCTAGAAAATGGACAAGAGATCTGATATTAAATCCAAAAGAATTCAAGTCTATATTATTCCAGCCATATTCTTGTTTGTGAAGGGTTGATTTATCTTAGGGGTTTTTTTGGGAGATGAGGTATTAGTATCAACAATATGTATACCTAGATCTTGTCTAGATTATTCCTTTAGATTTACCAAATGACCACCAACTAACCTTTGGAAATAAAAATCAGAAAACTCTTTAAATGAGGGTTTGGATTGAGACAATTCATTTCTCTTAAATAGAGGGGAGGAGAAAGTGTTGATATTTTCTAAATGAAAGGGTTATAATAGTGCTAGTACAAGTAAAAGGAGAATAAACTACGGGGGTGATATTTTCACTTAATGATTCAGAATAATGAGAGGATGAATCACAATTTTCATCCACATTTTAAATTAATGTTTTCTCTCCACAATTCAAAGGAGGCAAAGGATAAGTATATTTTGGATCTTTAGGATGAGAAATACCTCTTCCTTGCACCATTTTCCAAATCTTCCTTTATTTAACTATTGATTTGATTAATGATATTTATTTGATGGATCTTATTTGAAAACAAAGTGTAACCCCTTAAAATTTTAAACTTGAATCTTCATTTGATGGATCTTCTTTGAAAGTGACACAAGGTGAAGGAACAACTAATTTAAAAATATCGGACTTGTTAAGAAAATCAGCATGGGAAACATCATCATTGGAATCTATGAATATCATCAACATTATCAATAATTCCTTAACTCCTAGTTAGACCATTAGGTATTTTATTAATGAATCTCACAACTTATGAAATAGTCTAATCATTATTTTCAAGCACATGTATAGAGAGGGAAACAAATTTCCATATTTGCTTGCTAATATGGGAGTTAGTAGTAATGATTACATAGAGTGGCATGATATCAATGACACTCCTACCAAAGTCCAAAACATCATTTCAAATGAAGTGAGCTCACCCATTAGTACACCCCACTCAATGGTGCAAACACGTGTGTAATCCCAAGGCTAGATTTCATTGGCATTTTGGGCATGCCCAAATTTACTCTTCCAGGCCCTCAAAAATTGGTCACACTAATTCTTTTAGGGGAAAGAAGTGTATTTTATCTCTACCTCACATAGACTTATAGGCTTCCAAAGGAATGCTGAGAAGCTTACCACTCACAATTCTCAGTTTATCTAGAAAATTCTCAAGGGGGTTTTAGAATGGGTGGTACCCCTTGCTATGTGGAACCTAAATTTGATCCCCTATGGTAGGAACAAGTTTAGATTTGGGAGACCATTAATATGGAGGGCTTCACTAATTTTATCTAATGCATAAAAGGGCATGACCAATATATCTTCGTACATTTCATTGAGAACTGGAAAGACCATAATGTATCCTTTGGAGATAAGAACTTTCAAATCACTGAGGAATTAATTTATTTTATTACGGTATTAACATGGAAGGGAATAATTTTTTCAGGAATAAAATGGACAAGGAAGTAAAATAAAAGTTGTTCTTGGATGAGGGAGAAATGCTTGACATCAAGAAGGAGGGAATCCTGGTTTCCTCTATCACATATCCATATGATGAGGTGAGAAGGATGATGATACATTATGTCACTCTGGAAGGGAGGTTATCCACCATTTCAAAGTACCATCTTGTTATACTCAACCACTTTAGACGTGAGGTGAAGGTAAGCCTCTCATATTACATTTTAAAATCAATGGAAAAGTCAATCCTAGAAGTTTAGGGCCATAAGAGGACTATCCCCCTCCACCAAGGTGTCATATATCTCATTATTCAATAATTATCTAGTGTTTTGGTAATTACCCATGCCCTAGCTGTGATTTCTTCCCTCCTAAGAAAATTGAATCCGTTTTAAAAATCCTATGTAGAGACCTTGTCTCTGAACTATCCCCTAAACGGGTTCTCCGTAGGAGTAGAAAAGGTAAGGAAGTGGTGGGATCTAGTTTGAAGGGTGAAGAAATTGTGGTTGATGATAGCCCCCCCTCTATTTTCCCTTGATATTGTTGTTGGCACTAGTTTAGAGAATAAATTTAACATGTAGGCTAGTGTGGTTAAAACCCTCGAAGAAAATGTGGATTTTTTTCAAATCTACTATCAAAGAGACAACCTCAGATCCCAATGTAGACTTCAAAGATGAAATTTTTACCTTGGAAACCAAGTTTAAAGCTCTGCAGGAAAAATACAACAACTATTTAGATGTGCACAGTGTTATAATGGACCTTATTTAGGTACACATTTGGAAAATTTATGACTCTAGTGGCATCCTAGACATGACTTGGAAGTGGAAAGATCACAAGGAAGTTAAAATATTATAACTAGGACCCCACCATTTCCATTGCATTTAAACTCTATCAAGAATTCAAGGTGGCTATCAAAGTTTTTAGTTAAGTTTGTTAGATAATGTTTTCAACTCCTTTTTTCGGTGATGTAGTTATTTGTGTTGTTGTATAGTTTTCATTTTGATATCGATATGTTATTCTTAGGATATTAGTAGACAATTAGCCTCTGCCTTTACTTTTTACTACTTTTTCCTCTTTTGGTTGGGGTTTGGACCCCACAAGTAAAAAAACATTGTTTATATTTACTTTTTTTGGTTGTTGAGCCTTTTACTATATCTCGGGTAAGGTCCCACCAAAACCTTTTACCAATAATTAAAAAAACTAATTGAAAAATACTTTTTCTAATTGATCTCATAACATAATGGAGTGTACAATACCATGAATGTATACAAAATAAACAAATACAAAATTTTGACCTAGATTATTTGTTAAAATATCACTAGGAAAACATGATTTCTCACTTCATATTCTAAAATTCGAGTGACCTAGGCTAGATAAATCACAAATGACACAAAACATTTCATAAATAGGAATGAATCACACAATATTTTTCATTAAAATTGTTGAAAAGTGTGAGAATAATTGTATTTTTATACCATAAAACAAACCGAGAGAAGTGAAAATAATGGTAAACTAAAACCAAATCGATGTTATCCATGGAAAATATGCCATTTTTTTAGCTCCAAAATCTATGCCAATGTATAATTAAGTGAAGGTAATAAGGTAGGTCATTGTAGTGATTTTCTTATTCACCGAGAATGGTATCTTTTAGGCCAAGAAATGGGAGTTTTGTTAACCTATAACTCTTAAGGATCTATGAGACTTAGGGGAGAGACCATGAAATAACCTAAATGATAACAAAGATAAAAAAATTATACTTTATTAGACCCAACCAAGCAGCCTAACACTTCTACAAACTACCACCTAATTTATTTTCACTAATAATATATTCATAAACTACCTAATAATGGGAAAATGTTACATTTAAATAGATTATAATAAAAATATATCCATATTTTATAAGATAATTAATATCAAGGCCAACAAATGTTTCAAAATAAATCTTATAGATATGAATCCATATTCATAATGGCTGAAATATTAGGAGTTTTCATATATAAAGTGATCTCATAAGATTGTGGAGGTGAATGGAAATATTAACATAATAAAGTGATTAGATGAACTATAATTAGGGACTAAATCCATTAGTAAATGATTCATCAACATTTGCGGGGGAAAGTAAGATAATGATAACTGAAAAAATAAGATAACAATTTACACAGATTTCTACACATACCACTTGTTCAACCATACATTTAGACAAATAAAATAATGATCCTATATAGGTACCATTTGATTCCTTAATCTCTTGGAAGGTAGGTTTGAATAAAATATTATAGAGAAGGATTGCTTCCCCCAATACACTCCTAATCATTTTAGGAAATTTACAAAGATACAAAACATGAATACCTAAAAGGATCTTTGCCCTTTTTTAATTCAACATCCTGTTTCTCCCATACATGTTTACACAACACAAATAAATCTTTTATTCCCAAACAATAATATACATAGTCAAGTATTTCTTATAAGAATTGCTCATGACCCAGAACACTTCCCGGGAGGTGCGAATGGAAACATCATAGAAGGCTGAGAAAATATTTCCTCTTTAAACATGGAGGAGGAAAAATTATCACCATGCTGACCTCCAGATTGTCCATAGAAATGATTACAACATTGTCGCCTTTAGGGTGATTGGAAAGAAGAATGTTGGGGCAAACGAAAAAGAAAGCAAAAGAACCATTAGCTTGATAACCATATGTGTTGCTTTGGGTATTTTCTCTGGAAGAAAATAGATCAAAAGATCCAGATAGTAGAGTTACTTATCCAACATATACAAGTTCCTTTACAAAGGTGCATGGAAAAGGTACTAACACTTGGATCTTGATCCATTCCTCTCATTTCTCAATATTCTCTCAAAATTAATTAGATTCTTGAAAAATAGCCACTTGTTAGGGAAACTAAGTGAAAACAAATTATCCAATTTCGAATGAGAAGATAGGATAGGATCATACTTGGTTACCTATACCAAATCAACCTTGATGAAAAACACAAGCTTTGCAAATTTACAAAGATACAAAACATAATCCATTTTTTTCAACATGCATACATTTTTACACAACACAAAAAATGTCTTATGATAATAAAAAATACATAAGAACTAGAGATCCATCATGGGAAACACATAAACAAGGAAAAATTATCACCTTGAAAATTAGGAAAGAAGAAGAGATAAACATAACCAATTTTTTCTCTTGTTAATTAGATCAAGACTCCACCTTCCCTTTACAATCATGATATCATTTATTTATGTTTATGGTTAACACTAAGTGATTAACTCCTTGAGCATGATTTGGTGGGGACCCAAAAACCTTGGAAAAACAACCAAGCTTTGCCTTGTATATTTTGGAAGAAATAATAAAAAAACTGGATAGATGAAAACACCCTCAAAACTTCTATCATAAAATGCATTACCATGATATCGGACCCTTCTTTGCATGATTTGGTGGGGACCAAAAGGGAAAAACAACCAATAGGTATTTTAAAAACTTGAAGATGAAAACACTTCTATTATGGAAGAATCAACACTTAGGAAGAAATTTTTTGTTTGTTTTATGTATGACTTATAACTTTGGAGATCACCATAAAATTTTCCATAAAGCGATAGTAAACACATGTCCATGTAAACACTTGTCTCAAATTGATGTGTTAATCAACTTAACCCATAGGATAACTTTATATCTTAAATTTAATGGTTGCCTTAATAAATGAATTCAACAAGTTAATCATCTATTATTCATCCTAAGGCCCAAATAAAATCAAAATTTTGCTAAGTTTTTTTGGAGTATCATGAAGAGACATAGAGTTATCCTATGAAATCATTTTGGAAAATTTTAGATCATTTAGATAATTAAAACACTTATAATGTAAAGTCCTTAAACTCCATGATTTTGATTATAAATCTCTAACAGGTAGAAAGTAGTTGCAAACATATTCCAATATTTTGGGTACTTGGGTACAAGGTGTAGGTCACATAACCTTGTTGAGATATTTGAGGAAAGTAAATATGGCACATAGATTTGAGTTTTATACTAGAGAAAACATAACACCAAGACTTAATCTCACTTAGAGGTGATGAAGACCATCAAACATAGAGGGTTGAATGTTGATGAATACACAAGTGATGTTGAGCATTAAGGAGGGTACATAAAAACTAATAGGTTGAAATAGAGCATATAGATGAGAAAAAGATCGATGCTTCCATGTAATCATGATGATTGGAAGCAATCCATGAATATAATTTTTTTATTCTAATAACTTAGTTCCATAATACATCATTGAATTGATCAATAAAAAGGAGAAATAATTCAAGTATGATATTGTGAAATATTATAACAAGGTAAAAAAATTAGTACCAAGTTAAAGATACATGTACTATTATGGTGGGATCTTGTGTATACTAAGATATTTCAAATATACACATATAAAATAAATAAATGGGATTAAGTGGAGAGAAATTTTAGGCTAAGTTCATACTTATGGATTACCAATCCCATTTTTTAATCATTTTTAGAATTGGAATTAGAAGGAATTGAGTATAAATAAATACACCAAGGAGTTATATTAGCTCAACATTAGGGCTTAACATGTAAATAAAGATACAAAAATATTTTGAGGTATATTAATGAATCACACTTTTCCATTCAATATGGACTTAGTATAATGTGGTCACCAACCTTTCAAATCTTTGAAGTTTATCTAATGCTAAAATGTTACTCTTCCCAAATTTGAATTGCTTCTCTGGGTGGGAAATGCACGAAGTTGGAATCTACGATATAGACCATACAAATTCTAACAAAGTGGGGAAATTTTGGCAATGGAATCACATGTGTGTATGTGGTGAGAAATAATAGTCTTGGGATAATCATGTCCCTTGGTAATTAGGAGACAATGCCCACACCCCTCAAGGAAGACATTCCCTTCCACATAGATGAAAATGGTGAGATACATTTCACTATTCCTAAAAATATCCTCAATGAGTAAATAAAAAATATCTCCTGGCACTCATTGGTAAGTTTCTTGGTTGTAGGCCCAAAATTGATGTTATTAGGCATTTGGCCCAAATAAAATGGTTACCCAAAGGAAGCATGGATATCTTGATAATGAATAAAGGCTTCTTTCTAGTTAACTTCTCTTTATAAGAGGATTGGTCAAAGGATATTATAAGGGACCATGGTTCCTTGAAAATATGGGTCCTTATTTGAAAAAATGGGCTTCAGGATTTAATCTAAACAAGTTAAACATGAAATATATGCCCATCTATGTTAGAATGCCCGAGCTCCTATTTGAATTCGGGAAGAATCGGTTATGACAAGAATAGTAAAATCTCTTGGAATTCTCATAGAATTTGATAGAGCTACAAAATATCATTCCATGTTTTTTTCATCTCAATTTTCATCGGTGTTAGTAAGGATAAAAAACTACTAGAAAATGTTATCTTACATTCCTCTTTAGCACATGTAGAGGTAAGCCCTAGAATATGAAGCTTATAGAATGAGGTGCAAGAACTACTCTAAGTTGGGTCATAAAATTTCCCTACTGGAATGATCAAGGAAAATAATCTTGGCATGGTCAAGGAGAATAATCTAAGCATGGTCAAGGAGAATAAGCCCCTAGAACAAAAAAGACTTATATGGAAGCCTAAAACTCATGTTATATCATGTAAAGAGAAGGAAATAGTCCCCTTGAATCTCACTCTAAATCTAGAAGAGGTGAGTAATCCATTGCTTCAGGGACTCTCCCCTCGAAATGAAATGTCAGAGAGAAACACTGAAAATTTGGATCCAGAAATTGTTCCTCCCCTTATCAAAGATCCCAATTAGAACGTGATCTTACTAGAGGTATTTTCTGAAGGATATAATGAGACAATCAATCTAGATATTTTTCTCTCCCCTCTTAGGAAATATTCTATTCAAATCAAGGATAAGTAATTTGAGGTTATCTACCTAGAAAATGATAACTTGACCCCTCATTCTTGAACTCGGAGAAGATCAATACAAGCTCGAAAGTGGGTCCATTGTCTCCAGAATATGGTAAACACTCTCATATTGTTTTCCCACTCCTAAAAAGGAAAAAGATAAGGGAAAAATTATTGTATATTCTAAATCTTCCTACCCTATACCTCCAACTAGATCATGAAAATAGTAAATGTTGGAAGAAATAAGTAGAATGAAAGGAAAAATATGGGATAATAAAGGAAAAAAATCACTAAGAGAGAAATTGTTGATGGTAATTAGTTAACTTTAGATCCCAAAGTTACAATAAATATCTCCTCTAAATTCAACCAAATGTAGCTTATATCATGAAATATCAGAGGTATAAATAAAATTAATAAGCATAGGATATTGAAAGATCTTAGGAAAAGCAAGAGACCTCACATTTTAGCTCTCTCCAGAAACTAAGATGCAATATTTCATATTTAGAAAGATAAAAAATACTTTTGGAATAATGTTGAGGTCATATGTAGTGACTCGATTGGGGATTTTGGTGGCAATACCACATTTTGGGACAATGAATGGGTAAAAGGTTTGGTGATCTTTAAATCTCCTTGGAACTGGACATTCTTTTCTCCTATATCAGGAACAGTGAATATGTTTAGATTCTCTAACATTTATGCTCCCAACAACCTTGTGGGTAGAAAAATACTTTGGGTAGAAATTAAATCCTTTATAAATAACTCTAAAAGTTACAAATGGATGATTATGGGGATTTCAATACTCCTTTGTTCCCTCTTGAAAAAAGTGTGGTAAATAGGAGTTCACTACCAGCATGGAATACTTGGCTGACCTAATAGCTAAAAACAACCTCATCAATATATAATTGGGGGTGTTAAATTTAATTGGAGTAACATAAGAATGGGTGAGGATGGTATTCAAGTAACATTAGATATATATGTGGTATCTATGGAATGGATTATAACTCAATATTTTAAAATCTCATCTCCCTAAATTTGCATCAAATTATAATCCTATTACACACAATATGATAGTGAGAGAGGTCAAATGTCATGCTCCCTTCAGGTTAAAAATAATGTGGATGTCACACTCAGATCTCTATGATATAATAAAATATTAATGGGGTATCCAGATTAGAGAATTAGCTATGTTTTTTTGTATAATAACTAAATTATGCCAAAAGGAATATCAAAAATGGAATAGGAAGGTCTTTGGAAATATTTTTGTGAAAAAAGAAAATTAAATAATACCTAGCCAAGTGGACAAAAGATTGTTGATAAATGTAAGGATGTTGATGATTAATATTTAGAAAAATATCTTCTTTTGAGCTCCATACCATTAACTCCCATGAATAAACTCACTTTGGAGGTAGAAATCTGGGCCCTTTGGATAAAAGAAGGAGATTATAACACCAAATTATTTCATATGACATAAGCCATAATAGAATTTTTGAGATTATTATAAAGATGGTGGACTAAGTATTGATATGGAAATTATCAAGGAGGATGATATTTATTTCTATAAGACCCTTTTAAATGGGGGCATCTCCCAAAGATGAGGAAAAATCCAATAGATTCATAGTTGATATTCCTCCCAACTTGATTGATCATAACAGTTAAAAATTTAACTAACAAATCTATCATGGATGAGCTTCAAAATATGGTATTCTCAATGGAAGGGGACAAATCTCAAGGCCTTGATGGTTTTTCGGCTAGTTTTTATAGAAATATTGGTACATCTATAAATTTGATATCCTTGAGCCACTAATGAATTCCTCAGAATAGGAAACCTCCTTAAGGAAATTAATAATACCTTTATTATTTTACTCCCAAAAATTAAGTAGCTAAGGATTTCAGAGACTTCAAACCTATAATCTTTCAAATGTGTTGTAAAAAATCTTCTCGAAAACTATTGCTTTGAAAATTCATCCTATCCTCCCTAATATCATCTCTCATTAGAAAGTGGGCTTTGTGAAGGGAAGGATCATCCAAGATGGTATTATCCTTATTCATGAGGCTATTCATTCCATGTAAAATATCAAACAAGAAGACATAATTGTCAAGCTTGATATGAATAAAGAATTTGACATATTTTCTTGCGGGTTTATAGAAAAAGTTCTCAAAATTTTTAGATTTGATGAACATTTTAGAAAGGTATTGAGGACTTACATATCCTCCCCATGTTATCTATCCTCATAAATGGCTCCCCTACAAGTTTTTTCAATAGTATTTTGGGTATCGACAAGGATATCCACTTTCTCCTTTCCTATCCATCTTGATGGTCGAGATTCTTAGCAGTAAAATTGTTGAAGTTATCTCCTCTAGTTTTCTTAAAGGATTTAATCCTTATTCTTATGATATATAGGTATATAACCAACACTTTATGGATAACACAATTTTCATCATGTTGGCCTTAATGGTTGAAGATAAGAGATTAAAATATTTTCTTGTCGATCATGAAGCAGTCTCGAGATAAGCTTACTAACTTTGACAAAATCCCTATGATCTTCCTCAATGCCCCTAGGCATAGACAAATTAATATATCTAAAATAATGGGATGTATTACTCTAAATCTTCCTCCTTCATACCTTGGCATGCATCTCTTCACTAGTAAGGTTCCTAATGAAGTTTGGAAAACTTTTCTAGAACATTTTCAGTGAAAACTTGCTAGTTGGAAAGGTGTGGTTCTCTCCCAAGATGTTAAGTTCCTTCTCATCAAGAGATCCCTTTAAAACCTTTCTATTTATCTTATGTGTCTATTTCGTATCCCTCATGATGTCATTGAGAAAATTGAAAGAATCCAAAAAAATTCCTTTGGTTAGGGATTGAAGAAGTTGGCATAATTCCATTGGTGACCTAAGAAAAAAAAATCTTCCTAAATTTTGTTGGGGATGGGAATAAAAAACATAAAATGGATGAATAAATATATGATATCCAAAATGGGATGGAGATTCATCAAATAAAATCTCCCATGGACTACAATTTTTAGGGCCAAATATTTAGGGTCCTCTAACAACTTATGTTGGCTCAATAAAGAGGATATTCCCTCTAGTTCCTCCATTTAGAACTCATTATATAATTGCAGACATCTTCTCTTTAAAGGGAGCATATGTAAATTGGGAAATTACATGCATATCTCCTTCTAGGAAAAAAATATATTCCCTCTTCTCCCCTAAGAACTATGAGTTATGGTCTCATCTTTATGATCATTTCAGACTCATTTTGGAGACAAAGTTAGTGATTATATCTCAAGATTGAACTTAAATAAATTATGTATTTTTATCCCTTTGGATGAATCCTCTTCACTAAATATCTATTAATTTAGTAAACTCTAGGATCTTCTCAAAGCAACTAGCACCTAAGGTACTCAGAGGTCCAAGACAAATTCATTTGGTAAAACTCGATTAATTGCTCTTACTTTATTAGAAAAATTTATTTACTTTTTCTATTGTGAAACCCACTAATTTTGATTAGAGTGGGATTGGGATGAAGGTAATTTCTCTCAAAATCAATATCTTTCTCTAGCTAGTCCTTCATCATAGATTATTTATGATTAAAAACTTGGTTAAGAGGAAGAAGTAATTTCTAGGAGTTTCTTCTTATGCAAGATCATGGAGGAATTTATCAATCATCTCTTTCTTCATTATTCCTTTATTACCTCTGTTTGGATTCTTTTCCTTAAATTCATAGCTATCACTTGGATCTTCCCGATTCTATGTATTATACTTGGGAGAAATTGATTTCCCCATTCAAACACATTGTCATCAAAAATTTTGGTCACTCTCCTTCCCACATATTCTTTGGCACATATGGAAAGCTCAAAATGTTGGTATTTTTATGAAAAGAAACCCTCTTTATCTAAGATATTGACCACTTTTAAAGTACATTAGACAAAATATTATTAACTTCATACCCCTTAAGAATCTACATCAAAATATGGAAGACATCAAGATTTTGGAAAAGTGGAAAATTACCCACTTCTCTAATAATGTTCAGCTTAGGGTCGCATAGACATATCTATGATCACTTAGAATCCCTACCCTAGGATGGTTCAATATTAAATTTGATGGTACTCTACAAGGAAATCCTAACAATTATTATAGTGGAGGATGCATCCTTGATGATAAAGGTCACATCATTTTTCTTACATTATTCTTATGGGGGTGAAACCTAATCACTACTCGGAGGAATTGGCTTCCCTATGGGGATTGGGACTTGTTACCTCCCTCAATATTGATAATATCATCATTGATGGTGACTCCATGAACATTATTAATTGTCTAAATGGTCTTACCCTCACTAGCTAGACCATAAAATATATCATAGTTGAGACTATTTGTGTCTTTAAGTCCTTCCCTAATTGCATTATTTAACACACTTATATATAGGAAAAAATCTCACTAATATGATGGATAAAATTGGTATGTAGGATAATAATTATAGAGTTTAGAAATCTAGAGAGATGATTAATTATAATCTCATGAGGACTATTATCAATGAACAAAAGAAAAATATGGTATTACATGAGAAATATATCTCACGCTTATAATATTGTGAAAATATTCAACTTGATTTTCCTTATAAAACCCCGCATTGTTTCAAATGGTATTCACAATCTTAAGCATAGTTTCATTACAATTATCTAGGTGAAAATTCCCTTGAAATACATTGGTTATAATCTCAAAGTGGCTAAAGAGATGTGTAGGTTTGATCTAATTTTTAATGAGGAATGGAAACAAGATTAAGAATTTTTGGATCCTTATCAAAGGTGGCTTCAATTGTTTCATTGACAAAGTCCAAACCACGATCTCCACTTCTCACAAAGATTTCACCAAGAAATGGAATTAAATAAATTTTCCTATAAGGAGAGATAATTTTAGATCACTAAGGATCTCATTTAGATTGTAACAAGGTTCCACATGAAAGGTATGAAATTCTACAAAAATAAATTTAACAGGGTGACCCATACTAAAGGAGGTTATTTTAGAGATTCACATTACAACCCTTAAACAAAGTGGAACTTTTGCTAATGAAGTTAATTACTCTATACATAAGGTTCAAGGTATTGCATTACTTTTACTTTGTTTTCCGAATCACTTTTGCAGAAGGACCCCTATTAGCTTCCCTTTCTATATTCAAAAATCCTAGAAAATTTTTTTAATTTGATAAAATGGGGAAAATGGTTTAATCCCCTACATCACATTATTATATTTATGCTCTATAAATAATTTTACCATTACATTCTCCACTAGAAGCCCGCCCCTCACCTCCCACCCTCGGCCCTCCACCGTACTCCCTCCTCCTTTATCCTGGTTCCCACCCCCTCCTCTATACCCCCACTTCCATCAAAAGACCTTGTGATTGATAATTGACCACATCCTACACATTAAGGCCTTAAAGGGTAGCCTTGGGGTGGATTTTTAACCTCTTCTTGCCCCCAATCATGGTGAAGGTGAGGTTGTTTTGAGCCTTCTTTCCATTGGTAAGAAAAAATTTGAACCTTCCAAATCTTCAAATTTTAACATTAGAACTAAGGTTGAACTCATTAATTACATGCTTGACTAGATCTATAAAGAAGTTTACGAACTCAAAGAGAAGATAAGGGGATTAAATCTAGTTGTTGATGGTGGTAAACTTAATGTTAATATAATTGAGGATATCTACAACGGGGTCTCCAAGATCAAGAAGGAGAAAGACATTATCAGTCCAAATATTGTGATATATTTTCTATCTTCAAGAGAACCCTTGACTTTCTTTCCCTCATTACTCACCATCTAGAGGAAGGAAAAGGTAAAGAAAAAATGATAAATATGTCATCCTTAAGGACATAAAAAATGGGTTGGAAAATATCAAGAAGACCTTTCTTAAAATCATAAAGTAATGTTTGTATGGGTTTCTCCTTCTCTCTGAGAATTTTCTATGTTTTTTATGTGTATTTTTGTGTTTCAATTATGATTTCATTGTGGTTTGGGTTGAGCTTTTATTGTATTCTTTTTTTCCCTTATTATGTATATTTTGGTCTTAATTATATATCCAAGTTATGGCCTTTTTGTAATTGGGTAGGGTCCCAGAAAAAAAACCCTTATCTGTAATAATAAAATATATATGAACTCAGTATGGTTAGACTAATAACTATGGAGGATACATATTGGTTTAGTGTTGAAGGTAGTAGACAAGTTTTCCTATAGACAAACATAGTCACCCATAGAAAAAGGGATGTTCCCATATAGAGGAATATTTTTTAGTGATGTACATATTCATATGCATGAAGGGGAGATAAGTTTCTTACATGATGCCAATGATATGTAGGTGAGATGGTAAAATGATTAGATTGTGTCTATCTCACCTAGATTTAAAACCTCAAAAATTTGCATGGTTCATAGATCTAGTCAATAATCATTTAATGATCTAAAAAAGTATCATGCATGAGAAAAATCATGTATAAAGAGAAAATTTAGATCTTATTTTAGAGGAGAAGAGGATGTAAAAGAGGTAGATGATTCAAAAAAACATGTTTACATTGTGTAAAAAATGGACATCATGCATTTCAGTTCTAGAAGTCACATAAACTAGTAACAAAAATAATGATACTAGTAAAAATATTTCTTAGTAGGAAAACATAAAAAGGAAAGTGTCTAATAGCAGCATAGAAGAACCAAAATGTGGAGAATATATCATAATGAAGAGAGTGTTGTAAAATTCAATGAAAGAATAAAAATTTCTCACATAGATAAACAACTTGTTCAAAACCATTTATGAATCTAAAGGTAAGTGATGTAAAGTCATCATTAATAGTTTTATCCCAAAAATATTATTTATTATGAGATGGTTAAGAAGATTGGTATAAAAGTAATTTCATGAATAAACTAATACAAGTTGTCATGGTTGTTGAAGAAACATCAATTACTTGTGAATGGACAATGTACAATGCATATCAAGATTGACACATATGAAGCATATTCTTGTGTGATATGATGCCTATGGATATATGTCATGGATTACTTGCTAGAACTTGGTAGTATGATAAATAGGAGATTCACAATACCCACAAAAATACCTACACTTTGGTGAAGAATAGATGGAAGTATAGTCTAAACCCTTTAAAGGAAACAAGTGTAGAGGTAGAGAGGAGTCCACAAATATTGTTTATTTTAGGAAATGATCTCTTTATTGATGTGAAATGGGATAGTGAGTGTGTGAGATAATTTTGAGACTCATACATAAAATGGGGAAGGAGAAGTCATGAAAACATAATAAATCTCATGAAAGGTGAAAGAGTTGTTAAATCACTACAAAAATATCATGTTGAAGGATATTTTAAATGGTTTTCCACATGTGTGTTAGATTTAGTATATCATTTTTTTTCATTAATTTCAAGGGTCACATTGATGTCAAAGGGATTATTGAGTGGCATAGGTAAGTGTATGAGGTTTATCCATGTTCAAGCTTGAATTTTGATTGGTAGTGTTTGGTTTTGGTGTAGTTTCTATAATGTCTTGGCATGGTATAGAGCATGGTGCAAGCTAGTATGTCATGGTGTGAGATCCATAGGTTTTATAAGGTTTATATGAGTTATAACATACTTATTATGATGATTAAAATGTGTTAATGAGTCTTTAAGAGGTTAACAAGATCAGTTCACAAGAATCATGTGTTGATTCTAGTCATTTTGGGACTAGTTTTATATCTAGCATGAGAAGATGATATTGAAACATGAAGTATGGAGTAGACTAATTTAATGAAATTATGTTTAGATAATTTTAATGTGAATATTAGGTGTGGAAGGAGTATCAGTCATAAATTAGAGATATAATGTAGGTATAAGGTCCTTTGAAACATAATCATTGAGAACAAAGTAAGAAATACAAGGAAAGTCATGGTGATTATATATTTTCATGTATCTTTAATCATAAATGAGTTTAATAATACATGAAGAATGTTACTAAATTTTTATAAGCTAAATTTTAGATCAAGTATTAAAGAGGAAAGAAAGAAAATGTGTTTTGAGCTCTACCGAGCTCTTAGGAAGACAAAAACTAGCTTGATGGTGGAATTTGAATGCTCACCCACACATGTGATATATGAATGGGGACATGATACTTTCAAGGATGTTTGAACATGGATTTAATAATATTTTGCAAAAATAATGAATCAATTTTGTTGTCAAATATTTATGAACAATCATTAACAAGCTAGGCACATGTCTAAAACCCTAGTTAAACCATAGACCAAGAGTGATAGGAGAGATTTTATGGGTTTTGATTCAAATGACTTGTGAAAGAAATTTTATTCTTCAAGGTTGTAGTGGACTCCTCAAATATCCTAATGGTGGTGATTTTATTTTCCATTTGTTTCAGCAAGATGAAGAAAAACCTCTATTTTGAAAAGATTTATAGGTACATAGCTGAGATGAAGGTTTCATGATGAAATATTAATTTTTCTAGATATCTTGGTATGTGTGATAAATAACCATGAAAATTTCTTATTAGGTTGTGTGGATAAATTTTTGTAGCATGTCTCAAATGTTTCCCTACCTATTTTGGTCTAGACGGCTAAAACCTAGTCATCAAGGTTTGAGATGAGTATTGATTTTTTATATGTTGTAGTATAATTTGATGGAAATTAATAGTTGGTACAAATATGATATTAGGCATGTGATCTATTGGAATGGTTTATGACATGTTTATATGTTGAATTAATCTTTACCTAACTATCCCTATTAGGACTATCAAGAAGTTGTGATGGATTATGTGTGCAAGAGTGAATTTATCCATATGACATAGGGTTATGAGTACTTGGAGGTTTTCATTAGGTCCCTGGTGATGTTTTTCAAGTATTGGTTGATCTTGTAATTGATGTTTTAGGTGTTGGAGATTAGATTCCTCAATATAGGTTCTTGAGTCCTAGAAGCCAGTTTGAGAAATTTTGGAGATGGGCTTGTTTGAATGCCTTGTGTTCTAATTTAGATGTTGAAATGAATTTTTTTTAGTAGAATCCAATATATTTCCATCCATATGTTAATTATATCTTGATGATGTGTTTTAGATGTGAATTCATTCGATTTTTAGGAGTTGTTTTTAGGTTCTTGAAGACCTAGTTGAGATATTTTGCTTCTTGGTGTGTTTCATGTGAAGATTGGTGTTGTAGAGTTGATGGATCTTGTATTTGATATTTTGAGGTTATGGTAGATTTTTCTAAGCTTTTGGAGATTTAGTGAAGCTTCTATGTTCCCTTGAAGATCATATTTTATTTGTTGGAGATGGAGACATAGTTTTAGGTCTAAAATAGAAGTGTGAGATTATGTGTGTTGTTTGAGTTAATTCCAACATATTTGGTCCTTCTAAGTCATTTTTATGATGTTTTAGTTGTGTTTAATAATGTTTTCATGAATGACCTTAATGGTTTCGATGACATGTATTTGTTTTTATGATGATTTTTTTATTAGATTAGGTAAATGCCTTAGAAGAATGCCTTATAAGAATATATATATCGTGAAAGCTCCTAGAAAGAAAAAAAGAGATACAAGACCAAAATGAGTTAAACAGGCTTAACTCGAGAGAGATGATGTCTAAAAAAATCTACCACAAGATGGAGAAAAAACTAATAGTATACAAAATAGGAGGACATAGTTCGCATAAAGTCATCCAAAAGTCCAGACAAACAAACAAAGAAACTAAATTATCTTGTGACACTTAGGGGGTTGTCAGAGTACTGGTGGGATCCTCCTGTTGATGCTCATGCTCTAGATATTTCTAAGTCATCCTCCCACCTTCATCATCCTTGGAGATTCTCAAGTTGAGTTGGAGTTTTCTTTTCTTCAACCCCGATTACATAGCATCCATCTTTTCATCATTTCCTTGACAAGTTGTCCAGCTCCGAGACTTCCTGTATTTTTTTCTTATGTAACATTCATATATTTTTGGAAGAACCAATTCAATCAATCATACCATCCCATGTGTAAGAGTTAACCTCTTTAATTTCCTACACAATCATCTCCACATGTTGCATTCTACTATTTAGTTTCTCATAATTATGACCCTCTTCCTCATATACTTAACCTTTCCCCTTAAAGGTGCATTCATTATCACTATCCTTCAAAACCATAGTCTACATGATCTCCTCCCCACGGATATTTTTGGATTCCCTTACCCGTGCATATCTTGGCCAAACATTTTGCAAAGCTAATATCATCCTCTGACCCACTTTCAATAGAAACAACCTCCTTAGGCATAATAGGTCTTCCATTGTGATACAAAAGGATAATAAGCCTTTCATGAATGGGATAATCCATCTTCCCCTTTTGAAAATACCTCAAAAATACCGAGAGTGACATGTATAAAAAGAATGGAATGCTCAAATAAACTTGATTCCTAAACATCTTTAGCAGAGATAGGTGATGCATGTATATATTATGAAACTTTACCTCGAGAGTGATATAGGGCATAATATGGTAGTAGACATCTTTCCACACACCAGTAATATAGGACCTAGCAATTATATCAATAATAAAATAGACTCTATCCTTTCCTTTTAAAAATTATTGATTTCTTGGTCCCTACGATTCCGGTCCTTGACAATCTTAAGTCCCTATGTTTCCATGCCCATAACCTGAGAAATAAACTACTCGAAACCTCTAATTCCATTCCCCAAATAGTGACCCTTCCATTATCCTAGGCCTTTTTGAACTCCTTGGTGAGATAGGGATCATTCGCTTTCATCTTTGATATGTACTCCCTAAAGCCCCAAATTCTAAGAATGTGCCACATCATTATGGGGAGTATGTGTGATACTATAATTTTAAAATGCTTTAAGTTGTTCCCTAACATCCTATAGAATATTTCCAAGTGTCTTGTTATGAATGAGATTCCTTTTAATGGCATTCACAATTAGCAACAAATCACCTTAGATTTGAATATTTCTAACACCCTTCTCCCGGCTATGTTAAACCCCCATAATAGAGTTCTAGCCTCCACATTGATGACACTTTGAAGTTCCAACAACCCATCATATGAAAAAATCCAATCACCTTCATGGTTTCTAATGATACCCACTATTCCATCTTAACCAAGGTTTCCCTTCAAAGCACCATAAAATTTCATCTTAAGCCAATTATCCTCCAATTTAGACCATTTAATCACCTTTGGTTGAAGAACTTTAATAGGGGGAGGTCTAAAGGTGAACTTTTTTGAGGACTTCATCCTCCGCCATAAGACAGGAGGCTTTAATCTTTCCTTTAAATTTTTTAATGTTTTATTTGATGAAAGAACATAAATGAGCACTGAACTTTTTGATATTATATTTCTTGTTTCTAAAAATAATATCATTCCTAGCCTTCCAAAACTCCAAAGGAAGTGGGGGAGTACCATCCTCCAGGAAACAACCAAGACATGATATCAAAAATGACACTCCCATTGTAAGAAGAAGTTATCTATGGTATTAGGTTACAACCACTAAACCTTGAACATATCCATCACAGAAGAAAAAACACCTGAGAAAAAGGACACAATAAAAATATGTGGCTAACATTTCCTTCTACTTACCACATAAGTGGAATCTACTAGGAATAACTATGCCTCTCTTCCTCAAATTATCCACTGTAAGGATCTTATTTTAGACCACCAACTAATAGAATGTATTGACCTTGGGTTTGAGATATTCTTTCACTCAAAGCTGATTCCAATACTCCTTTTGGGCAGAATATTTTAATTTAGAAGATATGCAGATTTGATTGTAAAATTACCAAACTCCTCTTCTTTCCAAATGACAGAGTCCTCTTGATATTACAATCTAGGAATATGAAAATTCTTGAGTTTAATATTAAGTTATGTGAAGGTTTTTAAGACTCCATTAAATTTAGGGAGAGGAAAATAAAACCCATTTATGCCCCTCATTACTTTCATTCCAATAATATTAAATCCAAACTTTATCAGTTTCCTCAAAATACTGAGAAATGGTCTTTTAAGGCTCCTCCATAGCAAGAGGTTTATCCTCAATTCATAAATATTTCCAAAAAGAGATTCTATTTCCCTTCCCAATGTTCCATTTAATACCCTTACTCATTATATCCTTGGAAGCCACAATGGAACTCTAAAATGTGGAATCATTAATAAAATCATTTTTGTAAAAAGGTTTCCATTCTACCTATATTCCTTAGATATTTCTTTTTGATAATTTCCACCCAAATTCCTTCCTCTTTGATTATCCTCCAACTAGCTTTGGCTATCAAGGCTTCATTCATTAATTTTATATTCTTTAGACCCAATCCCCCATAATTTTTAGGTCTAGTGACTTTATCCCATGCCACAAGGGGATATTTAAACTTTTCCTCCACTCCAGCCCACAAGAACCATTTCTGGATCCTTTCTAAAGAATCAATTATTTTTGCAGGAAAATTAAAGAGAGACATAATGTAAATAGGGATTCCTTGAAGGGAAATTTGAAGAAGTTGGATCTTACTTGCCTGGCTAAGAAGGGCCCCTTTCTAGGTGGTAAGATTTCTATTAACTCTCTCTAATAGAGTGTTCCAAATAGTATCATTGGGATTCTTATGGGTGGTAGGAATTCCTAGGTAGGAGTGTGGGAATGTTTTTATTCTACATCCAAGAATGTGAGCTAATCTGATCTGAAATTTCTCCTCCACATTTATAAAAAGATAACACTTTTATGAAAGTTAACCAACTTCCTAGAGACCATCTCATAGTCCTTCAACACCTTCCTATAGTTAGAAGCCTCTTGGATAGAATCTTTCCCCAAAAGGAAATTATCATCCACAAATTGATTAAGACAAATAGGAGGTAAGCCATTAGAAATTTTAATCCCTTGAATGAGGTTTTGAGATAAATCTTGATTAAATAACCTACTCAAGGTTTCAGCTATAATGATATAAATAAAAGGGGAGAGGGGATCACCTTGCCTCAAACCACACCCCACTTGGAAAAAATCCTTAATATTACCATTGATAATAATAAAGAATCTAGAAGTGGAAATAAAATTCATCACCATATTGATGAAGAGGTCACAAAATCCTACCTTGACCATGATAGCTCAGAGGAAGGACCAGGAGACCTTTTCATAGAATTTTTACATATATAACTTGACTAGCATAGCATATCTACCATAATTTTCCACCGAGTGAATGGCCTCTTGATCTATAATGATGATGTCTAGAATTTGTCTACCAGGAACAAAGGCTCCCTGATTGAGAGATATGAACTTCAAAAGAACCTTCTTGATCCTGTAGGAGAGAATTTTGGTGATCAATTTATAGCTGGTGTTACATAAGCTGATAGGTCTAAAATCCTTTATATCCTTAGCTCCTGTCATTTTAGGAATGAGAACTAAAAAGGTATTATTAATTTGTTTAAGGATGTTCCTAGATTTGAAGAAGTCTTAGACAATTTCCACCCTTCTTAACCACTTACTAGAAATTTTGGAAGAAAAAGTCAAAAATCATCCATTCCTAAAGATTTATCTGGTTCCATATCAAAAACAATGATCCTTATTTCTTGCTCACTAGGAATAAGGTAGAGATCTCTATTATCTTGATGCAAGATAACATTCGAAACAAATCAGATCCTTGTTCCATGTAGAGTCTTGGGACGACGGGTTCGTGAGGAAGAGGTCCTTGAAATAATTAATAATAGTTTCATTGATTTCATTTTCATCCTATTAATTTTACCATCATCTCACCTAATTTCATTAATTTTAAGAAGGTTGGCCTTTGTAGTAGTTATGAAGTGGAAAAACCTATTATTTCTATCACCCTCTTTTAGCCATTTCACCCTAGATTTTTGTCTCTAGTATACTTCTTCCTTGGCCAGGATATCATGATACTTAATGAGTAGCTTTTGTTCCTATTCCTTAAGGGTTGGGTTAAGACCATATTCCTCCATCAACTCCTCAACAATTCACAAATCCTCTACTATCTTATTCTTTTCTTGAAAGATATTACCAAAAGTCTCCTTATTCCACACTTTGAGTTTATTTTTAACATGCTTCAATTTGAACATCAATATGAACATCAAAACACCATACACCTATACCTCCTACTATTATTGGATGCTATTAAGGATTTCTATGTGCCCTAACCACATCTTTTCAAGTCTAGATGTCAAAAGCTTTTAAAAAGTCCAATTTTGTCAAAATTAGAGCTCGGGGTCAAAAGATATGCTCGCTTTTGAACTTTGGGGTCAAGTGTTCCACACAAGCTCTCAAAATCTACATCACACCACCTTCCTTTTAATTACAGGTTTTGTGGGTTTTCATGGAACTTGTGTCTCTATGGCACTTAGGTCATTTGGGCCTATAACTTTGCCTTTTCCACATCACCCGATTCGGGATACCTAGGTATTGTCACGTGCCCACAAAGGTTCCCCGAACCATTTTTGACTCCACAGATGGTCCGTTGACCATGTAAACACCACATATCTCTAATCATTGATGAAGTGGGGCCATTCGGGCATGCTCCACACACCTTACACCTAGGCCATCCAGGCCACTTTAACTCGACATACCTGTAATTGTCTATCTCACCGAGTTAGTCGGTGATTTGAGGCTTCTTTCCCACACCGAGCCCTCGACTATCTCGGACATTTTTATTTACCTTTTTACATTAAAAATATTATGCTTAAACCTTTTGCAAATCAAGTAAATCATATTTTCAAGGAACTCGCAACCCGATGGAACTTGGACCACTGAGACACGAACTTCCACTTTTTCCACAATACATTGTTTTTCTCCATTTCAAACCCAAGTCAAGTATGATGAACCATAGTTCCACCCACATCTATTGTACCTATAGCCTCTAGACCCCCAATGTATTAAAATAGGCCCTCTTTTAGTTTTTTCAAAAAAAAATCAATTTTTGCTAACTCCTTATATTTACCTTGAATGGGGAAGTTAAAGAAAATAAAAGCGGTGCCGTCATAATCCAATTTTATTTTTTCATCATTTCTTCCTCTCAAAGTGTAAATAAATTTTGTAAGTTATTGAAATCACCTCGGTGTAAATTTCAGTTAACATTTTCCATTTATGAATAACCACATGAGACTTCCATATAAACCAAGGTCCCCCAAATAATATTTTACTAAATTTTATTTACTTAATAGGAAACCAAAAATAACCATTTGTATACATATTTACCTATATAGCTCCGTTTGACGCCCATATTCTCTTGGTCCGATTACGGAATAGATCAAAGTTGGGGCATAAACCCAAGCATTTTACAAACAATGCATTTTCCATGGTATCTTTCACTTTATCCAAGAGGATCTCCGAATCCGAAGAGAGAGGAAACCCTTCTATTTTGATGCTCCATCCCTTCCAAGGCCTCTTTGTCAAGTCTATTTCCCACCAGCCTCTTAGCCCACGTGGTCTCCCCAAGGCCCATCCTTCCGTCATTACTCGAGCAATATCATGTGTAGCTAGGAAGATCCCAATTACCACCTCGGATCAGAAAAGTTTGTAGAAATTTCACACCGTATCCCAAATTCAAATTTGTTTTTATGATGATTCATGTATATAAAGTGAATGTATTTTCTCATTTGAGATAGTAGAGATGATGAGGATGTGAGCGAGCTAGAGAAGGTGAAATAATATTATAGAGGGGTTAAGGGTAGATCTAAGAAGTGGCATGAAGAGATGATAAAATTAGAGGAGAAGGTGTTCAAGTCATTAGACCTAATCAACATGATATGATGCAAGTTTGAGAAAAGTAGGAGAAGAGCTTGTTTGAGAGGGTTTTGAGTGCATGGAGCTAAACTAGTGATCACAATCAGTTGTTGGAGAAAAAATCATCAATGATATTCATCTTTAGGTGTTTGATTTGGTGTTTGATCACATTAGGGGTTGTATCCTCCTTGTAGGATTGGTTTCCTACTAAACTAGGGGTTAGTGCTCCTTGTGGGGTTGGTGTCTCACTAAATAAATCTTGTGTGATGTGTAATATTCACATAGTTCTTTTGT
The DNA here is from genome assembly GCA_018340775.1 of Taxus wallichiana var. yunnanensis. Lineage (NCBI taxonomy): Eukaryota > Viridiplantae > Streptophyta > Pinopsida > Cupressales > Taxaceae > Taxus > Taxus wallichiana. Next base: position 2,188,671 of record CM031237.1, read on the forward strand.
ATTGAGTAATATATATAAAGTTTCCATGGGTTTTCTTCCCTTTGAGGTTTCCCACATTATATCTGATGTTCATGTGTTCTCTCTTGTCTCTTGCACTTATGAATAGTTGATACACACTTAATAAGTTCACAACTGATTATGCATGTTCAATGGATTATTTAAATGATGAATATATGTTATGTTAAATGAAGTTAAATTTTTTAATTAATAATTCACCCCCTCTCAATCACTTTTCTTCTAATAATGTGTGCATTATCATTTATCATATGGACTTAATACTAGGAAATAATTTATCAAACAAGGTCATATATAGGTTAACACCTACAAAAAGTGATGAGATGAGAAAACAAAGTGTAGGTGTTTCCTTAGAAGGGGTTGATTAGATAATTTTTGAGGCTAGTTTAGCACCTACAATATTCATAATGAATAAAGGATATTTTATAATGTGCACTAATTCCAAATCCATTAATAATATTAATAGTAATTATACATTTCTATTTCCATACGTGGAAGATTTTATGGAGTGTTTGATTGGAGTGAGTTACTTCACAAAGATTGATTTGAATAATATATACACCTAGATCATAATCAAATAAGGTGATTAATGGAATACTTATGGATTACATGTGTGGTTGGTTATGCCATTTTGGTTAACCAATGCACAATCACATTCATGCAATTGATGAATAAAGTGTTAAATCCTTTTATAGGTAATTTTTTCATTAGAGAAATGAATTTTGGGATTAACTACGTAGATTTTTTCATCAACATGTTTTGAATCATAATCCATGATTCATAATCAATACTCTTATTATTAATGATAAATTATAGATTATGATTCAAAATAGGTCTATAAAAAAACCTACAAATTAATCCCAAAAGTCATTTCTCTAATCTCATGAATTGTGAAAAAACAAAATTTGAAGTTTGTCATTGTTTACATGGATGACATCCTTAGTTTTAATAAGACATAAGAATAAAAATTTGTCCATTTACAAAAGTGTTAGATTTTAGAAAATGAGAATTTGTTGAATCGAAGAAATGTGATTCTATGTTGAAGGAGCTAATGCACTTGGGATTTGTAATATTTCAAGAAGGATTGTAGATGGATCATGAGAAGGTGTGAGATATAATATATTTTTATCACCTAATAATGTTAAAAAGGCCTAAATATTCCATGGATTTGCAAGCTTTTATGGGAATTTAATTAGATTATTTAGAGTAATTTGTAAATTAATCACTTTGAGATGATGTAAAAGAATAAGGATTTTGTTTGGACCATGAATGAAAAGTATATGATCTACAAGTTGAATAAGAAGGTATTATAGTAGATAGTGTTAGATTTCCTTGATTTTAATAAATTATTTCAGATTTATTGGTATGTAAATTGAATATCCATTACAACTGTTGTGATGAGTTGGAAAGGAAGATTGATTGCATATTTACCTAATAAATTGAATGATGCAAGAATAATATATTTAGTTTATGATCAAGAGTTTTATACCATTTTAATAGGTATAAATAAGTGGAGGAATTGTTTTTCTAATGATTTCATGTTGTCTATGGACCACCAAACAAAAAAATTCATCATTAGACATGGGAAGTTGAATAAATGTAAAAGAAACATTTTACCAAAACCTTGAGGTGTTAGTGAAATATACACACATTGATCATAACATCCCACAAAGCTTTTATACCTTATACTCTAGGCTAGAATACCTCCTTGTAACCCAATCTACTCCATAAACCCCTTCCAAGAATTAAAATTTGGATTCTCATATTAAAAACTCTTTATCATGTGTTCTATGACTTAAACCTGATTGGATTCTCTAAGACCAATTGTACAAACGTTTACACCAAAATGTTGATGCCTTAATGAAATCCACACACCAGGATGATAAAAAAAAACATATAAAACAGGTTAAATTATTAGAGAGTTACTTGTTTTTATTGAACCAAAAAAGTGGGAGATCAAATATTCTTTTGGATGCACTAAGAATAAGATGCATTTTATTAACTAATATACAACTATGAGAATTAGGGTTTGAGGTGATAAAGGATCTCTATGTAAAAGATGAATATTTTGGGGAGTTATAGAGAGCGTGTGTATGCATGCTAAATAGCCTAATCCAATCTAATAAAGGATTTAACACCAAGTAAATCCTATCTTAATTCTTTAATCAAATACATCAAGATAAAGCATGAAAAGAAGCTAAAAACTTGCACAAAATGTTAAAAACAAAGAATGCAAAACCTCCTTTTGAAATTGGATGTTATTTTCATATATAGATATTTACTTCTAATTTATACACAAACTACGTATGACTAAGGATATTACTAAAGGGAAGAGATCTCCTCAAAATGGCCTAAATGTCATGTTTGAATATTCTCTTACTAACTTTAGCAAGTAAGGGTTTTCTCAATTTGAAATCCTTGCTATAATATAAATTATTTCTTGAGTATGGGTACAAATTATACAAGATTGTAAAGGTGTAAATTTTTAGGAAGGCACTATGTTACATATATATCTTTCAATTTGAGAAAGTATATATCTTAGTGAATGTGGGATAAAGGAGACTTAGAATTAAAAGTGGATAATTGTGTTTAGAAGAGATTAATTAGATAGTAATGAGCCATGGGAATTATAGAATATTTTAATTAATCAAATAGGATTAATTAATAGGTCATGTTTATCTTAAACAATCCATTTGGGGATGATTTGGAGGGAAATTAGTGGAATTTGAGGAGTTTGATAGGGGAATTTAATTAATAAGAAGGTTTATTAATTAAATAAAATATTGTGAAAGGATAATTAATGGGCAATTAATTAATTGAAAGAGGATTTTAACAAAGGAATTGGTGTTACTTGGCATCCGGATGAGAGGAAAATAGCTAATTATTTGAAGGGCTCTAATTATAGTGTGATGATGGGAAGAGGAAAATTAGTGCAATTTTTTAATTAAAATTATGCTATTGATTTAATAATGTTGATCAGATAAATATAACAATATTCAATCAAGATCAAGCTAAATAATTATAAGAAAGAGTGATAGATAAGTTTTATAGAATGACTAATCTTGTATCTATAGGTTTGAACTTATTCTAGACTAGAGATTGGTCTGGAAGGGGTATATTATGGGTTGTGAAAGCTCGTATCAAAACTAGGTTAAAATGATATCAGGGATAGAAGAAATTCACAGAGGATAAAGCCACATGGGATCCGGTGTCATTTTGAACATTGGTTTTCTATGAAGGATCTTTGGTCTTGGTTCTTTCTGTGTCACTACTTGTTCATTGTAGGTCACGTTAGGATTATTTTACCATTTCCTTGTCTAACATGTACCTACAAAACAAACCCTATCTACCTACACAATACTCAAATACAAATTATATGAATAAAAATATGCATATTCTTGAGTAGGAATAATATTGGCAGTCATCCCAATGTGATTTTCACCAAGCATTGCACTATATTTCAGACTCAATATAGTTATCGTGTGTCCGTGTGATTATAATAATTTATCTTGAGCTAGGATTCCCTAGTGCCATCTACAAAAAAAAGTGGGCTATAAGAACTTTATCCCAATGCAAAAATGTGGTATGGAATTTAGAATAGACCCTCCTATAAAGTGAAGTATGCAGTGACAAAATGTAGGTCTTGGTATAGTAGATAGAAAATATTGGCTCTTTGTAATAGTATGCGCCTCTTGAAAATGTTTTCTCCTTAAATTTTCCCCCTTAATGAGGTTAAATAATACATGTATATATATGATTCCTTCACTTAAGTTTCATCATTAAAAATTGAAAGTCTAACTAGGGGTGATAAACAAAGATAAGAAAGAAGTAACATCGAAAAATTAGAAAAGGAGAGAAAGAGGACAAAAGCACCTAGAAGGGATAGTAGCTCTTGGGTGCTCCTATCCCTAATGGGTAGTCCTCTACAAGGTGCTCAAAAAGGTAAATAGTGAAATCAAAGCTAATAAATATGTCGAATAGAATGTAAAACTATAAGTTGCAAGTCAAAAACAATGAGAAATAAAGATGAAAAGGATTAAAGCAATGTCAAAGAAAAGTAAAAGGGTTGTTAATGACTAGTTCTCTTCCTATGAATCATGTATATAAATGAAGTATTTAGAGGCTAGATGTACATAGTAAGTGTGTGATTTAGTGAATACATTTCCCCCCACTTTATGCTAGTGAATAAGGATTTGGTAGCATAAAGTAAAAATAAAATTGTTTCTTGGAGAGGTGAAAGAAGATCGTGTCTAGTAGCGTGTCGAATAAGTGTTTTACTTTTCCGAATGGAATAGTGAAAAATGTGTACCATGGAATTATAAAATAAGGGTAGGATAAGGATCCTAAGGGTGACCTTTTGTGTGTGGAGTGATAATGATGTGTGTGTGTGTAGTTCTTTGTACTATCATCTTTTCCAGAGCATACTTGAGATTTTTTCATGGTTGTTTATGTGTTTTACCTTTTGTTGGAGTGTGGTAGGACATACAAAAGGAAAAAAATATTTTCAATGATCTATGTAAAATGAATATTAATAATATGGTTCTCATAGACATGAACTTAAGGCATAAGTGAATAAAAGAAAGCATGACTTTGCCATCCCTGAGCCAAAGGAGTCCTAAGAGCATGTCACAATGTGTAATAGTAAATGGCATAGAAATAGTAAGAGCCCAATAGTAATGGGTAGAATAACATGAACATGAGAAGATAGAAACCTACATGTCATTTGAGATAAAGGGAAGTCAATTAAATATAAAAATATAATGAGCATGCATTTTTCTTGGATGTAGGATGTTTCATAACATTTTTAGCATGGGGCCCAATGAAGCATCAATATGTAGTTTATACGAAAGAAAAAGGCATGAAAATCAACATCAATGAAAATGATAGCAGATGATGGGAGATCAGTATCACTAAAAAGGAATCCAAGGGGATTATGTGATAAAATAGGAGGAATTACATGGTAGGTATGATTGTAAGATGGATCAAGGACTGATTTTTCATGCTTAGGTACTAGGTTATTAAATATTTTTAACTTTATAATGTTATTATTAGATATGGAAATGGAAGTAGTGGATTCAGATAACTAGCTATCATTATCTTTAATGAGATCTTGAATCAAATGGTGAATCTTGAAACACTTATTGGTGAATGGACATTGCATCTATGGTAATCACAATGTTCATGCTCAACAAAATTCATGCCATGGGGCCTATTAGGATCATATATGAGAGGAGGTGGGAGAGAAATTAGACTAATTTAAATGAGTTGGGTAGATATTATATGGGAGGATAAGGAAATCAATTAAATATATGATGAGGGGCTTGGAATTGAAGCGTAAGAGGTTGAGAAACAATATTGTGATATGATTAGCATCATTATCATTTGGTTATAATGGAACCTTTCTTGGAAAATTAGAAGAGACATGATCGGAATTATTAGAACCATATTTGAGTTCTACTAAAAAAGTAGTGCACTCTCATAAGACTTCAAGGTATATAATAGATGGTCAAAGGAATGATAAGAATAAAAAACACACATTCCTATAAAGGAGGAAAAATACTTTTAATAAATATATCTTGGAGTTTATATTTAGCTAATGCATTGTTCATTTTAGAAAGATTGTTCTTATAATGCAATACGTAATCACTAAGATGTTCATTAGATGCTTAAGTTTAGAAATTTTGCATAAGATATTTTCATGCCAATATTAATAGAAAAATGAGCCATTAAGCTAAAAAAATCAGCAAGATTAGTAAATTATTTAATAGAGTGTAATGGAAAATCATAAAACCATCACAAATAATAATCTTGTTGAAATGACCTCTCAAAGTACGAGCAAGAAAATATAGAAGGAGAAGAGAGTCGCATAATATATTTTCATTTGCCAATATTAATAGAAAAATGAGCCATTGAGCTAAAAAAATCAGTAACCCACACAAGAGTAGTAAATTATTTAATAGAGTGTAATGGAAAATCATAAAAAACCATCACAAATAATAATCTTGTAAGATCGGTGATTTTCTAGGATGAACAACCTTGGTCATGACCACAAACCGAGAAGGGTGTCATCACATGTTGTAGCCATTTTTCATACCCAGGTTTTATTGGTTTACCTATAACCACAATGAGAGTCTATTAGCCCCATCACATGGGAATAACATAGGAAATTTTATTCGGTCTATCACCATAGAAAAAGATGAGTAATGGTGGAACATTGGGCATGTTCCCCCACTCGATGGCACTCACAACTGAAAAAAATGCAAATCAGTGCGGCCTCTCGGTTATGTGAGTCTTGTGGGAATGCATTACTTGTGACAAATACTTAGGTGAAAAAGAAAGTAAAGATTAATACATTCATTTTGAGAACTCAAAATTAGAACCAATGCATAATATAAATAAAGGAAATACCAAATAAACAAAAGATTTAATCCAATATATAAGAAAAATACATGAGGGTTTACACCATGAACAAGACATATCATAATAGAATCATATATTCCATATTAATATTAGTTTGGTAATCACATTACAATTATCACAGCCATTTCAACTATAGTATTAAAAGCAAGTCCCAATGTGCTAATGTAGATTAGATTCATACATCATACACATATATTATTCCCTCCCTTACAAGCGGCTTATACATATGGGGATTATGCTCACAACCCATTCCTCAAGATACATCATCATCCTTATAGTCTATATAACCTATACAATAACCCACTATCATTTCTATAGGACTTCACTACTCTCTTAATGCACTCTAACCCACTCTCTTGAAAGTGTGCACGCATGCTTCCATACACCCACATGTAATTATATTCACACACACACCACCACCCACTTCATGAGGGTGTCACATGCATACCCCTAGAATAGAGTCCCCCTTTCTTCATATGGGTAACTCTATATATAGCTTTTGTGTTCACCACTATTCGTTCTTGAAATGATAGATCGGTTGCCAATTTTCCAAGTGGTCCTCGAGTGAAGCATGCTCATCATGATTTAAGATTTCCAATCTTTGTAATGATGTTCTTCTAGAGCCTTCTTTTATAAGTAACATTCCCTCTTGGGTCACCCCATCCCAGGATGGAACCTTATCCATTCTGCATGCACATTCTTGAAATGTCACACTTTCCTCGTTGAAGCATGCTCATCGGAAATATCAAATATGGCTAAGTCCCACAACTCCTTTCTCTACCTCCTTGTGCATGTGCCATGGGTTTTTCTAAACCCTTCTAAAACCTTGTTCTTACGCCTTCACCTTGGGAACCCTCCTATAATAGGCATGCACACCACGCACCTTCTAATACTTAGCCAATAAGTCGGAGGACCAAACATCACTCCACACGATGCTTGTTCTCTATCCTCGAAAACACTTTTTTCAATGAATAAAAGAATGGTGGGCTCTGAAAAGTTGAATAAAGAATGGAGGGAAGAATTTGGGGAAGAATGAAAGAATGGGGAAATCATGTTTATTGTTGAAGGAGGAGAGGGAAATACTTCCCTATGTTTGCCTCTAATTTTCCCTTAGGCATCAACTCACTTTGTGCTTGTTGTGAGAGGTCACCTACTAGGGTGCATACCTCCTCAAAACTTAGCCCTTCTCCTTTAGCACTCATTGTTTCAATAATCCCCTCTAGTTTTTTTCCCAAATCCTTGAGTACATCCATCCTATGAGTGATCTGGGGGTATAGTTCCTTTAGCTGGTTCTTGATTGAGCCTCGCAAGGTCTCAATGGCCTCGATTTCTTCTCCACTTTGGCTAGAATTTTTCTCACTCGGCTTTATTCCCCTTATTCTTCTCTTGGAACTCGTGAGTTATGTCTCATGTGTGGTGACCAAGATGCTTGAAACCTTGTCTCTATCAACACAATTATCATAGGAATCCTCGTAACTTGTGTGATAGACTTCACATTAGTGAGAAGCTTGGTATAATAAGAAACAATTGCTACAACCTTCATCTTATTTTCTGTTCTTTTCCCACAAGTGACTCTTCTTAGATTCTAATGTAAGTGGTCACCTTTCCATAGTGAGAATGTGGGTAAAATCCTCCAAGCACTGTAAGGTTGATTCATATTTATTCTCGGGTGGTGCTAAATCTGGATGCTTCAAGACATTAACATCTCGTAATCATCTCAATCTTCTTGTATACTTCACGCACCCTTTCCTTCTCTCATTTTAACTCATGCCTTAACTACACGTTGATCAATTCCTCTTGCTTCAAATCATTGCTTTTATCAAGGAGCTTCTCCTCCTTTTTCTCTAGCAGCACCTCTAGGAATTTTACCCTATCATTCCTCCCAAAAATTCTAGCCTCAATCTCAACTGAAACCTTATTGAGTGCGTTGCGAGACTTTTCATCCGACATTTGTTGAATATTTACCAAGGGTTTATCCCCTTTTTTTCTATTACCTTTATCGGTGCCCCTTGACTTACTTCAAACTATGGCTCATCGATGTGGGACTCGAATGCCCAAGATAACATTTTCTTGATCATGGGTATGCATTTCCTTCGTCAAATGAATCCATGGCTAAGAGTTGTTCTATTGGCATGGTGCTTTATAAGTGTGCATAGCACCTTTCTTGGGTCATTGATGTAACCCATTCTTTTCCCTTATGATATTACTATGCTCTTCCCACCTATTCACATAGCCTTTGGGAATCTTATAGCAAAAGCGGGTCTCCATCCATGCTCCCATATTCCTTTATGCTTTATTCTTCCTCCACATCCTCCATCACCTCATCTACGTTGTGTTATACCTCCTTCTCTACTAAGTATTTAATGATGCTCGTTACTTCTCTTTCCACAAATTCCTCAATTTTCTCTTTGGTGAGGCTTGGGTTCCTATGATATTTTTATTTACCTCCTTATTCACCCCCTTTCCTTAAGCGTCTGCTTCCTCCTCTTCATTATTCTCCTCATTTACTTCATCAAAATCGTGCACCTCGTACATGGGATGGTCTTAAGTTTTCTCATGCTCATCATCATCTTTCTCACCTATATAGGTGTCTAAGCTCTCTATTTCCTCTTAATCTACTTTTTCACCACCTTCTTCTTCTTTCTAACTAGAAACTCCATTATAGGGGATTATTCCTTTTCTTCTTCCTCCATAGGTGACTCTTTTCTTAGTGATTCCTCTTGAGTGGGAGGCTCCTCTTTCTCTAGCGCTTCCTCTTCTAGGGTTTTCTATTTAATTGGAGACTTATTCTTACACACGTAAATACTTGGCTTAGTGCTTTTCTCTAGCACACCAAAGTTTGTGTGTTTACACACTTGGTTCCTTCTTCCCCTGCACCTCTTCTCTCTCCCTCTTCCTTAGTGCATCCTTCTTCCTCCCTGTGGGATCTTATGGGATGGAAATGTCATTTTCTAGATAGGTTCCTTTCTCAAACTTTGGCCTTATGTATAGATATACCTTTGTTGTAGTCCTTCCAAAAATTGGTAGTGTCGAGGGCTTCATCATTTTTACTTCATGGGAGACGTACTTCTCCACATATGTGCACTTCTTTGGGTATACCAACATTTCAACACATCTCATGGTGGTCTTGATCCACCTCACTTAGGTCAAACTTAGTCTCTTGTCCTCTTTGAAATGTTTGACCCCTACTTGGAAGTACTGCGTAGTGAAGGAAAATGGAAATTTACACCATGGGCTCTTAGTCCCATTCATGAGTGAACCTCCTAATGCGAAGTGTTGATACACAACTAATTTTTGCCTCTTCACTCTTAAGTGATGGTAATTGTTTAGAATTTTCCACTCTACCCCAAGTGCATCGCACATTCTTTTATACCATTTCTCTAATAATTATTTGTGGGTTCTTGTCATGGTATCACATGTATATTTCTCAAACCTCTTTGTGAGTGATGGATCTTCTTTGGGATATTCCCACACAAAATTTTCTAGTCCATTGGGCACTCCAATCTCTAAGAAGATGATAGTTAGGAGAATGTTGTTGAACATTATTTTCTCTCCCTCCTACACATTGTTGATGATCTCATTTGTGATGTAGGCAGACAAGTTATAGATAGTCCCTAATGAGATCTTCTGGCACACATTCAACCATGCCTTGTTGACTTGGGTTCATCTTTCCTAACCATTCAACTTAGTGACCAGGCATGCGGCCATCCTCATTACTTGGTCTAGGATTTTGTGATGTGAAAGTACCACAAAACCTTTTTGTAGTCATAAGATTCTACTGTTTCCTTGATGTCTTCCTTATTCTCCAAATCATCGTCTATAGATTCTCCTTCACAAATCAATAATTTGAACTGGATATCAAGCGAGGTGTTATGTGCATCTTACGTCCTAAAATTAGAAGTGATCTTCATGCACATGTGACATCAACCGAGTGATAGAGTTTCTCGGGTTTTCCAAAGTAGGGAATTCATACATTGTAGTAATCGGCCTTCCCTAATTAACTTTGACTTCATCACTATATATGGGCATCCCCTCTTTGTATGTTTATTATCGATTGGATGAATCAGATCTAATGCCATTTCCTTCTCTATTACATTTTTTTGGTGATTATAGTCACTCATGGCCATTTTTTACGATATTAGACACCCACTCTTTTCCTAGAAAAAATCCATCAGGGTACTGCATTTCTGCATACCATTCTTCATTAGAGCTAGCAATGGTAGTGGTTTATTTTCCTTTTCCCTTTCCCTTCAGTTTCTTAGGTGAGACGATCACCTTCTTTAGTGTCATTCTTCTGTTAGTTTAAAACTTAAAATCCTTCTCCTTGCTCTTTCTACTACTCTTCTTAACTCTAAATCTAAATTTCGTGAAGAAACCCTTCTATCTCCATGCCCTAGATATCAAAGCCTAACTAGGAAAATCCTTCCACAAGATGCCACTCTTCAAAAAAATTTCCCCATGCCTGTGTACTCCTTCCTCTTATTTTTGAATATCTACCCTAGTCACACACTTATATCTCTTTGATTCTTCTTCACACAAATCTCTTCGGATGCCCTAGTTCACAAGATCTCTTTTACTTCATAAACACAACCTGAAAGAATGATGTGCCCAACTTCATATTTATAGATTTTCTCCTTTCTAGCAATACATGCTACACCACCTACCAACGTACTTTAGAATTAAATGTGGATTATTTGGCTAAAAGCTGGCCTTAAGTTCCCTTATCCACATGCCCAATCCCTAAAATTTTAAGTCCCTTTTGTCTATACCCATAACCTAAGAAAAAAATACTTTGAGACCTCCAATTCCATTCCCCAAATAGTGAACCTTCCATTATCCCAGGCCTTTCCAAACTCCTTGGTGACAAAGGGATCATTCCCTTTCAACTTTGAATGGTACTCCCTAAAGCTCCCAAATCTAAGAATGTGCCACATCAAAGGGTTGTTAACGATAGCCCCATGACTGAAGGTTTGACGTAAACTCTATCTCCACCCATTGATTTTCTATTTACCCAACAAAATAAAATAATTTGCACAACAATATTGTTACGCTTGAAATGATTGACAATCCATGTAGTAATTCTACATCCCTTAATCTCCATACCTTGACAAATGTAAAAAGTGATATCCCTCATGTGACAAGTAACAATTACATTATGACCTGTCATGGTGAATAAGATTATTAATTGATAAGGGGATTTCATCACCCTTCACCCAAAATTTTAAATCATTGTGAGACACCCCTAAGTTAGCCAACTTATCTACACATTTATTACCATTACAGGGAGTATGTGTGATACTATAATTTTCAAATGCTTTAAGATGTTCCCTAACATCCTGTAGAATATTTCCAAGCATCCTGTTATGAATGAGATTCCTTTTAATGGCATTCACAATTAGCAATGAATCACCTTAGATTTGAATATTTCTAACACCCTTTTCCCTGGCTATGTTAAACCCCCATAATAGAGCTCTATCTCCACTACATTGATGCTTTGAAGTCCTAACAACCCATCATATGAAAAAATCCAATCACCTTCATGGTTTCTAATGATACCCCCTCTTCCATCGTGACCAGGGTTTCCCTTCAAAGCACCATAAAAGTTCATCTTCATCCAATCATCCTCTAATTTAGACCATTTAATTACTAGTTGAAGCACTTTAACGGGGGAGGTCTAAAGGTGAAATTTTTGAGGACTTCATCCTCCGCCCTAGGATAGGAGGCTTTAATCTTTCCATTAATTTTTAATGTTTTATTTTATGAAATAACACAAACGAGCACTAACCTTTTTGATGTTATCTTTTTTATTTCTAAAAATGAGATCATTCCTAGCCTTCCACAAACTTCAAAGGAAGTGGAGGAATACCATCCTCTAGGAAACAACCAAAACATGATATCTGAAAGGACACTCCCATTGTAATAAGAAGTCCGTTGGTTATTAAGTTATAACCACTAAACCTTGAACATATCCATCATAGAAGAAAAAACCACTTGAGAAAAAGGATATAATAAAAATACGTGGCTAACACTTTCCTTCTACTTACCACATAAAGGGAATCTACTGGGAATAACCATGCCTCTCTTCCTCAGATTATCCATTGTAAGGATCTTATTTTGGACCACCAACCAGTAGAAGATATTAACCTTGGGTATGAGATATTTCACCCAAATCATATTCCAATACTCCTTTTGGATAGAATCTTTAAAATTTAGAAGATATGCATATTTGACTGTAAAATTTCCAAACTCCTCTTCTTTCCAAATGATAGAGTCTTCTTGATATTGGAATCTAGGAATATGAAAATTCCTAAGTTTAGTATTAAGTTATGTGAAGGTTTTTAAGACTCCATTAAATTTGGGGAGAGGGACAATAACAACCCATTGATTCCCCTCATTACTATCATTCCAATAATCTTAAATCCAAACTTTATCAGTTTCCTCAAAATACTGAGAAATAGTCTTCAAGGATCCTCCATAGTAAGAGGTTTATCCTCAATTCATAAATATTTCCAAAAGGATATTCTATTTCCCTTCCCAGTGTTCCATTTAATACCCTTACTCAATATCTCCTTAGAAGCCACAAAGGATCTCTAAAATGTGGAACCATTAGGAAAATTATTTTGCATAAAGAAGGTTTCCATTCTACCTATATTCCTTAGATATTTCTTTCTGATAATTTCCACCCAAAGTCCATCTTCTTTTATTATCCTCCAACTAGCTTTGGCTATCAAGGATTCATTCATTAATTTGATATTCTTCAAGACCCAATCCCCCATAATTTTTAGGTCTAGTGAATTTATCCCATGCCACAAGGGGATATTTAAAATTTTCCTCCACTCTAGCCCACAAGAACCATTCTCGGATCCTTTCTAAAGAATCAATGATTTTTGCAGAAACTTAAAGAGAGACATAATATAAATAGGGATTCCTTGAAGAGAAATTTGAAGAATTTGGATCTTACCTGCTTGGGTAAGAAGGGCCCCTTTCAGGTGGTAATATTTATATTAATCCTCTATAATAGAGTGTTCCAAATATTTGCATCGAGATTCTTATGGGTGAGGGGAATTCCCAAGGGTAGAGTGTGGGAAGGTTTTGATTCTACATCCAAGAATGTGAGCTAATCTGATCTAAAAATTATCCTCCACATTTATAAGAAAGAAAACACTTTTATGAAAGTTAACCAACTTTCTAGAGACCATCTCAAAGTCTTACAACACCTTCCTATACTTAGAATAATCCTAGATAGAATCTTTCCCAAAAGGAAATTATCATTCACAAATCAATTAAGACAAATATGAGGTAAGTGTACACACCCCAAATTGCACATGCTACATTGTAAGGAAAATGGTTATAAAAGTCCCCAATGATGATTAAATATCCTTTCAAGAAGGTTTTCAAGCTCCAAAACACATTTAGTATATATTTATAGTGTAGATAGTCTTTCTTAAATTTTTCATGCATTTTCCCATCTCCCGTTTCTTTCTGTGCTTGTTTTGGCCTTTACCATGACCACCACTCTACATGGGGTGGTGGTCCTAAAACCACACCCCTACATAGGGTGGTATTCCTATCCACTTTTTCTAGAATCTTCATGCATAAAATTACATGTGAAAAATTCACTTAAGTTTTCTTTTTGAGCACATCCGTGAGCTGAATCTTCTAAAAATAGCTTCATGTTTTCTTAGTTCTCTTGGCTCCTTCTATTTTTAAATAGATTTAATGAGTAGAACTACCTCTTCATTTCCTTGTGCATGAAGTAACCTCCTATCCTCCATTCCTATATATTTCATGATTGTATTCAAGTAAAGGGCCTATGAATTTTGTGTATCTTGCATTGTTGTGCTTCCATAATCTTGCTAGGAATTGCATAGCCAAGCTTAGATCTCTTGTGTTATCTCTCTTCTACTTGCATTGTGTCCAAATTGCTTCCAAGTGTCATTGCTTAAGCACCATCCTCTTGTTTTGTTCTTTGCATTCCCAATCCTTTGGACTACATGAAAACTCCAAGAAAGAAAGGAAAGAAGCGAGGGGACAGATCTCGATACTATTGGATTTGACAAAGCTCTTACTCTTCTAGGTTAGAGTTGTATATTTGTTTTCTTTATTTTTTCCAATTGTCAATTGCATTTCAAATAGTGTAGAGAAACAATTCATTTCAATTAGCTAGATAATTGCAAGTAGATCAAGTCAATAGGAAGTTTCTCTTCAACATTGCCAGGGAAGATGTGGGGGAACAATAGCTCTTTTAGAGCCATGATTTTTTATTCACCTCTAAGGTAGGGTTGGAAATATTTTTCTTGAATTAGAATCGATCTTAGGTTTAGATTCACATATGCATAGATAGTTAGCTACATCGGCTAATTATTTTTTTTTAATTATTTTATAAGATTAGATGCTTTTTCTCAAAAGTTAGAAAAGAACAAAAAGTTTTATTTTCCATAGATTAGCTTGTTTACTAATTTGTTATGATATATTGAGAAAACACCAAAAAAATAGGTTAGATTTCCTTTGATAGATAGTTTACTTACTAAAAAAATCAATTCATCTTGCATGACCATCAACGGTCTGCCCTGCAACAGGAAAAGACTTACAGTTGTGATCCCTAGTCCCACAACCCAATGGGCTAGAGCTAATAACTAACATTGACACAAGTTTGTGGTTAAAAGTCTTACATACACCTACACACATTGAGAAAATAAGATAGTTAAATAAATTGAACATATCTGCTAATCAAGCCTATGAATTTTGGACTTTTGGGCTTCTCGGAAATAGAATTTGATTGCATGGATGACTATACGGGGGCCTCAACCTCAATGATTCTTTTTTATGACCCATAGGTCCCATAACCCAATAGGAGCCTACTAATCAATTAGATATCGACACTAACTTATACACATTGGTATTCATATCTTCACCACTTCCACCCAATATTATTACATAACTTTCATTGTTGGAATATAACATCCAATCAAGCTAAGATTTTCTGGATAAGAGCAGAAAATCACCCTTAGTTCCTGCAGCTCCACTACACCTCTTGTCTCAATTTCCATGACCTTGTTTGGGAACCCATATGAGGCACCTATAGGTTACATTCCACATTCCACAACCAATCAATAAAATCTCAAAAGAACTAGACATCGATTGGAGTCTCCGAGTATCTATCATATTAGACCATACCATTACACCCCTTCAGGTTAGGAGAGCATTCTTTGCCTTAGATTTGTAGATTCCATTATTGTGTGTCGAAGACATAAGGTTTCCCAATTAGCTTGATCATCACCATCACTTTCACTCCCATTTCAATTCCACACCGGTTGTCTCGGCATGACCTCGGGAGGTCAAGTGCGAAGAAGGTCACGTGTTGATTTTTGTCATATAAATTGGTGAACCCAATGTGAAGAGCTAGTCTCTAAGCATTTCCTCTTTCGTCCATCCTTTATTCTGTGGGTATTCTTATACCCCTAAATATGTCGGGATATGATGAGTATGGTCAACCCATCCCAAGTTTTGACATGTACCATTACCAATCAAATATCCCACAAGTAATCACCTTCACTTTCAACATGGGCAGATAACCGCTCATCCACTCAAAACCCTCTACTTCAAGGAACCAATGTTGGTTCTTTTGTATGCATCGAAGAATTAGATCAAGTCACTTAGACTTATCCCCTTAAACAATCAAGTTCAAATAACATGACATTCACTAGTGAAGTGAGTTCATCTCCTTGGGTATTGTTTTGACATCCCATTACCGTGTAATCTGATCAACTCCCCCATCTCGATGAGGAGTATTTAGCATGATATGCTAGGAGTGAGCAGAAATTCCAACAAATGAACCAATATTTTCGATAGGTTACAAGGACAAGGTGATGTCCTTCTTCAAAACAATAGTGCTACCCCACCACCAACTAACAATACAACTAATGAGGGGTGGAAACATCATGAACAATTCATAGTGGGATATCATACTCCTCAACAACCTCTAAGGGTTCAACCAAAGGTATCTAAGCAAGGTACCACCCCATCAATAGGTGATGTCATTTCATCTTTGGTTGATAAATTCAAAGAGTTAGAGATTTCCTAGAATACACATAATTCATATGCAGGGCAAGCATGGGCTCCTTCCTACCCATAGAACTATGGGCAAGTACCGACCGCACAAAATCTGCCAGTCTACATGAATACTCCAAATCATGGGGACTTGTTAACTGGGATGGGTACCTTAGGTATGCCTCCTCAAGCCACATATGGATATCTATAATAGGCACCAACCAAAAGTGCATTCTCAAATGCTATACCAGCCAGAAATGTGACATTCCCTGGCTTTACACCTTTAGCTCCATATCAAGGTAATCAACCCCCTTATATACACATGTATTATAAATCTCCACATGCAGACATGTACACCTACCCAGTCCATATGGAAAACCATGGGATGTCATATATGCCCCGTAAAATGTCTATGTTATTCCATTTTAGTAGTCAATGCAGCCCCCACCTCCCTAACAAGGGTCTTGATGGTGGAGAAACATATGCAATGGGAGTTATTTTGAATATCTCTAAGAACCCCTAGATTTCTCCATTCGGGTGGTCATGCTCCGAGACCCTTTCCTAATCTCTTGAAGTTAAAAGGGGAGGGTGGTCCAAATGCCCACATCAAGGCTTGTGCTTGGTGACCACTCGAGGGCTGCTCCCATGGGATGCAGTCATTGCAAATATTTTCCCTAAGACACTTGAAGGTATTGCTTTTGAATGGTATTATAGGATGTCGGAGGGTTCAATACACTCATTCAAACAACTTGTGTTAGATTTTATCAAATATTTTTATATAAACAAGATTTTTGAATAGGAATCAGAGAATTTATTCATATCAAACAAGAACATAACAAATCTGTAGCCCACTTCATTCAGAGGTGGCAACATGTTCTCTACTCTTTCGCAAGTGCTCCAAACATGGATCAAATTTTTTTTGATTTTTTCCTTCACTCCCTCAATAGAGAGATGAATGAAGAGGTTCAAAAGTTCCCACTAAGGATATATGAAGAGATGTTAGAGGGTGCTCTTTGGATTGACCAAGCGGCTATCAAAAGTGGATTGTAAGACCTACGAAGAAAATGGGAAGTTAGTTACCCCTACTCAAAGCACTCTCGACTACTCCAACAACACAAATAAAAAAAGGACCAAATATCCTTAATAAGAATCATGGAATCATGACCAACACTTTCATGAATCGACCAGCCCAAAAATCCTAATGTTGTTAATCCCACTAGTATAGGTGCAAAGAATATCAACAATAATGGAAATAACAATGGTAATAATTAGAGAAATAATAGTTTCTCACTCTTGGTAAACCTCATGGATTTTAATCATCCCCAAACATAGAAAAACCTCATCCACAAAGATAACTATCGACCCCAAGCCCTAATCGGTACCCCAACCAATTCTAGAACTAGGTGCAAGGGTTCTAAAGTGTTAATTATAACAATCAACAACCAAACAAAAATCGTGGTTTTAGACCAAAATAAATAAAAAACAAAGGCCTTGGGATTATGATCCTGACCTATATTGTGGTTTCCATAGGGTCCACAAGTATGACACAAGAACTGTCACGATTGTAATAAGTTTTTTCTACATTTTTCCAGAAGACCAAAGATAGTTATTTATCGACATGTTTCTAGCCAACCTAACTACACCTAGTCAAAACACCTATATGGGACCGGTGTCTCCACAAAACACACCATTGGGAATCTTTAATGATCCTCTCCCATGCATCTAAATGATGGATATACTAGATCCTAATGGTTTGAATAAAGGTATTGTAATAGGGACTCATGATCATGAAGCCTCAACTTCATCAAACCCACAGGTGGCACCTCCTTTGGATGGTCATCAACAAATGAAGATTATAGGTTTGGTTGAGTTAGACACTGAACCCCAAATTAATGCTACAACAAGAGCTAGAGACTATTCTTTACAACCAATCTAATTTATCTAGTTGTGTTAGATAGTGTTCATGACACACTAAGAAAGCTAGTAGGAGCTTATGATTTGATCAGTGATCTAACCAAGACCTTTTCACACATTTCCTTTTTGGATCTACTGAAGAATTCCCCTGCTCATCAAGCCACTCTCTTGGAAGTGCTTGGTCTTGGCCATTTGGCTAACGTTACCCCTCTGCTAGAGGCATAGATAAACCATATAGACTTTGACATTTTTCCCTCTAGGGAAACCTGAAAGGGATATTGGGTTTGTATTTTACATAAGAAAGATGCCTATGGATGCTGAAATAACTCATAGAGGTGATCCAAATTTTTTTTACAGGTTTGGATCTACAACTATGTAAAACGTGTAATGATCGATGATGGGGAAGTGGTTAATATAGTCCCCTTCTCTTTTCTTCAGAAGTTAGGATATGGGGAGACTAATTTCTCCTTGACACGAAACACGTTGAGGGGCTATGATAGTCTCAAGGAAACCTCAATCGGAACCATAGTATTACTAGTCACTCTTGGGCCCAAGATGATGTTTACTAAGTTTTATATTATAGATCAAGAAACCAACTATAATATGATCATTGGTCATCCTTGGATCCACCGCATGAAAGCAATCCCCTCCACCCTATTCCAAGAAGTCATATTCTTACATTTAGGGAAAGTCTTTGTCACTCAAGGTGATCCAAAGCCCTTTGATATACATTTGGCCAACTTGAGGAAAAATCTAGGGGTCAACTCTGAATTCAAGCTTCCCACCAACCAGTTAAACAAACCCGCAAGTGTGGTACCAAAAGAAAAGTTGGTTCCCACAATGGAATTAGAAGTTATGGGTTTGATCGAGGGTATTCTAAAGGTCAAGGATGAAAATGTTATTATAGAGACAATATCATTAGGAACTACAATGAAGATTTTGAGCTATTAGAAAATTATTTTCCTATCCTTCTCCCCTTTGATTTTATGGGTATGGGACATGGCTTGGGACTTGGTTACCTTAGGTGGATGAGGTTTGTATGGTAGATGTAACCAATATAAAAGGAGAACTTAAAAGGATGACTCAACATCCATATTTTGAGTAGTTGTTGGACCCTCTATTTTGATAGAGCCAAGTGTTTCTTCGGCACCAGGGGTAGGTGCAATCCTCACTTTTACTGAGAAGGAATGGTTTTACCTTTTTATTTCAAGTTGAATTTGAATGCAAAAAAATGGGGCCTAGTATGAGGCTATCCTACTAGGTCTCATTATAGCTAAGAGAATGGGCATCCTCAATATTAGGGTGTTGGGTGATTCACATCTAGTCATAAATCAGGTATCCGAGGTATACGAGACTAGGGATGAACACTTACAACTCTACAAAACCACCGTGTTGGGCCTAAATAAGGGGTTTAATTTTATATCAATCAAGGAAGTTCCACATGAACATAACCTTGTGAAGGTCTCTATAGCAACTTCCACCTCACGATTCACCCCAAGTAGTGATTTATAGACACAAACTTCACATGGTTTCACTCCGCCTGAATCCTTGATTTTAAAGCACCCGATAATTTCAATGTTACATACATGGGAATGAGGAAAGATTGACTCTTTAGACCCTATTGATGAGGATGAGTGAACCTTAAGTTACTTAAACACTTTAGCAGAGCTGCATCTTACTTGTCATGAGGTAGACCTTTCCCTAATTCCATGTTCCTCTTCTTATTTTGGGAATCCAATGACTGAGACCTCTCTCGGGAAAGGATCTTGAGATTTATGAGGTAGAAGAAGAAGGGGACTTGGAGTTGCCTCCTTCCCCTGCCTAAGTTTGAGGAGGGTAACACCTCTTTAATCAAGGGAATGATTGATATAAACATCAGAATAGAAGAGGAACCAAAAATCTTAAAACTAGGGTCCTCTTTAACTCTGAAGGAAGTAGAAATTCATACCCAAATCCTCAAGGAACATTAGAAATCCTTCACATTTAGTTACAAGGAAATGACAGGAATTGCACCACACATCACATTTTACAATCTTGTCACTAAGTCGATGCCAAACCAATTAAGCATGAATCAAGACCTATGAAGCCAAAGGTGGCCCTTATGGTAAAAGAAGAAGTAATGAAGCTTCTCAAGTAGGATTTATCGAGCCATTCGATTATTCACAATGGGTATCTAACATTGTCCTTATTCTAAAAAAGAATGGAAAGATCTATATTTGCATAGACTTTGGGACATTAACAAGGCTTGGTCCCAAGGATGATTTCCCACTACCATCCATTGATGTTATAATTGATGCAATAGCTGTATTTGTTTTCTCTCATGGATGGTTTTTTGGGATATAATAAAATCAAAATATCTACCGAGGATCAAGCTAAAACTACATTTATAACTCCTTGGGAACTTATTATTATGTCATCATGCCATTTGGTCTTAAGAATCTTTGGAACTACATACTAATGAGAAATGACCTACATATTCCATGATCTTATTCATAAAATTGTGGAATCCTATGTAGATGACCTGCTAGCCAAGGCTAGGAAGTGCGTTGTGATCACCCAGAGGTGCTTTGTATCATTCTCTCACGCTTGATTGAGTATGGTGTCACATTAAATCTGAAAAATGTGTATTCGATGTAACACATGGAAATCTCTTGGGTTACATTATATCTTCATGAGGGATTAATGTTGAATAGCCATCCAAAATAAGGGATGTGTTAGAAATGGTTCCGCCATCGGATGATTCTAGTATTAGATCTTTTCTTGGGAAACTTAGTGCAATCCAAAGGTTCATCCCTTACTTGACCTTTTCGTTCATCCAATCAACAATTTGTTAAAGAAAGATTATAGCATTGATTGGATGGAGGAATGTGATGAGGCCTTCGAGGTAGTTAAATGATTCTTGTTGTCCCCTCCCATGCTAATTCCACCTAGGTCAGATCACCCTTTGATCTTATACTTCACAGGCTATAGACATTTCTCTTTCCTGTATGTTGGCTCAAGAGGATGACGATAAGTGAGAATAGGTAGTTTACTTTATTAGTCAAACGTTACTTGATTATGAGACATGCTACATGTAGGAAGAAAAAGAATGCCTTACCATAGTTTTTGTAACCAAGCGCTTAAGACATTATATGCTCAATCAAGAAAAAGGGTCATCATCAAGTCAGACCACTTACAGACATTCCTCATGCAGGGATCCTTATCTAAAAAGGTTGGGCATTTCATTACGTTAATGGGTGAGTTCGAGTTAACCTTTGTAAATCAAAAATCCATTAAGGGTCAAATCATTGTAGATTGGTTGGCTGATAATCCATTAGATGAGGGTGATTTGGTAGACTTAGAATTTCATGATGAGTGTATATTTCGTTGAAACTAGGCCCCCTATCTCTGTATGCCCTTGGTACACTAACATTATCAATTTCATCATGGACCACACCTACCTAGAAGGGGAAACATCACAAAAAGAAGGCGGTTATGCGTCATTATCGTTAAGTACGTTATCCTAGAATAGGTGCTTTACCATAGAGCCTTTAACGGAATGTTGTTGAGATGTGTTGAACGCTGAAGAATCGAAAAGATTATTTATGAGTCACATAGTGGGGTATGTGGGGGTCACTTTAGTGGCCATGCCACTACCCAGAAGATACATTGGATGGGTTATTTTTTCCCACCCTAGAGCATGGCATGGTAGAGTTTGTGCATAGATGTCACAAGTGTCAGGAGTTTTCCCACGAGATCCACATACCAACACAAGCTTTACAACCAATCGCAACTCCATGGCCCTTCTCCACGTGGGGCCTAGATTTGATAGGGAAATTCTCTCCCTCATCAACAGATGGCCATAATTTCATAATCATGGCCACAGAGTACTTTACCAAGTGGGTAGAGGCCATGCCCCTTATCACTATTCCTAGTTCTATAATCACTAAGTTTATCCTGAACCAGATCATTTGTAGGTATGAAGTACCATAAGTTATTATTTCTAATAATGTCATGTCTTTCAAAAATGACAAGGTGCATGATTTATGTACAAAGTTAAAAATAAGCCATCACACGGCTTCTCTCTACTACCAAGTAGGCTAATATACAAGTTGAGGCTTTAAATTCCATTCTTCTAAAAACTGTTAAGGAGAATAAATGAGATTGGCACCTAAAGCTTTTTCCAGCCTTGTGGGCCTACCAAATTTTGGTTAGAACACCAACAGGGGTAACCCCATTTTCCTTAGTATTCGGTGTTGAGGTAGTTCTGCCACTTGAAGTCGAAATACCCAGCCTCCACATTTCACTACATGGGATCCTAGGGAGAGGAGGGTTATCGAGAATCTTGACTCTCCCAATTAGAAAGTCTCAACAAAGCTAGACTGAACGTTGAGCAATGACATAGTGTGTACACTAACGACTATATGGCTCGCCAATACAATAAGAAGATGTATGAACGTGAAATCTATGAATTTGATTTGGTATTAAGAATCGATAGCCGAATAGACAAGAAGACCGGTGAGGGAAGAAATTTCAGACCTAGATGGTTAGGTCCATATCAAGTAGTCGAAGACTATAAAAATGGTGTTTTCCACTTGTTTACACTAGAAGGTGAGGAGTTTAGAAAATCTGTAAACTCTCTTCACCTAAAGAGGTACTATGCATGATCCATCAACATTCTCATATGTACATTATTTCATCTACATTGCATTTTCATCTATTCATTCATTTTGTGAAAAGTGTGATCAAGGAGCTTATTCTTATAGCAATTTTTAAAAAAACTTCTAATGATATTGGCAAAACATTCGAATCATGTCTCTTCAAACCTTCATAGTATCATCAGCTATTCCTAAATCATTTATCAATCCAAATAAGATAAGACAAAGTTTTGATAATAACCATACCAAGGCCTGCATACTTGGTTCTACTTTTGGTCTCTTCTTAGGATAGGTGTCTTTTTCTTATGGTCTATTCTAGAAGCTTCATGGTGTCACATCTATCCCGTATACATATCTTTGGAAATAAGAATACTCTAAATATTTTTCCCAAATAAGTAAGTCAAATGAAAATCAACAGAAAATTTTTATTTTACACATTTCTTTGCCCTACCAACCTTTGGTGTTGAGCTTGTGTCTCTTACCAATGATGTAGGGTTGGGAAAGAAAGGAAATTCCCTTACCCACCTATGTCTTATCCATGGTGATAAGCATTTTCTTCCTACTAGTAGCATGGGGCAAGGTGTAGGGGGTCTCTTTGACAAATCTGAAATTCATAAACAATTAAATCAAATACTGTGAAATATTAAGTAAAAACAAAGTGAATTAGATATTCAAAATTCCAAGAAGAGTCTAAAACCCCAAAACCATATTTTGTCAACCAAGTGGCCATCTATGGATCCAAGTCTATATAAACTACAAAGAAATTCACATGCTAAACTATGAAGTAGCTTGAGGTAGGGTAAGGTTGTAGCATCCCAATTTGGTTCTGTCAAATCTCTATCTTTCTCTCATCACTACCATTCAACAAATTTCATAGCTTGTGCCCTTTCTAACTCTTGGTGTTGAGCCCTCACATCTTACTAGTTGTGTGGAGTTAGGGGTGGGGCAAGCACATCCATTTATCGTATCATTATATCATCATGTTTTATCAAGACAATATGAAGTACCAAAAATTGAAAAAGAAACTAAGTTTAAGATCACATTGTGTTTGCATCATCATATATCAACATTATGAAATACAAAAATAAATCATTCTGTTATCATCTCACATCCATTGCATACATTCTAAAAAGCGTTAAAAAGTAGGAATTCTAAACATCTAGAGTACACATGAGAGATAAGCCAAAGAGAGTCAACTCAAATACAAAGGAATGTCGAACCAAAAATAGAGTTTGTATATATTGTAGTAGATCAAGTTTGTATACAATGTCATCATGTGCTAGGCATGGTCAAAAATGCTCACAACGAGCCCGAAACATACAAAAAAATCATATAGTGTCAAAAAGTGGTATCAAAGTAATAAAGGCTCAATGGCCTCCATTGGGAATCCATGTATTTGGGATCCCTCGGATGGATGGTGAGAATGAATGAATGGTTTGAGTGGATGCCCACTTCCTATGGTCTCACTATGAGAATGGCTCCATGGTGAGAATGGGTCTCATATCTAGAATGGTGTGAGTGCATTATCTCCACAACCATGTTGGTGCCCACTTCATATGGTCTCAACTCAGCCCAAGTCTTGAGAAGGGTATCCTCACACCTCATCGATGTGTAGATGCTGCAAGAAAAGAGAGATAGTGAGCTATAAAATCATGATATCTAGCTAAACATGTGGAAATCAATAGCTAAAATTGAGAAAGGAGTATTAAACATACTCGGGTCTCAGAGGCATCCATGTGTGCATCCATGTTGTGATCGGTGGCTATAGAGCCTCCTTAAATCCGAGAGGCATGGTTCTTTCCAATCATGAACTCATCATCCCCTTTGAGTGTCTCCTCCAAGACTGCAGTCTCTCTCTCTGCACTTTCCTCCTCATGTGCTTTACTTTGAGGATCTCCTAAGTATCATTCTATTCAGGGTCACTATTCCCCCTCCATATTATGTCCCACATCTTCCTCACGGTTAGAGTCCAGCTAGATTGGATCATCCTCCTCCCCAATGTGAGCAAGACTACCCTAATCTGAATTAAGGGTGCTTGAGGAGCACAAGTTACCGTCGAGCCCTGGACTATGCACCTAACTGTGATAGGAACACTAGGGGTAAAAATTTCTGACCAATATATCCTCTAGACCTCTTTGTTCCTCCTAAATGGTCTTGTAAATAGGCATCATTGAAGGAAGCATGACAAGGTATGGAAGGTTGAATTTCTGGGGTACCTGGTCAAAGGGGTGAATCTCTAGTCTCCCGGCTCTATCAACTAGCTGGCTCGTGGAAGAGCAAGCTACCATCGTCGTAGTCTCCTCACCCCATATCCCTGCCATGTCCTAATAGGGTGTGGGGGTCATGTCTGTTGTAGTCAGGGAGGCCACTGACTGATGTGGTGTTTAAAGCACTAACATGCCTATCCATCTAGCTTCCTAATAGCCTTTGGGTCTGATACCTATACCCCCTTACCATACGAGATGAAACACTCATAGACCCAACTCATAACCAGAGTGGGGTGGCTCAAGGACTGTCCCTATAATCTGACAACTCTATATAAGTCATGGTATGTGGTCCCCAGAATATCTGCTCCCTAGGCATACTTATGGCCATGAGCCTCGATCTGTGCAATGATGGGAGCCTAATAGTACAAAAGTGTATCTCCTCCCTTGTCCCCGATTAGTCTCGAGGATAGGATACCCATGATGGCTCTCGAAGGATAGGAATGGGAGTAGTAGCAATAGACCAAACCTTCATTCCCTTCTTCGAGCTAGATGAGACAATAACATCTCCCATGTATGTAAGCCTGTTATGTCATCACATCCCTAGACCCCATATTGCCAATTTCAGTCTCCTACCAAGTACTAAGAGTATAAGAATATGATATACATCCTCCAGAGTGATAGTCCACTCTCCCCTAACACATGGGAACCAAAAGGTGTTTTGGTCTACATCCTAATAAGAGAATAAGTCACAAAAATGTGACTGGAAGGAGAAACATGGGGCACCCATGTTATCCACTAGATGCCTACCCACTGTAAAAGATCCATCTCAACCTAGGTCAGCTGATTTAAAATCCTAGGGAGCCAATCACACACTCTCTCTCTGCTCCAACATATGTACTCCACCTTCTTCTGCATCCACCAGAACATGAGAAAAGAGCAAGTTAGTAAAGTACATCACATGATAAGCTCATCAAAAACATAGTAAACTCTCAAAAATCTAAAAAAGTCAAGTTTTGAGCATGTTTTGACATTCTATCAGAACCACCGCCTAAGTGCAGGGTGGTGGTTCAAGGACCACTACTTTTCCTTGGGTGGCGGTCCTGTGACCTCTTCCCTGCTTTGGGTGGTGGTCTGAACCGATTTTCAAAACGTGCCCTTAACCCTAGAAATGACCAAAAATGTTGAAATTGACCATTTTTGAAAAAATAAAAGCACGCCCTATGGGCGCCCCCTAAAGACCCATTCAAGACAAGAAATTTTGAAAATCTCCCCCCTAGGTGAAATTTTCAATGTTTTAACTTTTAGGGTACAAAAAGACAAAGGAGGAAATAACTAACCTAAGAGCACGCTTTGGTTAATCTCCCACTTGAGGAGGCATGATCATGATCTCACACATGAACATATCAACTATATTCTCATTAGGAATGGTCACCGTAAATCCAGAGCTCCAAATCAATCAAACTAACCAAATCAACAATGCACAAATGAATTGAGAAATGAGTTTGTTTATATATATATATATATGTTATTTCTAACTTCATTTTGAGTGTGTTTGTTTATAGGGCTGGAGCATTAGTGTAGGTATATTTCTATAACCTCGCAAATGGTAAGTCCTCTTGTTGTTTTAACTTAGTGTTTATTTTTCAATATTTTATCTATCTGCAATTGAGTCTTCTTTTTCTCTTGCAGGTAGTGGGAGTTTAGATGGTGAGATTTCGACACATGGGCATGTCAGGTATAGCTTCTAACTCCCCATTTTGAGAATGCCATACTTGAACTATACATTTTACACCTCTTTCATGGCTAAGATGCTTCTCGAGGGGGCAATATGTATGCACCCAAAATTACATGTGCTACATTGTTAGGAAAATGGTTATAAAAGTCCCCAGTGATGATTCAAAATCCTTTCAAGAAGGTGTTCAAGCTCCAAAACCCATTTACAATATATATTTGTAACATAGATAGCCTTACTTAACTTTTTCATGCATTTTTCCATCTCCCCATTTCTTTTTTTCTTGTTTTGGCCTTTAGTGCCACGCCGCCTGCTGCTGGGTGGCAACTGGCCTGCTTCCCTACATAGGGTGGTGGTCCTACCCACTTTTTCCAGAATCTTCATGCGTAAAATTACATGCAACGATTCACTTAAGTTTGCTTTTTGAGTGCATCCATGAGCCGAATTTGCTAAAAATAGCTTCGTTTGCTTGGTTCTCCTTGCTCCTTCTATTTTTAAATAGATTTAATGAGTAGAACTACCTCTTCATTGCCTTGTGCATGAAGTAACCTCCTATCCTCCATTCCTATATATTTCATGCTTGTATTCAAGAAAAAGGCCTAAGAATTTTATGTATCTTGCATTGTTGTGCTGCCATAATCTTGTTAGGAATTACATAGCCAAGCTCAGATCTCTTGTGCTATCTCTCTTCTACTTGCATTGCATCTAGATTGCTTCCAAGATGCCATTGCTCAAGTGCCATCCTCTTCCTATTTTTCTTTTCATTCCCAATCCTTTGGACTCACATGAACACTCAGAGAAAGAAAGGAAAGAACTGAGGGGACAGATATTGATACTACTGGATTTTCTAAAGCTCTTTCTCTTCCAGGTTGGAGTTATGTATTCGTTTTCTTTTTTTTGTCAAATTGTCAATTACATATCAAATAGAGTAGAGAAACAATTCATTTCAATTAGCTAGATAATTGTAAGTAGATCAAGTCAATAGGAATTTCTCTTCAACATTGCTAGGGAATTTGTGGGGGAACAATAGCTCTTTTAGAGCCATGATTTGTTCTTCACTTCTAACGTAGGGTTAGAAAGAATTTTCTTGAATTAGAATAAATATCTTAGGTTTAGATTTACATCTGCATAGACAATTAGCTACATCTAGATAATTGTTTTTTTTAATTAGTTTATTAAATTAGATATGCTTTTTCTCAAAAGTTAGAAAAGAACAAAAACATTTATTTTCCATAGATTAGCTTGTTTTACTTCTTTGTTCTGATATATTGAGAAAACACTAAAAACATAGGTTAGATTTCCTTTGATAGATATTTTATTTACCAAAAACAAATCAATTCATCTTGCATGACCATCAACGGTCCACAACAGGAAAAGACTTACAATTATGATCCCCTGGTCCCACAACCCAACAGGCCTAGAGCTAATAACTGACATTGACACAAGTTTGCACTTAACAGTCTTATGTACACCTGCCACACACACTGAGAAAATAAGATAGTTAGAGACATTGAACATAACTGCTAATCAAGCCTACATGACTTTTGGACTACTCCTGGAAATAGGATTTGATTGCATGCATGACCATACAAGGGCCTCAACCTCAATGAGTCTTTTTTTGTGACCCATAGGTCCGTAACCCAACCCAAAGCTTGCTAATCAGTTAGATATCGACACTAGCTTATACACATTGGTATTCATATCTTCACTGCTTCCACCCGATATTATTACAAAAACTTTCATTGTTGAATATAGCAGCCAATTAGGCTAAGATTTTATTGAAAAGACTAGAAAATCACCCTTAGTTCCTGCAGCTCCACTACACCTCTTGTCTCAATTTCCATGACCTTGTCTAGGAACCCATACGAGGCACCTACAGGTTACTTTCCACGTATTTTGAAACTAATCAATAGAATCTTGGTAGAACTAGAAATTGATTAGATTCTCTAAGTAGCTATCATATCAGACCATACCATTACATCCATTTAGGTTAGGATAGCATTCTTTGCCTTAGATTTACAGATTCCATTATTGTGTGTCGAAGACATAAGGTTTCCCAATTAGCTTGATCATCGCCATCACTTTCACCACCATTTAAATTCCACACTAGTGTTTGTCTTAGCATGACCTAGGAGGTTGGGTGTGAAGAAGGTCACGTGTTTATTTTCTATCGTATAATAAGCCATTAGGAATTTTAATCCCTTGAATGAGGTTTTGAGATAAATCTTGATTGAATAACCTACTCAATGTTTGAGCTATAATGATATAAATAAAATGGGAGAGGGGATCACCTTTCCTTAAACCACACCCCCGGGAAGAAACCCTTAAGATTACCATTGATAATAATAGAGAAGAGGTAGAAGTGGAAATAAAATTCACCACCATATTGATGAAGAGGTCACAAAAGCCTACCTTGACCATGATAGCTCAGAGGAAGGACCAGGATTTTTTTATAGAATTTTTGCATATATAACTTGACTAGCATAGTAGATATACCATATTTTCCACCGAGTGAATGGCCTCTTGAATTACAATGATGTTTTCTAGAATTTTTCTACCAATAATAAAGGCTCCTAATTGAAAGATATGAACTTCAAAAGCACCTTCTTGATCCTGTAGGAGAGAATTTGGTGAACAATTTGTAGCTAGTGTTACATAAGCTAATAGGTCTAAAATCCATTATATCGTAATCTCCTATCATATTAGGAATGAGAACCAAAAATTTATTATTGATCTGTTAAAGGATGTTCCTAGATTTGAAGAATTCTTGGACAATTTCCACCACTTCCTTCTTAACCACTTCCCAAAATTTTTGGAATAAAAAGTTCAGAAA
This sequence comes from Taxus wallichiana var. yunnanensis, assembly GCA_018340775.1. Lineage (NCBI taxonomy): Eukaryota > Viridiplantae > Streptophyta > Pinopsida > Cupressales > Taxaceae > Taxus > Taxus wallichiana. Next base: position 2,218,479 of record CM031237.1, read on the forward strand.
ATCATCCGGTCCTAAAGATTTATCTGGTTCCATATCAAAAATAGCAAACCTTATTTCTTCTTCACTAGGAATAAGGGAGAGATCTCTATTATCTTGATGCAAGATAATATTCTTAAACAACTCAAGATCCTTGTTCCAAGTAGCAGTCTCTAGGAAAGGTTCTGGGAGGAAGAGGTCCTTGAAATAATTAATAATAGTTTCATTGATTTCATTTTCATCCTTAGGAAGTTCACCATCAACTCACCTAATTTCATTAATTTTTAGAAGGTTGGCCTTTGAAGTAGTTGTAAAATGAAAAAACCTAGTATTTCTATCACCCCCTTTTAGCCATTTCACCTATATTTTTGTCTCTAATATACATCTTCATTAGCAAGGATATCATAATATGAAATGTGGTAGATTTTGTTCTTGTTCCTTAATGTCTAGGTTAATACCATATTCCTCCATCATCTCCTCAAAAATTGACAAATCCTCTACTATCTTACTCTTTAACTGAATGATATTACCAAAAGTATCCGTATTCCACACTTTGATATTATTTTTAACATGATTCAATTTGAACATCAATATGAACACAAAAACACCATACACATACACCTCCCACCATTATTGGATCATATTTTTATTTTCGGGTGCCCCACCACATCTTTCAAATTTGGATGTCAAGAGCTTTCTAAAAAGTGCAATTTTGTCAAAATCGAGCTTCGGGTCAAAAGTTATACTCTCTTGAACTTTGGGGGTCAAGCATTCCATGAGCTCTCAAAATCCACATCACACCACCTACCTTTAAATTAAGGGTTTACGGGTTTTAAGGAATTCGTGTCCCTATGAAATTTGGGTTATTTGGGCCCCTAACTTCTACCTTTTCTACATCACCCGATTCGGGCTCCCAAGGTACTGTTATACCCACAAAGGTTCCCCGAACCGTTTTTGACTCTATAGATGGTCCATTGACTAGGCCAACACCCATATCTCTCTGATCATTGATGAATTTGGGCCATTTAGGTCCATGTACACACCTTGCACCTAGCCCATCAAGGCCACTTTGATCCAACATACCCGTAATTGTCTATGTCACCGAGCTAGTTGGTGATTTTGGGTTTATTTGACACATCGAGCCCCTTGAATATTTGGGAAATTTTTATCTTCCTTTTCCACATTAAAAAGAATCTACCTCAACCCTTTTTCAAATCGAGTAAATCAACTTTTGGGGGAACTCACATCTCGATGGAACTTGGACCACCCGGGACGCAAACTTCCACTTTTCCACAATACATTGTTTCCTCTCCATTTTAGACCCAAGTCGAGGATGATGAACCCTAGTTCCATCCATAGCTATTCCACCTACAGCCTCTAGACCCGTAATGATTAAAATAGGCCCTTTTTAGTTTTTTGAAAAAAATCAAATTTTTGCTAACTCCTTAGATTTTCCTTGAATGGGGAAGTTAGAGAAAAGAAAAGGGGTGCCGTCATAATCCAATTTTGTTATTTTCATCATTTCTTCCTCTCCAAATCTAAATAAATTGTGCAAGTTATCAAAATCACCCCACGGTAAATTTTGGATAATAGTTCCCCATTGTAGACACTAAAATTAGGTCACACGCCCCCTTCGTCCCTCGACATATAAGACCCCCTTTATTACATCTACCTAGCCATGACCCCTTCACCCCCTAATAATAATTAATTTAATTAAATTAATGCTTTATCCTCATTTATATTTATTATTTAAATAATATCTACACATATAGTTCACTTAGACAAATCACCAAGCTAACTCAACCTAAGACCTATTCTTAGCAAGTTACCATAACTAACTAAGACTTACCTAAACCCTAAAAATCAATGCCTACACTCCCTCTAACCACATTCCCGCATGCTCACAAGAAGCTCCCAGTCTAATTCATGGAATAATGATACAAGATCCGAGGAAATCGGGAGGATCTCCTAAGTTTAGTAAACCTAGAAAATCCCACCTTGACCGACATTTTTTCCTAACTATCACCAGGTTAAGTCGGACACTGTCGATTACCCCTTTTATCCCCTAAAAACCTTATTCTTAAGGATAGAAAACATTTGGAGAAAAAGTGGATGAGAAAGAAAAAATCTCAAAGAGATAACGCATCTTAGAGAGCCAATTCCAGTACAAGAACTCGACACCTAAGGAAGGAGATTGAGGATCTTTTCTTGCATAGCCTTCCTAACCACATTGTGATCTATCAAGCAAAAAAGAGGAGTGTGCATGCATCCCATGAAAAGATTTTCTTCAATTGGTGATCACTTGCAGCCTTCAAACCCATCATTAGCACCTCCATCCTTCACACATAGACTTTTAGAAATGAAATCCAAGTAAGTGCAACATCATACTTTCCTAGTTATTTCATTTTATCATCCATTGTTCATCTTGCTCCCTATCGACCATCTCCAACTTTTTTTACCTCCATAGACCCATCAAAACCTCAAAAAACCTATTCTAGTCACCCAATACCTCATCGACCAACCAAATCCTTTGTGTAATCACAAAGGAGACCAAAACCCATTCTGTGACATTTCAGATCTCACAGAACTAGGCGCTTTGGTTATACCTAACCATGGTCATCACCCCCGACCGACACCATTCTCTCTATGTTTTGCCCACAACCTTATATAGAGACCTACCCACCCAATTTTACCTCACCCTCACTCACTTGTGACCTACTTGAGACATTTAGTAGACTGCGCAGTAACCCAAAACTAACCATTTAACCCTATGGATTCTATTCTAGATTAGCCTATTAGATTAGATCTATTTTCTTATTGTGTTTTTAAGTGAGATACCTAAATAATTTCAAAATAACAATAGGATTTACCTTGTTTTCAGCATTAATTTGTTTAAAACATTGGATTGATAGCCATCTAGGAAGTATCATGCTTCTCGGATCTAACTCATGTTAGGCAATTCATTCGCCCATATTGTTTAATTCTTTATGGTGGTCTTGCTTTCATTACAAGTAGTTCCTCCTAGCCAAAAGGAAGCTCTCAAGTCAGTTGTGGATTCGGATGTCATACACACACAACAACCCATTAACTGACATTTGAACAGGTATTCCTCCTATGCCCGTTACCCTATTTGTTTCATCAACAGTTTAAAGAAACAATCTAATAAAAAGGTGAAACACCCATTTATGAATAACCACATGAGACTTCCCAATAAACCAAGGTCCCTTAAATAAGATTTTATCAAAATTTTCTTTAATCGACCGGGAAACAAAAAAATAACCATTTAAATATGTAGTTACCTCTATAACTCCGTTTGATGACCATATTCTCTTATCCCAATTACAAAATAGATCAATGTTGGGGCACAAACCCAAGCATTTTTCAAATAGTGCATTTTCCATGGTATCTTTCCCTCTATCCAAGAGGATCTCCGTAACTAGAGAGAGATGTAACCCTTATCTTTTGATGGCTTTGTCCCTTCCAAGGCCACTTTGTCCAATCCTTTTCCCACCAGCCTCTTAGCCCACGTGGTCTCCCCTAAGGGCCCATCCTTCCCATCATTACCGGAAATATCACATGTAGTGGGAAGATCCTACTAACCAATTTAGATCAGCAAAGTTTGCAGAAATTTCCAACCTATATCCCAAATTCAAATTCATTGTTATGATGATTCGTGTATATAAAGTGAATATATTTTCTCATTTGAAATAGTAGAGATGATGAGGATGTGATCAAGCTAGAGAAGGTGAAATAATATTATAGAGGCGTTAAGGGTAAATCTAAGAAGTGGCATGAAGAGATGAGAAAATTAGAGGAGAAGGTGTTCAGGTCATTAGACCTAATCAACATGATATGATGCATGTTTGAGAAAAGTATGAAAAAGATTATTTAAGAGGTTTTGAATGCATGGATATAAACTAGTGATCAAAATCAATTGTTGGAGAAATAAATCATCAATCATATTCATCTTTAGGTGTTTAATCACATTAGGGGTTGTATCCTCCTTATAGGATTGGTTTCTACTAAACTAGTGGTTAGTGCTCCTTGTGGGGTTGGTATCTCACTAAATAAATCTTGTGTGATGTGTAATATTCACATAATTCTTTTGTATTGAGTAATATATACAGAAGTTTCGGTGGGTTTTCTTCCCTTCAAGGGTTTCCACATTATATCGATGCTCATGTGTTCTCCTTATCTCTGGCACTTATGAATGGTTGATATCCACTTAATAAGTTCAGAATCGATTATGCATGTTAAATGGATTATTTAAATGATGAATATATGTTATGTTAAATGAAGTTAAAGTTTTTAATTAATGATTCACCTCCCTCTTCGTCACTTTGCTTCTAATAATGTGTCCATTATCATTTATCATATGGACTTAATACTAGGAAATAATTTATCAAACAAGGTCATATAAAGGTTAACACCTATAGAAAGTGATGAGATGATAAAACAAGTGCGGGGTTTCTTTAGAAGGGGTTAATTAGATAATGTTTGAGCCTAGTGTATCACCTACAATATTCGAAATGAATAAAGGATATTTTAGAATGTGCACTAATTCCAAATCCATTAATAATATTAATAGTAATTATACATTTCTATTTTCATATGTGGAAGGTTTTATGGTGTGTTTGATTGGAGTGAATTCCTTCACAAGGATTGATTTGGATAATAAATACACCTAGATCATAATTAAAGAAGGTGATGAATGGAATACTTATGGATTACATGCGTGGTTGGTCATGCCATTTTTTAACCAATGCACCAATCACATTCATGCAATTGATGAATAAATTGTTAAATCATTTTCTAGCTAAGTTTTTCATTAGAGAAATGAATTTTGGGATTAACTATGTAGATTTTTTCATCAACATGTTTTGAATCATAATCCATGATTCATCATAAATAATCTTATTATAGATGATGAATATAGATTTTGATTAAAAACATGTTTATCAAAAAACCTACAAATTAATCCCAAAAGTCATTTCTCTAATCTCAAGAATTGTAAAAATAGAAATTTCAAGTTTGTCGTTGTTTACATGGATGACATCCATAGTTTCAATAAGACATAAGAAGAAAACTTGGTCCATTTACAAAAAGTGTTAGAGAGCTTAGAAAATGAGAATTTTTTGAATTTTAAGAAATGTGATTCTATGTGGAAGGAGCTAATGCACTTGGGATTTGTAATATTTCAATAATGATTGTAGATGGATCATGAGAAGGTGTGATATATAATATATTTTTATCACCTAATAATATTAAAAATGCCTAAATATTCCATGGATTTGCAAGATTTTATGGGAATTTCATTAGAGTATTTAGATTAATTTTAATTTAATCACTTAGATGATGTAGAAGAATAAGGAGTTATTTGGACCATGAATGAAAAGTATATGATCTACAAGTTGAATAAGAAGGTATTATAGTAGATAGTGTTATATTTCCTTGATTTATTTCGATAAATTATTTCAGGTTTATTGGTATGTAAATTGAATATCCATTACAAATGTGATGAGTGGAAAGGAATACTGATTGCATATTTAACTAAGAAATTGAATGATGCAAGAATAATAAATTTATTTAATGATAAAGAGTTTTATTCCATTATATTAGTTATAAATAAGTGGAGGAATTTTTTTCTAATGATTCCATGTTGTCTATGGACCATCAAACACAAAAATTCATAGTTATACATGGGAAGTTGAATAAATGTAAAAAAACATTTTAACAAAACCTTGAGGTGTTAGTGAAATATACACAAATTGATCATAACATCCCACCAAGATTTTATACCTTATACTCTAGGCTAGAATACCTCCTTGTAACCCAATATACTCCATGAACCCCCTCCAAGAATTAAAATTTGGACTCTCTTATTAAAAACTCTTTATCATGTGCTCTGTAACTTAAACCTGATTGGCTTCTCTAAGACCAATTGTAAAAACATTTACTCTAAAACGTCAATGCATTAGTGAAATCCACATACAGGATGATAAAAAACAAATACACATGAAATGGGTTAAATTATAGAGAGTTACTTGTTTTTATTGAACCAAAAATGTTGGAGATCAAATATACTTGTAGATGCACTAAGAATAAGATGCATTTTATTAACTAATATACAAGTGGGAGAATTATGGTTTGAGGTGATAAAGGATCTCTATGTAAAAGATGAATATTTTGGGGAGGTATAGAGAGTGTGTGTATGCATGTTAAATAGCCTAATTCAATCTAATAAAGGATTTAACACCAATTAAATCCTATCTTAATTGTTTAATCAAATACATCAAGATAAAGAAAGAAAAGAAGCCAAAATCTTGTAAAAATGTTAAAAACAAAGAATGCAAAACCTCCTTTTGAAATTGGATGTTATTTTCTTATATAGATATTTCCTTCTAAGTTGTATGCAAACTACGTATGATTAAGGATATTACTAAAGGGAAGATATCTCCTCAAAATGTCCTAAATGTCATGTTTGAATCTTCTCTTACTAACTTTAGCAAGTAAGGGTTTTCTCAATTTGGAAATCCTTCCTCTAATAGAAATTATTTCTTGAGTATGGGAACAAATTGTACAAGATTGTAAAGGTGTAATTTGGTAGGAAGGCACTAGGTTACATATATAGCTTTCCAATTTGGGAGAAGCATATATCTTAGTGAATGTGGGATAAAGGAGATATAGAATTAAAAGTGGATAAGTGTGTTTAGAAGATATTAATTAGATGTTAATGAGCCATGGGAATTATAGAGTATTTTAATTAATCAAATAGGATTAATTAATAGGTCATGTTTATCTTAAAGAATCCATTTGGGGATGATTTGGAAGAAAATGAGTGGAATTTGAGGAGTTTTATAGGGGGATTTAATTAATAATAAGGTTTATTAATTAAATAAAATATTGTGAAAGGATAATTAATGGGTAATTGATTAATTGAAAGAGGATTTTAACAAAGGAATTGGTGTTACTTGGCATCCAGGATGAGAGAAAATAGCTAATTAGTGGAAGGCCTCTAATTATAGTGTGATGATGGGAAGAGGACAATTAGTGCAATTTTAATATTAAAATTATGCTATTGATTTAATAAAATTAAATCTAATATAAGGACATTGTTAATAAGATAAATATAACAATATTCAATCAAGATCAAGATAAATAATTATGAGAAAGAGTGATAGATAAGGTTTGTAGAATGACTCGACTTGTGTTTATAGGTTTGAATCTGATTCGGACTGGAGATTGGTAGTGGAAGGGGTATATCATGGGTTGTGCAAGATATGTATCAAAAACTAGGATAAAATGATCTCAGGAATAGAAGAATTTCATAGAGCATGGAGCCACATGGGCATTGGTGTCTATTCTAAACATTGGTTTCTATGGAGGATATTTGGTCTTGGTTCTTTCTGTGTCACTTCTTGTTCATTCTAGGCCACATCGGGATTATTTTACCAATTCCTTGTCTCACGTGTACATACAAAAAACCCTAGCTACCTATACAATACTCAAATACACATTATATGAATAAAAATATGCATATTCTGACTAGGAATAATATTGGTGGCCCCAATGTGATTTTCACTGAGCATTGCACCACATTTTAGACTCAATGTAGTTATAGTGTGTCTGTGTGATTATAATAATATATCTTGAGCTAGGATTCCCTAGTGCCATCTGCAAAAAAAAATAGTGGGCTATAAGTACTTTATCCTAATATAAATGTGTGGTATGGATTTTAGAATAGACCCTCCTATAGTGAAGTATGCGGTGACAAAATGTAGGACTTTGTATAGTAGATAGAAAATATTGGCTCTGTAATAGTATGCACCTCTTGAAAATGTTTTCTCCTTCAATTTTTCCCCTTTAATGAGGTTAAATAAGACATGTATATATATGATTCCTTCATTTAAGTTTCATCATTAACAAGTGAAAGTATGACTAAGGGTGATAAACAAAGATAAGAAAGAAGTAACATCTAAAAAATTAGAAAAAGAGAGAAAGTGGACAAAATCACCTAGAGGGGACAATAGCACTTGGGTGCTCCTATCCCTAATGGGTAGTCCTATATAAGGTGCTCAAAAAGGTAAACAAAGTGAAATCAAAGATGATAAGTATGTCGACCAGTATGTAAAACTATAAGTTGTAAGTCAAAAATAGTGAGAAATAAATATGAAAAGGATTAAATAAATGTCAAAGAAAAGTAAAAGGGTTGTTAGTGACTAGTTCTCTTGCCTATGAATCATGTATATAAATGAAGTATTTAGACGCTAGATGTACATAGTAATTTTTGATTTAGTGACTATATTTTCCCCCACTTTATGCTGGTGAATAAGGATTTGGTAGCATAAAGTATAAAAAGAAATTGTTTCTCGGAGAGTTGAAATAATATCATGTCTAGTAGCGTGTCGAATAAGTGTTTTAATTTTTGAATGGAAGAGTGAAAAAATGTGTACCATGGAATTATAAAATAAGGGTAGGATAAGGATCCTAAGGGTGACCTTTGTGTGTCTGGAGTGATAATGATGTGTATGTGTAGTTATTTGGAGTATCATCTTTCCAGAGCATACTTGAGATTTGTTTCATGGTTGTTTATGTGTTTTACCTTTTATTGGAGTATGGTAGGACATACAAAAGGAAAAAAATTTGGCAATGATATACGTAAATGCAATTGAAATTTAACTTGAAAATTATGTAAAATGGAAATGTGTATTGGAAAAGATAAACTAAAGGGTTAGAGTACACCTAAAATGTTGAAATAGAAAGAGATATAAAATTTTTATTTCTTGTAGACTTGTTTCTTAAGAGTTAGTTGGAATAAAATAAAAGATTTGGGTGTCTTGTCACCAAACTAGGGATTTGAGTATCCCAATGCTAAAATTTAGATTTAGGTGTCCTATCACCACTAAGGGAAAGTTAATTAGGAGATTTCATAGGATTTTACCTCTAATCGTTAATGCTTCCCCATGGATAAGTGCCACTATATATTATCACAAAAATGATTTGTAACTTTCCTTGGGTAACACATTATTCAAGTAGATCATTTTCTTGTATATTCCCTATGTATCACTTCCTTATTTGTTCATGATTTATTTCCTACTTTGGTTCCTAAGTAAGTAGTTAGTATAGCTGAAAAATAATTTGAAACTATTTTTTCCCCTAAAACCGGAGTACCGGGTGAGACATTAGTGCCCATCGCTCTATATATATTTGGTGGTTCTATCCGGGATGATAATGGCTCATTATATTTATTGCCCTTTTGTGACTGATTTTTGTTATATTCTTATCGGTTCTAATTTTTAACTATTGGGAGGGTGAAAAGGTTCACCCAATGTTTTCCCCCACTTGTTTGGGGTGTGTGAGATGAAAAAAGTGAATGGGCACACATGAAAAGGATACAAATAATATGTATGTCTTATATAGGGATTCCTACAAGATTAATAGGTGTTATGCATGGTATTTACTATGGTGCAAGAAAATAATTTAATAATATTAGAATACAAGTGTTAGTGACAAATAAAAATGCACACTAAAATAGTAACTAGGAAAAGCATATAGCAAAAAAGAAAATAAGGACATAGTGAGGAGTTTGTTTCATACATGGGACACCACTCAAGATGTCACAAGGTAATTTAATCCATAAAGACTCATTTAGAAAAGGAAACAATCAAACATAGGTCATAACCCGTAAATAATAGCAAAAAAGACACAAACAAATCAAACAACCATGATTGGAAGGAGTCCTACAAGGAAAATTATACATATGAATCACCCATTAGCATGTTAGGAAATATAAATAGTATGACATAATGTAATATCTGAAAATAGAAAAGAAAATGTGAAATATTGCAAAGATAGGACCTAATAGTAAGTGGGAAAAGGTAGATGCCCTAAGAGCATCAGTGGGACTGGTAATGGATAGGGCCAAGCATCATACATCGTGTAAAAATTGTAAGTGACCTATATTCACCTCAAGATACCATGTGAATGTGCATGTTTTTATGAAAAATGATAAATCATAGTAGTAATTGTAGTAACATGATAATAAAAGGTATAAATATAAGTATTATAAGGAAGCAATCATACATCTAATCAAGATCTAAGTAAACATGTTTTTGGATTTTTAAATGCATATATATGAAATATAACAACGCTGGAGGGTATGAATAAGGATGCCCATGATGTATGTATGTAGAGTGAAGTTCATGTAGCTAAGGATTCCCTCAACAATCAAGTATGAACAAGGAAATTAGGATGCCTCAAGTGTGAATTCCAAAATGATATTAGTAATGAGAGTACTAGGTAAGGGCCCATGATTAGCTGATGTAAAATAATCATGAATGTGAACATGATTTAGGACTCGATAGTCGTGAGAAAGTGCATAAGGCCAATTATATGGGATAGTTCTAAACTAAGTATGTGGAGAAAGAGAGCACGAAATATGTGTATATGGAGCATGTGAAGTGATGCCTAGTATGAGGTGGGATATTTGATCTACAAACGTGATGAGGCCTATGAGTAGAGTCGCATCCAAAGGAAACTAAGATAGATGTGAAAAAGGTGTTACATGAGGAACAAGGGATATAGATACCATAAGAGGTATCAAGGCTAAGGAGTTATCATGAATATGAGAAGATGCACTAGGAGTAGGAGCAACTAAATATGGGATTGTCAAAGGAGAAAATTATAAAGGTGTCGGTGGTGGAATGATGTGAATAGTAATAATATGGTTCTCATGAACATGAACTTAAGGCATAAGTGAATAATAGAAGGCATGAATTTGGAATCCTAGATCCAAGGGAGTCCTAAGAGTATGTCACAATGCGTAACAATAAATTGCATAGAAATAGTAAGAGGCCCAATAGTAATGGGTAGAATAACATGGCCATGAGAAGTTGGAAACCTGCATGTCATCTGAGATAAAGGGAATTCAATTTAAATATAAAAAGCTAATGAGAATGCATTGTTCTTGGATGTAGGATGTATCATAACATTTTTATGGCATGGGGCCCAAAAGAAGCATCAATATATAGTTTATGGGAAGAGAGCAAGGCATGAAAATCAACATCAATGAAAATGATAGCAGATGATGGGAGATCGAGTATAACTAACAAGGAATCCAAGGGGATTATCCGATGAAATAAGAGGCATTACATGATAGGTATGATTTTAAGATGGCTCAAGGGCTGATTTTTCATGCTTAGGTACTAGGTTATTAAACATTTTTAACTTTCCAATGTTATTTTTAGATATGGAAATGGAAGTAGTGGATTTAGGTAACTAGCTATCATTATCTTTAATGAGATCTTGAATCAAATGGTGAATCTTGAAACACTTATCGGTGAATGGACATTGTATCTATGGTAATCAAAATGTTCATGCTCAACAAAACTCATGCCAAGGGGCCTATTAGGATCATATACAAGAGGAGGTGGGAGAGAAATTAGACTAATGTAAATGAGTTTGGGAGATATTATATGGGGAGGATAAGGAAATCAAGTAAATATATGATGAGGGGATTGGAACTTAAGCTTAAAAGGTTGAGAAAAATATTGACAGTAGGATTAGCATCATTATAATTTGGTTTAAAGGGAACCTTTCTTGGAAAATAAGAAGAGGCATAATCGAATTATTATAACCATATTTGAGTTTTACTAAAGAAAGTAGTGTAGTCTCATAAGACTTTAAGGTATATAATAGATGGTCAAAGGAATGAGAAGAATAAAAAAGCACACATTCCTATAAAGGAGGAAAAATACTTTTAATAAATATATCTTGGAGTTTATATTTAGCTAATTTATTGTTAATTTTAGAAAGATTGTTCTTGGAATGAAATACGTAATCACTAAGATGTTCGTTAGATGTTTAAGTTTAGACATTTGTGCATAAGATATTTTAATGCCAATATTAATAGAAAAATGAGCCATTGAGCCAAGAAAAATCAGAAAGAGTAGTAAATTATTTAATAGAATGTAATGGAAAGTCATATAGCCATCACAAAGAATAACCTTGTAAGATCCTAGGAAACAACTTGGTCATGAGGATGTCATCACATGTTGTAGCCATTTTTCATTCCCCTAGAATAGATTCTAATCCCATGCACACGTCAGCCTATCACCTAGTAGGCATTGGGCACTCACCCAAGGCATGTGGAAGTGTTGAGTTTCTCTATTATGTGAGTCTTGTGGGAATGCATTACTTGTGATAGAGATTTAGGTGAAAAATAAAGTAAAGATTAATACATGCATGGTGATAATTCGATCCATAATATAAACAAATTAGATACCAAATAAATAATAGATCTGATCTAATATATAAGAAAAATGCATGAGGTTTTACACCCGTGAACAAGATATATCATAATAGAATCATATATTCCATATTAATCTTAGTTTAGTAACCACATTACAATTATCACAGCCATAACAGGCCAATGTGCTAATGCAGATCAGATTCATACATCAGAAACCTAGATTATGCCCTCCCTTAGATAGGAATATGCTCACAGACCCATGCCTCAAGATATATCATCATCCTTACAGTCCTCTAACCTATAGAACCCACTATCATTTCTATAGGGCTTCGCCTCTCGAATGAACTCTCTCTCTTGATAGAGCGCATACATGCTTTCATACACCCATCGCATATTTTACACACCACCACCCACTTCCATATACATACCCCCTTTCTTCTATCTGGGTACCTCTATATATAGCTTTTGTGTTCACTACCATGCCTTCTTGAAGTGAGAGATCAGCTTTCAAGTGTCCAAGTGGTCCTTTAATGGAGCATGCTCATCCTGATCCAAGATTTCCACTCTTTGTAATTATGTTCTTCTAGAGCCTTCTATCACAAGGAATATTCCTCTTGGGCCACCCTATTGTCAAGATGACACCTTATCCATTTCACATGTGCAGTCAGGTCACACTTTCCTCATGGTCTACCAGAAATATCAAATATGGCTAAGTCCTACAATCCCTTTCTCTACCTTGTGCGTGAGCCTTCTAAAACCTTGTTTTGTGTGCCTTAACCCTAGGCACCCTCCTGTAATTAGGCCCTGCATGCCCACACACCTTCTTGTACTTAGCCAATAAGTTCGAGGCCCAACATCTCTCCACACTACGCCTATTCTCCATCCTCGGAAACACTTTTATTCAATGAATAAAATAATGGTGGGCTCTGAGAAGTTGAAGAAAGAATGGAGTGAAGAATTGGGGGAAGAATAAAAGAATGGGGAGATCATGTTTAATTTTGAAAGATTATAGGGAAATACTTCCTATGTCTGCCTCTAATTTTCCCAGCATCCACCTCACTCTGCACTTGTGACAGAGGTCACCTACTAGGGTGCTTACCTCCTCAAAACTTATCCCTTCCCCTTTGGTGCTCATTGTTTCAATGATCCCCTCTAGTTTTTTTCCCAAATCCTTGAGCGCATCCATCCTATGAGTGATATGGGGGTATAGTTCCCTCAGTCGGTTCTTGATTGAGCCTCGCAAGGTCTCAATGGCTTCCGATTTCTTCTCCACTTTGGCTAGAATTTTGTCTCACTCAGCTCTTTTCCCCTTATTCTTCTCTTAGAACTCCTTGAGTTTCATCTCATGTGTGGCAACCAGGATGCTTTTCACCTTGTCTCTATTGGCACAATTATCATAGGAATCTTAGCAACTTGCGCAACGGCCTTCACATCGGCAAGAATCTTGGTATAATGAGAAATAATTTCTACAATCTTCATCTTATTTTCCCGTTATTGGCCTGCCAAAGACCTCTTCTATGGATTCGATGCAAGTGGTCACCTTACCATAGTGAGAATGTGGGTGGGTAAAATTCTCAGGAACTGCAAGGTTGATTCATATCTTTTCTCGGGTGGTGCTAAATTTGGATGCTTCAAGACAATAGTAGTTGTAATCATCTCAATATTATTGTATACTTCACACACCCTTTCCTTCTATGATTTTACCTCAAGCCTTAATCGACACCGATCAATTCCTCTTGCTTCAAATCCTTTCTTTTATCAAGGAGCTTCTCCTCCTTTTTCTCTAGCAGCACCTCTAGGAATTTTAGCCTATCATTCCTCCCAAAAATTGTATCCTCAATCTCAACTAAAACCTTATTGAGTGCATTATAGACTTCATTTGGTAATTTTGAACATTTACCAAGGGGTTTGTCCCTTTTTTTCGGCACCTTTATAGTGCCCCTTCACTTACTTCAAATTCTTGCTCATCGACGTGGGACTCGAATGCCCAAGATAGCATTTTTCTTGTCCATGGGTATGCTCCTCCTTCATCAAATGAATCCATGGCTATGAGTTGTTTCTGTCGGCATGGTGCTTTGGAAGTGCATGCATAGCACCTTGCTTGGGTCATTGATGTAACCCATTCTTTTCCCATGTTTTATTACTACACTCTTCCTACCTGTTCGCATAGCCTTTGGGAAGCTTACAGCAAAACTGGGGTCTCCACAGATGCTCCCATAGTCCTTTATGATGATTTCTTCTTCCTCCACTTCATCACCTCATCTGCGTTGATTTCTACCTCCTTCTTTACTAAGTCTTTGATGGCTCCCATTACTTCTCTCTCTGTAGCTTCTTCTATTTTCTTTTCAGTGAGGCTTGGGGTCCTCTCGATATTTTTATTTACCTCCTCGCTCACCCCCTTGCATTGAGCATTTGCTTCCTCCTCTTCATTCTTCTCCTTGTTTCCTTCTTCATCGTAATCATACACCTCGTACATGGGATGGTCTTAAGTTTTCTCATGCTCATCATCATCTTTCTCACCTATATAGGCATCCAAGCTCTCTATTTCCTCTGAATCTACCTTTTCCACCACCTTCGCTTCTTTTTAACTAGTGACTCCAGATAGGGAATCTTCCTTTCTTCTTCCTCCATAGGTGACTCTTTTCTTAGTGATTCCTCTTGAGTGGGAGGCTCTCTTTCTCTAGCACTTCCTCTTTTGGGGTCTTCTCTTTAATTGGAGACTTATTATTGTGTGTGTAAGTAATAATCTTAGCACTTGTCTCCAAAGCACACCCAAAGTTTGTGTTGTCTACAAACTTGGTGCCTTCTTCCTTACACCTATCTCTCTCTCCCTCTTCCTTACCACATCCTTCTTCCTCCTTATGGGATCTTATGGGATGGAAATGTAATTTTCTAGATATGTTCCTTTCTCAAACTTTGGCCTTATGCGTAGATATACCTTGGTCATGCGGTCCTTCCGGTAATCGGTAGTGTCAAGGGCTTCATCATTTGCACTTTATGGGAGACTTACTTCTCCACATATGTGCACTTATTTGGGTATAAAACTTTTGGTGCATCTCACGGTGGTCTTGATCCACCTCACTTAGGTTAAACCTTAGTCTCTTGGCCTCTTTGAAATGGTTGACCCCTCGCTTGGAAGTACTGCGCGGTGAAGGAAAATGGAAATTTACACCATGGGCTCTTAGTCCCATTCATCATAGTGAACCTCCTAATGTAGAAGTGTTAATACACAATGAATTTCTACCTCTTCACCCATTAGTGCTGGTAATTGTTCAAGAATTTTCCACTCCACCTCAAATTCATCACGCATTCGTTATACCATTTCTCCAAGCCCGCCTTGTGGATAGCTATCATGGTATCACATGTATATTTCTCAAACCTCTTAGTGAGTGAAGTATCTTCTTGAGGATATTCCCACATGAAATTTTCTAGTACATTGGTCACTCTAATCTATGAGAAGATGATAGTGAGGAGAACATTGCTAAACATTATTTTCTCTCCCTCCCATGCATTGTTGATGATCTCATTTGTGATGTAGGTAGACAAGTTTTAGATAGTCCCCGATGATATCTTCGGGCACACATTCAACCATGTATTTTTGACTTGGTTCCATCTTTCCTAACCATTTAACATAGTGACCAAGCACGCTGTCATCCTCATTACTAGGTCTAGGATTTATGCAATGTTAAAGTACCGAGAACCCTTTTATAGTCATAACCTTCTATTATTTCCTTGATGTCTTCCTTATCCTCCAAATCATCGTCTATAGATTCTCCTTCACAAATTAAGCATGTGAACTTGGATATCAACTGATGTGTTATGTTCATCTTGCATCATACAAAGTAGAAGTGATCTTCATGTACACGCGACATCAACCATTGATAAAGTTTCTCAGGTTTTCCAAAGTAGGGAAATTCATACAGTTGTAGTAATCTGGCCTTCCCAACTTAACTTTGACTTCATCACTATATATGGGCATCCCTTTGGTGTCCTTTTATCGGTTGGATGAACCATCTCTAATGCCATTTCATTTTCTATTACATTTTTTTGTTATTATAGTCAATCACGGATATTTTTACGGTATGTGAAACCCAATATTTTCCTAGCAAAACTCCATCGGGTAAGATCTTTTGCGTATATCATTCTTCATTAGAGCTAGCAGCGGTAGTGGTTTATTTTCCTTTACCCTTTCCCTTCAATTTATTAGGTAATACGGTGGCCTTCTTTGGTGTAATTCTTCCTTTGGTTTAAAACTTAAAAATTCTTCTCCTTACTCTTCTCTACTACTCTACTTAACTCTAAATCTCAATCTCGCAAAGAAACCCTTCTATCTCTTTTCCTTAGCTTTCAAACCCTAACTAGGAAAATCCTTCCACAAGATGGCACTCTTCAAATGAAATTTCACCATACCCATGTACTCCTTCCTCTCAAGTTTGTAGATCTACCCTAGTCATGCACTTAGATCTCTTTGATTCTTCTTCACACAAATCTCTTCAGATGCCCTAGTTCACAAGAGCTCTTTTACTCCATAAACACAAGGTGAAACAATGATGTGCCTTGACTTCATATTTATAGCTTTTTTCCTTTCTAGAAATAAATTCTACACCACCTACCAATGTAATTTAGCATTAAATGTGGCTTTTTCTCGCTAAAGTTGACCTTAAGCACCCTTATCCACGTGCCCAATCATATGCAAAACTCCTTACAACCTTCGCGTGCAATAAATCAAGATAATTGAAGACTCTTACATGTGCTCCTCTAGCACCAAAGGCACTTATTCTTTCAACCTAATTTATTTACTTTTTCTTCACCTACCTCATGTTGCTTCTACACTTTTCCTTTTATGTACGTGGTTTTGTAAATCTATCCTTGAAACCAACCCATTTTTACGTCTACCTTTTCCTTATGCACTTTTCTTCAACCTCACTCACTTCTTATCCTTGGGCCTTTTAACACCACTTCTACTCGCCATTTTATCCTTTACCCTACCCTACTCCACCCCACACTAAAACGGATGTGTGGTCCTCTTCACATACACAACCTATGAAAAAAACATGGTTACCAGTGCATAAGGCAAAAATAGAACAAATAGAAAGGGAAAAAATGAGAAAGGGAAACATAAGAAATGGAAAGAAGGGAAATTATAAACTAATTGGCAATACTACCTTATTTATACACACAAGGAATAATTATTTATAGTAGGGCTTCACCTACACTCATTGAAATGTCCAGTAACCTTGTCCCATATAGCACTTGTAACTGACATGTGCCTAAATCAAGGATGTATGATATGGTATAAGGGCCCAACCAATGGAATTTTAACTTTCTGATGGCGACACACAAACTTGGAATCATATAGCAACACCATCTTCCCAACCTCACATTATTTGTTTTTGATGTGGTGATCATGCCATGCCTTTTGTTTGGCCTTTTGAGTTGTCGAGACTCCATCTAGCCGATGATTGCCTCTTATCCAATCTGCATTAATTTTTCAATTTTTTCCTCAAGCACTTACACTTCATCCAATTCTCTTACACACGCTATATAGAGTTATGGTAACATGAATTCAATTGGTAAAATAGCCTCTCTGTACTAAACACCAATTAAAACAAAGTGTGGATTTGTTCAATCTTTTGTACATTGTCCTATATTCCCACATAACACTAATACCTTTTCATCCCAATATTGTCTCCCAATGTCACAAATCTTGGTTAGCATGTGACTTAGTATTTTGTTAAATTCCTCTCAAGTGCCATTTTCTTGGGAATGGTAATTGGTAGTCTTATGATGGGTCACCATGAATTCTACTAACAGAACCCTAATCATTTATCATGTATAAAATGTGTACCCCTATCACTAGTCAAGCTCAAGGGACATCCATACCTATTGATGATGTTTTCCCATAAACATCCTCGGTGGTTTTTTTGCTGTAGTATAATATTTTGTAAGCATTTCTTCTACCCACCTTGTCAAATAGTCAGTGCAAGTGATGATGTGGCATGAACTAGTCCTTCACGCGGTTGGTGCAATTGGCCCTCCAAATTCCACTTGCCCATTTTTCAAATGGATCAATCAATGCTAGTTATAGGTCTTAGAGGCATTTCATCTCTCCTTCTAGGTTTTCCAAGGCATTGACAATGGTCACAAGCCTTGTAAAAATAAATGCAATCTTGATATATGCTCTCCCACCAAATTATTTCCATCAAAATATTTTGTGTGGTGGCATTTCCCAAATAGTTCCCTCATGTAATCCTACTATGCACCTCCTCCATAATTTCCATGAGCTCATGCTCTAATACACACCCATGAGAACTTCATCATGGCCTAATTTTTCTAAATCCCCACTAATCAACATGTAGGGCAACGATACGTATAGCCAATTATTTCCTTTCCAGAGCCTTCATTCCTTTTGGTGCTTTGCCTATCTTGGGAACACTATGATATCCTCTAAGTCTAAGGGAACGCACATGCAACCTAAAAAGTTGTGCATCGGCATGGTGTCTATTAGGAAAAATATTAGTGTTTACATTATTAATGTGTGTATAATTTATATTATCAAGGATACTATAAATGTCGTTGTAATAACAACTCATATTATGAGTTGTTAAGTATTGGTTGTGTGAGTTTTGGTTGTTAAACCAAACTCACGTAAATAGGTTTAGGAAGATTGATAGTTAATTTGTTTCCTATATTCTAGGGAAACTAATGCCTATATATTAGGCTATTGTATTGTGTGAAATATATGTTGAATAGAAGATCATTCATTACAATTTCCAAAGTCTCTAATATCTAATGTATAATCATCATTTGGTACTAGAGTGTTCTTGTATATATCGATGGTCACCATCATTGATTGTGTTTTATAGATCCATCCAGTTTATTTCTGGTCTACATCAAATATAATTTATTTTAATGCAGTGTTTTCATATGTTCATCATCATTTCATTGAGGCTCCAAAGCATGTAGTAGATCTAATTTCAATTCTCCATAAGCATGGATATGAGTGAATCTGTTTGTAATTATACCTTTTAAGTAGTAATTGTTATTCTCAGATTTTCTACTTCACTTCCATTAGTCATAAAGGTTGGGTGAATAGTTTCTTTGAAGCATTCAATGGTGAGTATCATGTGTTAATTCTAAGAAACAATTATGAGAATCTTGGCTCTATCATACTCAGACACCAATAGGATCTCAATCCTCCACATCCAGCTATGTGTTATTGAACCAAACATCATCTCCAACTTGAGCATTCATTCTTCTGTAGACTTCTAATCTAATTGCCATGCTAATCAGATCCAATAGTTTGGTACCAGTTATATCCTAATCCTCCATGTTCATCATATTTAGAGCTACATATCGGCCATATATCAAACAAATTAACTATCAATATTTCTAAACCTATTTATGTGAGTTTGATTTAACAACCAAAACTCACACAACCAATACTTAAGAACAAAATATATGAGTTATTATTACAACGACATTTATAGTATGACATTCGGGTAAGGTATGTAATTATTGAGCCTCAAATCCAAATTTTCCGAGCTATCAACATGAAATTGGAGGTCGGAAGCAATGGAGGATGGAGGGAAATCAACACCTCTTATCATTCACCAACGATGGGGTCACATTCAAATTTGGTGGCAGTATTTTCTATTATTTCAGTTGTGTGGTGTGTGCTGAATAAAATGGTGTGTGGTTTCCTTCCCCTGTTTTGATTCAAATGAGGAAGATGTGCATTTTGGATACTGAGAATAGTTTTATAGGAGAGAAGTTGAATGGGAGTGATCATCGACTTTAGATATCCTTCGATTTGTTGTACTTCTAACATTGATTGGCGGTGAAATCTATCATTCACTGGAAGTGAAAACGAGAACTATTGAGTTAGTGTATGTAGATGAATCAGTGGAAGTATGATCATTAAGTATGGGGTTCACTGTGGTGAAGTGGATTGGTCATGTGTAGCAAGATCAAGACAGCAAGATCAAGCCAATAGTATACATACCTAAAATTATTCGAGAGGCATATGATTCTAGTTCCAGTTCTATGGTGCATTTTTTTCTGTGTTCACATTAAGGGGGTGAAGCTTAGCTATTAATAATGTTCACACTAAGGGGATGAATGTTAGGAAAAATATTAGTGTTTACATTATTAATGTGTGTATAAATAATATTATCAATGATACTATAAATTTCGTTGTAATAACAAGTCATATTATGAGTTGTTAAGTATTGGTTGTGTGATTTTTGGTTGTTAAACCAAACTCATGTAAATAGCTTTAGGAAGATTAATAGTTAATTTGTTTCCTATATTCTAGGGAAACTGATGCCTATATGTTAGGATATTGTATTGTGTGAAAATATGTTGAATAGAAGCTCATTTGTATAGTTTCTAGTCTCGATATCTATGCAAATCTAATGTATAATCATCGGTGTCCTCTATGCTCTATGCATCCTCTCCCGAGTCAATCCTAGATAAGTGGTTAGATTCTAAATTGCCCTTCTTTGGTTTGAAAACCACCACGAACTCAAATTATTGGAACAACAAGACCCACCATCATATGCACCCTTATAAAATAGGCTTGTTCACTAAGTAATTCAATGTCATGTGATCTATATAGAATATAAAAGGTGTTACCAACAAATATTTCCTAAATTTTTTTAAGGCATAGATCATGGATAGTGTTTCACTCTTAGTAGTGGTATAGTTTTGTTTTGATGGTGTTAAATTTCTACTTGAAAAACACAAGGGATGATCAATTAATCCCTTCAAGATGTTATTTCTAAAGCCTTTGCTCCAATAGCCATCCCTGAGGCATCTACATATACATGGAAGGGCTTATCCCAAGAGGGAAAATGTAGTATGGGCATAGTAACAAGCCTATCCTTTAAAGTGTTGAATGCCTTTTATTGCACCTCCCCCCAATGAAAAGTACTTTTGTGCTTCAACATTTCTTCAAGGGTGTAGAAACAATCTTGGCATATCCCTTGATAGATTTTATGTAGTACCCTGTATGCCCAAGGAACCCATGCACATCACTCTGATTAGTAGGCTCTCTCAATCTTACTATAACAAAAAAAATTGTGGGGTCTACCAATAAACCTTCTTTGTATATAATATGCCAAAGCAAAGTGTTATAAATGGGGTAGAAAAGACACACTTCTTTATGTTGAGGGATATCCTCAACTACCGACATCTTTCAAACATCAGCCTTAGGTTGTCATAGTGGTCTTTTACTAGACCATACACATTCAAGTCATCTAGGTATACTTGAAGAAATTTGTGAATGAATTCATGGAATGCTTGTACCACAATGCGTGAGAACACAACAGCACATTCTTCAATCAAAGGGCATAACTGTGTAGGAAAAACTTCCCCACTTAGTGGAAAATTTTGTCTTCTTTGGTCCTCCTTACAATTTTGACTTGGTGGTATCCTAAGAACCCATATATGAAAGATTAGACTCATGCCCGGCTACTCCTTCTAGAATTTCTTGATGAAGGGGTTGAAAAAGGGTCAATAACACATACTACATTTAATTCTATGTAATCAACATAGATCCTTATCCTTATGTCCTTCTTAATGTGTTGATGACCATTGGGCTTATCCACTTTGATTCCTCCATAGCCTTAATGATGCTTGATGCTATAATTTTGTCAATCTCCTCCTTGACCCTTACACATGCAAGTTTGGATTCATTCAATAGGGTCTTTTACGGATTATGTGCACACACCTTACCTTAGCTTGATCTTCATTTACCCCAAGGACTAGTGGACACATTTGATCTCATGGTACCCACACGAGAACAAATCTTGGAATTCATGTAATAGATCAATGACCTTTGATACTTCCTTCTCTCACCAATAGTCTCTGATGATAGCTTCTTTGGGTTCTGCCTCTAACCTAATGTTAACTTTCTTTATTTTTAGGGATTTATGGTAGGCACGCACTTTCTAATCGGTGTTATCTATGACTTGGTGCACACCTTCAAAATGGTCAACATCTAGGTTCTCCATTTCCTCACCATCGATCAAATAGACCAACTTTCCTTTCTCCTTCTCGATGCATGCATGCTCAAGTTGTGCCTCTTCAGATTCCTCTTCATCAAAATGTGTTTCCAAACTAGGCCCACCAAGAAAATATAGTAACCTATCTTCTATCATTGTACTATCCCCCATAATAAGGTGCTTAACAACCTACAACGCCTTGTCCACCGAGGTTTTTACTTCATACTCAAAGTCTTGGATGAGGTCAATTGTCAACTCCTACAAACATCATTTTCGATGGTGTGTCTCTTAATGAATATATCGAGGCATGTGCAAAACCTTGTAGGGTGGAATATAGCTTATGCACCCATAGAAAAGGTGGTAAAGCTTTCACCCCTTCTATCCATTCCTTTATCAAGCTTAGATGTGAAATGATGTGGGCTCCTTACCATGGTAATCCTATATGGCCATGTGGGTGCATTGTTCCTAGAGAAACTTATGGAGAACATGTTCCTCACTTTCGTGCCATTCTAGAAGATTCTCATGATGTGTAGCCCACCAATGCGTTGTAGTCCCGAGAAGGTTATAGCTAAGAATCCCTCTTCTTTATTTCTCATTTTCCACTGGGACTCCATTTCTTGCAGAAAAATTTTAGGGTTAGCCCTCTCAGAGTAATTTTTAACTTCCCCCTCCTAGGTGCTTGACTAGAGCACACCTTTATCGCCCTTATTACAAATCCTCTCAATTTACCACCTAATCAACTCATAGGTCCTGTGTGCCCAATTGTCACATGTGATGTTAGTTGTATCACTTATAGAATGTGCATCTTCAAATGGATAACCCCTCATAGGATGGATTATCCCATGTTCTCTAATGGAGCGCACATATTTTCTATTGAGGACTTATTCTCCCAATGGCTCAATATAAGGCACTAACTTCCCATCTGTTAAGGGGATGATGACCCATTCCTCCTTGTCCTCAAAACTTATGTATCCCTTGTTAAATATTAGGTCAACATTGTTCTTGTAACACCAAGGACACCCAAGTAATGCTGGAAAGTTATCCACCTAGGCTAGTGCAAGACCTCAAAGTCTCAGTGAACTTTTCCCCTTGAATAGTAATAACCGCATCCTTCGGGACTCCAATGGGCATTTCCTTCATCTTATTTTCTATATATAGAACATTTGAAGATGGATGTAATGTAGGCCTTCCCATTTGATGTCAGGAATCTAGAGTGAGCACATTGACTTCTGCTCCTGTGTCAATGAGGATATTGCTAAGGAGCCACCCATCAATGACTACATTTAACATGATCTCCTTTCATAGTCAAGGTTATGTGGGGAAATATTGCAACACCTACCTCTTTCCCTCATCCTACATGCATGCTACCTTTTCTTATAACCATTCTCCTAGCAAGGGAATAATGTTCTCTTGCCTCAACATTTTGCATACCTCTCTAACCTCATCTAGATCCTTTTGTGGAGCCTCAACACTCTTCCTCTACTCGATTTTCTTGACTACTCCTTTAAACACTGGATCTCTCCTTGCAAGCTTCGGATCACATCCATGGTCTCTTGGTACACTTATTTCTAGTGAGAATGGTCTAGATACTTCCCATGTAACACTTATTCCCTTATAACCAAGGTTCTTTGTTTTGGTATTTCCCAGCTCACACGGCCTCTACTCACATTGTCACAAGTATAGGTTATAATCCCGATTCACGCGCCACTCTTGGCATCCATTTTGAATCAAATTTCTTGATTTTACCATCCTAAGCACCCTTTTCCTTGGTTTTGTTGGCTCATGTGCTCATATAGCTTAGGAACTCCTCATACTTATGTTTCTTTCCATACCATGAGAACTATAACAAATAGGACATTCCCACTTGTAATGGTTCATAGACCCATAGTTATAATAGGTTCCTCATGGGAACTCACTTCTTCTTCATTCATGGTTACCACATGACCACGAAATCCTCCATGTGGAAATTCCTTCCACATGCACCTCCATCTACGCACCCTTGATAATGGTGGTCATCACCCTTGGAACCACTTACAAGGCTAGTCTGGCATACACCTAGATCAATGGAATTGTGAATTTAGTCAATCATTCTACAATCCTTGGTGTCATGGGTTGTAGAGGTGCATATCTTGCAATAGCAAGACACATTCTTCCAGATTATGCGTTATAGTAAAGGGAACCTACTTGCATCATGGTCCCCATGGCAGATCTCACAGTCTACCATGACGGTACGTACCAGTCTCTAAAGGAAACTATCCGTTATATGCCCCACAACTTCACACTTCATGTACCGTAGTCCACTACGACCCTCATGTGTTGATGTTGTAGAGAGCTTCTCCATCCTATTTTCCATTACAACAATCTAGGCCTCTAGAAAATAGCTAACACCAATGTCAACACTTATGATAGCCTCGGTGCACATGGAAGCTTCCAAAGCCTACGTGTGAAATTCTTATGTGAAAATTCTCTTCTAAATGGTGTTATTAATTCTCGAAAAACCATTGAGCATGCTTGAGAAGGGTGGATGTCATAAGATATTTTAGACAAGAGATTCTTGAACCATGCATCATACTCCCACACACTCTTTTCCATCCCTTGTTAGATCTCCTTCAAAGCGTTGATGTTATTTTACTTGAACTCGGGGATGTAGAACTCACTAGGAAGGTATTTTTCAATTTTGTATAATCTACCACTATCGATGTGGGTCATACTTGTGGTACCAGCTATGTGCATGCCCCTGCAACATTACAACAAATTGATTCACCCTTCACTCTAGGTAGTGATCCCTTTGCACACCATAGCAATTCACACTTACGTACATGCTCTACAGCATCTTCAATGCCTCTATAGTGGAAAGTGTAAAGACATCTCAAAGAACACTTGTGGAGGTGGATGAGGCCCTTACCCTCCGATCCATCCATTGGTTCCCTCACGGTGTTCCTCCACCACTAGATCCCCTGGATCCACACGGTCCTATGCCTCTAGTCCCACCAGATCCACCTCTTGTAGTAGAAAGGGACCAAAAGTGGTTGTGTCTAGTGTCCCCATAGCATTCCTCTAAACTACATGACAATGGTGTGTGATATCATCCTGCTACCGGTTGTGTGCCTCCACTCTCGGATGCAACACCCAAAGTTTGCATACTTTCACTTTCCCAAAGATCCTTCCAAACATGGGAATCGATTGTGTGGCCATAAAAATTCCAAATGAAAAATTATATCTCCTTGTTGTAGATACGGTTACCCCACTAATACCAACTAGGTTAACAATACTTCTACCTTGATCTAGAAAACCAAGTGCTAGGGATTGGTCACTAGGGGGTTTAGATGTGCGTCGATGGCTCTCTCTTTCCACATGATGAAATCTCATTAGAATCTAAAGGGATCTCTCTCCCGTTCTTTCCAAGATGGGGTAGCACATACTTCTTCGGGTTCCACATCCTTTGCATGAACTTTAACTCCTCCTTCCCACAATGTCTTCCTCCATAGATCCATCACATGAGTAACCTCATGTTTTATAGCCATCTCCTTTTCATGATCTTCACTATACTCTAGTCTCCTTTCTTCCCTTCCTTTTAACCACAATGTCTGCATCGTCTTCCTCCACCCTATCTTCCTTTCACAATGCTCAAAGAAGCCTTATCTTTCCATAATAAATGCCTCAAGACTCAAAGTAATGATAAGGATCTTCATCACTAAGGGAATAACACGTAGAAATGATCTCTAGGTTCCCTTAAGAACTCAAACTCAATAACCTCTAGATACAAATACATAGAAATGGTGTACTCTAGGGTATTTTAGTAATCAATCCTCTCCACCAGTGATCAATAGCACACGTCCATGTCATATCTACATCCTCTGACCTCGATAATCATCTTGGGTCCATATGCATAGTCTATAGTACTAGTTTGATCTATATGCATACACTAAAATCCATCCATGCAAATCTATTGAAAAATAGCATAAGAAGGTTTCATACAACTCATGGTACATGTGCTCTTCTACCCATCTGTGTGTATCAAACTCATGTCTAGTGCGGAATCTTTAAGAAACTCATCCTCCATTCTCTTGAACCATTCTTCAACACTCTCCAATGCCAAGTGCTTCGCCATCACACATCACTGGAACAAATATGTATGCATCCATTTCTTTCAACAAAATTAGGATGTAATGTCATTCTTCACAACAACTTCACAAAGAGGTCCCAAAAATGGAACCAAGATGTAGCCATTTTTCATACCCCTAGAACAAATTCTAGTCCCCATGCGGCCTATCACCCAATGAGCATTGGGTGATCACCCGAGGCATGCGCGGGTGCCGAGTCTCTCTTTTATGTGAGTCTTGTGGGAATGCATTACTTGTGACAGAGACTTAAGTGTAAAATAAAGTAAAGATTAATACATTCATGCTAAGAAATCTGATCCATAATATAAATAAAGGAGATACCAAATAAATAATAGATATGATCCAATATATAAGAAAAATGCATGAGGGTTTACACCCATGAACAAGATATATCATAATAGAATCATATATTCCATATTAATCTTACTTTGATAACCACATTACAATTATCACAGCCATAATAGGCCAATGTGCTGGTTTTCAAATAGGACTTTTTAGAAGAGCAACAATCAGGGGACAAGAAGTCCCTCCTCTTTAATGGGAGAGGTTCCCTTATTCGACAAACCTATTTACAAATGTACAGGACATGATTTGTTGGTTAAACTTGGATACCACGAAAGTGTTTTCTATGAAGGTCATCAATTACAAAAGGACTGAGGAAATGAGAGCATAGAAAAGAGCAGAAAGGCAAACATACAGAATTATAGATATCAGAGTAATTCTTTATGTATGCGAAGTCACCGTGAATTGAAAACAAGATCATTCGTATAGAACAAGTAAGATGGAATTTAAAGACACAAAGTTCTGTAAATAACATCTGCCAGAACGCAAAGTTTCTTAACGTAACACAGATTCATTAATCAAGGACACAAAGTTCCTTCTTGGTTATACAAGATCACCGAGCTTGCAAAGTTGAAGAGTATGCAATCGATGAGACTAACGAATTTGAGATAAATGATCTTCACAAAGAAAACAAATGAAAGCTTAGAACAGACAGAGATCAGATAGACAAAGAAAGGAAAGTCCTTCTGTATTGATTTCTCTATAATCTATTTACACTTGCAGAAAATATGCCAAGTTCTTCCTCCTTTTCAAAATGGCGCAAAGAAGGCCATTATATAGCTTACAATTCGGTTACTCCTCGTAACCGTTTCTTTTAACTAGAGAATAGTTAAGGAATGCCAAACGCAATTTCTTAACTAATTACATGGAATACGAAAGGAATAGGAAGAAGAGAAAAGAATGAAGAAGAGAGGCAATTGGGCGAGTCTTTGAGAAGGACCCACCGTCTTCAGAAACCGCTTCTTGAATTTCTTTAACGTCTCAGCTATGTCTTTGCCACGAGGGACACACCAGACGTTTCATCTTGAAGATGACAATGGATATCTTTGAAAACTGATGTAAACGGCGTCTTGAAAGCTTCGTCATACATTTGTACTTGAAATTTGATCCTTGAAATTTGATCTTCGCAACTTAAATTCAAATTTAGCACATTCGGGTCGAGCGGGAAAAACTAAGTATGAATTGCATTAGGTTCACTTGGGACATGTGAGGCGAATCACGTGAGCACGAGCTCGGCGATTCGGGATGAAAGCGAGGAGAAGGCGCAAATGCATTTTGGGACATTTGGGATGAAAATGCGCGAAGGGCATGGTCGGGTGAGCAGTAGAAAATGGAACAGTTTGCATTTTTTGATTTGGGACAAAGAGCTCTGAAGTACGCGACTCGGGAGTTTCGGCCGAAAATGGGACAGCGTGCACTTTTTAACTTTGGGACATTCGGGACAAAAAGTTCCGAAGGACGCGGTTCGGGCGAATCGGCCGAAAATGGAACAGAAGGCCCGTTTGGACTTGGGACATTTGGGACAAAAAGTTCCGGAATACGCGACTCGGCCGGTTCGGGTGAAAATGGAACAACGCGCACTTTTTGATTTGGGACATTTGGGTTTGAACTTGAAAGTGAGACAAAAGTGACTCGGCGGTTTGAAAGTGGGAGCAGAGCGCACTTTTGAATTGGGACATTTGGGGGAAAGAAAGTGGAACATCTCGCAAAATAAGTTTTCGGGACACTTGGGACAAAAACTTCCGACGGGCCCGAAAATGGGACAAATTCGGAGGTTTCGGCCGATCGGGAACAAAATGCACTTTCGTACTTGGGACAGTTGGGACAAAAATGTCCGACAGGCCCGAAATACTTACAGAATGACCCAAAACTTAGATTTTTTAGACTTCAAGACTTTTTCACACCACCAGCTCGACAGAAAAGACATTTAAACTCAAAATTTTGAAATTTTTACTTTTGACAGAGCGGGGAATTTTGAGTGGGACAACAGCTGGCTCCTTCTGGGGATGACTTGGCATAAATTCAAGGAATGAGACAAGGCAAGAACTTAGACAAACTTGGTGAAGCAGACCAGTGCCTTATCCCTTGGGCAACGGAGTCAAAAGCAGAGACCAACACGAGAGAGCTGACACACAAAAACAACGAGAACACACAAAACAGCAAAACAACGAAGGAAAACAACATGCATGAGAATATACAAAGGGACTCCCTAGTCACCTAGGACTTGAACAACTTGAGATACTGCCCACTATAGGGAAGTGGGAGAGGA
Source organism: Taxus wallichiana var. yunnanensis (assembly GCA_018340775.1). Classification (NCBI taxonomy): domain Eukaryota; kingdom Viridiplantae; phylum Streptophyta; class Pinopsida; order Cupressales; family Taxaceae; genus Taxus; species Taxus wallichiana. The sequence goes on from CM031237.1 coordinate 2,247,447, forward strand.
GAACCATCCATGTAATCAAGATAGAAAGAATTCTCACCAGCAAAATGTCTGATCTTGAAGGGTCCGAGCCACAGGGAATCAAACTTTCCATGGCTGCCACGAGGTTCATGTCTTTTATCCCATAACGACGAGTGTCTCAACTTGGAAATCTCGAACCTAGCTTTCTTGTCAAAGCAGGACCTTTATCTTTTCTTTGGTGAGCAGATATCCTATCAATGACCTCAATCTGTCTTCATTCGGTTTATGCGGTACATAATCCTCTTATCGAGCATCTTTGAAACTAGTATCCTCGATGGCCTTCATTAGGTGCAAGGTGGCGGTTCCACTTATCTTTTGCGATTGAGCTTCTACTCCATATACCACTTGAAAAGGAGACATTCAATAGCTCTCTTTGGTGTAATCTGTCTGCCTTGAAAAGAGCATCATAGAGCTTTTGTGCAGTTTCGTTGAGACTCATTGACCAACTTTCTTATGATAGTCACGAGGTTTTGTTTGTGGATTACTACTTGCCCATTTCCCTGAGGGTAGTAATCGAAGAATGAGCAAAGAAATGCCATACCCATGCGAAATCCATTATCTCGGTTGAGAGAAAGTTTGAGGCATTATCATTACTGATCTTGTTAGGTACACCATACCTCACCAGGATGTTCTCTTTGATGAAATTGCATACCACTTCAGAAGTAGTGCTCTTGACTGGAATAGCTTCCACCCATTTGGTGAAGTAGTCAGTGGCAGTTAGCACATGAGTGTGACCAGCACTGGAAGGAGGATTAAGTGTACCGATGAAGTCAAACCCCCTTTGTTGAAATGGTTCCTCAATCACAAGCGGCTTGAGAGGCAAAGAAGCCAATTTAGGTCTTCCCACAAAAGTCTGACAAGCCTCACATTTATCCACCCACTTGGATGCATCTCTGAACAAAGAAGGCCAGTAGTATCCTCCCGGAGTATCTTGTGAGCAGTGACCGTTGATGAATAGTGCCCTCCACATGCCTGATCATGAAAAGCTGAGAGCAATTTTCTCTGCTGTTCCTTGTCCACACACTTCAAAAATCTCCCATCTAAGCCACGCTTGAACAAGGCATTTTCCCACAATACATATTGCGCTGACCTCAATTTAACAGTCCTCTTTTCTTTGGCAGTTAAATGAGGGGGGCATTCCCCATAGGTGAGAAAATGGGCGATGTCAGCATACCATTCATCAACCGAACTCAGGAACAGAACAGTAGGAAGGTCAGCTTTCTCCTCCAGCAACTCATGTTTGGCCCCTTCAGCAATGAGCTCACAAAGACCTTTTCCACGAACCAGCTTGGTTGGTTTGATATCAATGTCATACTCTTGGACCTTAGCCACCCAGTTCCCTCTCTTGGATCCAAATTCTTGCTGTGTAAGAATTGACTTAACAGTTGTATCTGGAACCAGCACCATAGAGTGAGAGTTGAGGATATAGAAACGGAACTGCTTAACAGCTTTGACTACTGCAAAAGCATGCTTCTCCATCATGGTGTATTTTAGCTCATGATTCTTCAGGATATAGCTCATGAAGGCAATTGGTAGCTCATGTTTATCGGAGTCTTCTTGAGTTAAGACAGCAGCCAAGGTATTATCTGTAGCATAGCAATAGATGATGAAATCTTTGTTGAAATCGGGACAGGCCAAAACTGGAGTTTTAGCGATAGCTCTCTTGATACCCTCAAAGGATTCTTTTCCTTCAGAAGACCAACCAAATGTTTGCTTTCCTTTCATCATCTGAGAAATGTTCAAAGTTAACTCTGCAAAATCAGGAATGAATCTTCTTAAAAAATTGATCTTACCGAAGAAGGAATGCACGCCCTTTTTACTGGTTGGGAGAGGAATTTGCTGGATGGCTTGAACTCGTTCAGGATCAATCTTAATACCATCCTTGGAAACAATGTGCCCTAATAGTTTTCCCTCTGTAACACAGAAGACAGATTTTTTAGGGTTCAGAGAGATTCCATGCTCTCTGCATCTCAGCAGAACTGTCTCCAGGTGATCAAAATGATCCGCTCTTGTCTTGGAAAACTTTGTCGGAGTCATCGAGGGTATGACAATACACTTCCCTTTCAAGCTTCCAAAAGCGAGATCCATAGCTCTCTGGAAAGTGGCACCGGCATTAATAAGCCCAAAGGCATTCTCTTGTAGGCAAAGGTACCCCGAGGAGTGGTGAAGGCTGTCTTGTGTTGATCTGATGTATCGACCTCTACGATTGTATCGAGAGAATCCATCAAGCATAGATAACATTTGAGATCACATTCTTGCTTGCGATATTTGATCCATCATAGGCAAAGGTAATTATCTTTCGAGAGAAGCTTTGATCGGGTTCTGAAATCAACACGAATGCGGATCTCACCATTTTCTTCACAGTGAGGCACAATATTTGCAATCCATGTTGAATGGTGAATAGGAAAAATAATTTTAGCCTTCAACAACTTCTGAATCTCCTGAAAGATGGTGTCAGCTATTTTGGGGTTGTACTGCCTTTGTTTACTGCTTGAAGGCTTAATTCTGGTTTGAGGGAATAGAGTCTTTGCATATCTTTTGGTTTGAAAGCTTTCAAATCTTCATAAGAGTAAGCGAGAACATCTTTATACCTTTTTAGAAGATCAATTGCTTTTCTCCTCTCATCTGCTTTGAGCAACATTTTCCAATGTTCACGAACTTAGGGTCAGTAGAACTCCCAATATCAATCTTATCATACTCGGTGATTCTTTGAGGTCGGAAAAGCTTTAGATTTCACATACCTGTCATGCTTATCAAATAGTTCCTCCAAACTCACCAACCCTTTAGGAATCTTGTTTCCTTTGAGATTGATGCATCCATCTTGATCTGTTTCTTCTCCTTGGGTGACGGCTTGGTCAGAGGACACACTCTCACGAGGCAGGTTGTCACTTCCCTCAAAATACAGTTGTTCGAAATTACCCTTGAGTTCGGGAAGGAAAGCAAATGCTGGTCATCGTTGAAAACTTGCGATTATTGGTATTATCGGTACACTAGGCGGTGGACATTTTTGATAGTGAACTTATCTGAGAGAATTCGGGATGGGGAATCGATAGTGACCACTGAGGCGGCCCGGTGAATCAGCCTGCTTGTTCTTTTCTCTAGGTATTGCTTGATAGAAAGCATCGAGGAATTCAATGGAATCCCAAACTGATTCGGTAATGCTTGACCTCCCATTTTTACTGAAAGGTTTCGACTGCTTCACAATCAACTCTGCATCACCACGAGCCAGAAGGTTCTTCACACCTCGTTCTTTGGCCACTTGCAGTCCAAGAATGAGAGCCTCATACTCTGCTGTATTATTAGTGTTTTCAAACTGCAACTTAAATGAAAAAGGATGTAGGCATCCTTCAGGTGACACTAGCAGGACACCAGCTCCAGAACCAGCTGAGGAACAACTTCCATCAAATTCTAAAATCCAAACACCATTGGGATCTTTAGGTGATACTTTGGAGGGTTGGATTTCATCAGGGGACATAATCATGTAATTACCATGCCCCATATCCTCATAGAGTATTTGTGCCTTAGGATCATCCGTTTTCTGCACAATATACTCAGATTGTTTCTCAGGTAGTAACTTCTTCATGTGTCCATTGACAGGTATGAGTGCATGTGACCAATCCATTTGAATCTCCCCACCCCATCTTTGAGAAGTTTCTACTTAGCAACATTCCATAAGAAGGAGGGATATGTCTGCTACTAGGATGGTAGCCAAGACTTTCTTTTAGGAAAAAAGCAAAGAGCCACTTGTGCATCTTTAATCCTTCGACCAAAGGCACTTCCTTACTCTCCATGGAGTAGTAATAGGATCCATAAGTGAGTGAGGTCAAGCCTAAAGCATGAGCTACTTTAGCAGGCATCACATTATCGAGGCTCGAGAATCTATGACACAATTCTGAGCCTATGGCGGCTATGAGAAGTGTTACATAAAATGGTTTAATTTTGTCACCGGGGAGGTGTGCAGGCAGCTACCAGAGACTTGGGTTTGTGGTGCGAGAAGGAGGAGTAGGTAAAGGCCTTTAGAAGTGGTCTTAGAGTTGGAATTAACAAAGTGGATCATTTTGGCAAAGGCTTTGGGATGGGTTTGATAGTACTCGGCACGAGATTTGTACCTTGGTCTTTTCGGGTGATCAACAATATCAAAGGATCCGAGAAGTGGACGGGCCATCATCATTTGGAATTCTAGGCTTATCGACTTTAGGAGAAAAAAGAAGAAGCTGACTTTGGTAGCTGGATTGATAGGACTCACCTTACGTGTAGGCGAAGTAGGGATAGGAGATCCTCTTCTTGCAATTACAGGGATAGTTGCCGACTGCTCCTTGGATTTCTTAGGTGGCTGGGTCACCTTCTCCCTCTGCTTTGTCTGTTCTCGAGTCATGACAGCAAAAGATTCATTGTTCATGTCTGCTACCACTTCATCATAATCATCAATGCCCTCAGTGGTAAAGAAATTAACCGAGATCCCTCAAGTTCCTCTGCTTCATCATCAAATTCCTCCACAAACTCCTCATAAGCTTCATCATCATCGGCTCTTGACTTCACGGGTTGCGTTCACGGGAACCTTAACGGGAGGTCCTTTGAAGTGCTAGTCTTGTGTGAGAGAGCGAGGAAAGCGATTTACGGGCTGAAAATTTCTTCTTGGAACATCTGCATACGGGGCATGCTGAGCCAACTGTTTCTTTATAGCGACAAGATCATTTGCGAGTTTCTGGACTAATGGATCAGTACTAGGTCCAGGGGTGGAAGAGGAAGAAGCAGCAGACTTAGATTTGGGAGGGTCTCTTCTCAACTTCCCTGACATGATCAAGTCATCTTCGATACTAACAGCCAGTTCTTGATCCAGAGCTAGTGTTCCGAGATTAGCCCTTCTTAGTGCATAACTAACTTTGGGCGATTGAGCATTTAGGAAGAAACACTTTTGAATTTGGTCGACAGGTCGGGTAGGCGTTGGAATTTTATTTACCAACCTGTTGAACCGGGCCACAAATTCCCTCATGGGCTCTTGTGAATCTTTCTTTATCTGAGAGACCTGGGCAAGCAAGGCATGCACATCTTCTGCCGGCTTGAAACGGTTCTCGAACTGAGTTCTCATTGTGTCCCAGTCGGTTATAGCACCGGCCGGAAGGTGATAGAACCAATCAGCAGCATTATCTTGTAACGTCTCAACAAACAGCCTTACGGAGACGTCTTCATATTCGACTCCCAGAACTCCACATGCAACAACGAAGGCTGCGATGTGTTCGTCAGGGTGCACTTTGCCATCGCCTTTGAATTTGGGGAAGTTCTTCCGGTTTCCTCTGGGTAACTCATGCAAAGGCTGAGCAAGGGCCAGAGGCCCGACACGATGACCCCATGGTAATGGCGCTGCCATTCTTGGAAAAACGGCTTGGAGAGGAACTGTAACACCGGCAAGGATCAAAGCTCGTAGATTGGGACTAGCAGGCTCTGAAGGAATACCACCCGTAGGACTTCTATCTTGAACAGGTGGAGTGCTTGTCGAACGGGTCCTTCTATTTCTTGTTGAATTTGAAGGGAAAGGAAAACCTTGTTGTTCTAAAAGCTGGCGAGAATCTTCGATACCAAGGGCCCTTCTCCCTCGAGTGAAACGCGGAGTCGCCAGATCAAAGGATGATCAAAAATTGCAGAACTGGAATGTGATTTTCCCCAGCAGAGTCGCCAAAAACTGTTGGTTTTCAAATAGGACTTTTTAGAAGAGCAACAGTCAGGGGACAAGAAGTCCCTCCTCTTTAATGGGAGAGGTTCCCTTATTCAGAAACAAACCTATTTACAAATGTACAGGACATGATTTGTTGGTTAAACTTGGATACCACGAAAGTGTTTTCTATGAAGGTCATCAATTACAAAAGGAGTGAGGAAATGAGAGCATAGAAAAGAGCGAGAAAGGCAAACATACGAGAATTATAGATATCGAGTAATTCTTTATGTATGCGAAAGTCACCGTGAATTGAAAACAAGATCATTCGTATAGAACAAGTAAGATGGAATTTAAAGCACAAAGTTACGTAAATAACATCATGCGAGAAGCATAAAGTTTCTTAACGTACACAGATTCATTAATCAAGGACACAAAGTTCCTTCTTGGTTATACAAGATCACCGAGCTTATGAAAGTTGAAGAGTATGCAATCGATGAGACTAATGAATTTGAGATAAATGATCTTCACAAAGAAAACAAATGAAAGCTTAGAGCAGAGACGGAGATCGGATAGACAAAGAAAGGAAAGCCCATACGTATTGATTTCTCTATAATCTATTTACACTTGCGAGAAAATATGCCAAGTTCTTCCTCTCTTTTTCAAAATGGCGCAAAGAAGGCCATTATATAGCTTACTGATTCGGTTACTCCTCTGTGTAACCGTTTCTTTTAACTAGAGAATAGTTAAGGAATGCAAACATAATTTCTTAACTAATTACATGGAATACGAAAGGAATAGGAAGAGAGAAAAGAATGAAGAAGGAGGCAAGGTGGGCGAGTCTTTGAGAAGGACCCACCGTCTTCAGAAACCGCTTCTTGAATTTCTTTAACGTCTCAGCTATGTCTTTGCCACGAGGGACACACCAGACGTTTCATCTTGAAGATGACAATGGATATCTTTGAGAACTGATGTAAATGGCGTCTTGAAAGCTTCGTCTTACGCAGCTGTCCTTGAAATTTGATCTTCGCAACTTAAATTCAAATTTAGCACATTCGGGTCGAGCGGGAAAAACTAAGTATGAATTGCATTAGGTTCACTTGGGACATGTGAGACGTGAATGCGCGAAACACGAGCTCGGCGATTCGGACGAAAGCGAGGAGAAAAGCGCACAAATGCATTTTGGGACATTTGGGGGATGAAAATGCGCGAAGGGCTTGGTCAGGCGAACCAGCCGAAAATGGAAGCAGTTTGCATTTTTGATTTGGGACAAGAGCTCACAGAACGCGAAGCGGGAGTTTCGGAGTTTCGGCCGAAAATGGGACAGCGTGCACTTTTTAACTTTGGGACATTCGGGACAAAAAGTTCCGAAGAAGGAGGGGTTGGGCGAATCGGCGAAAATGGAGCAGAAGGCCGTTTGACTTTGGACATTTGGGGGACATCGGCGAAAATGGAGGGTGAGAGAAAATTTGATTGGGACAAAAAGTTCGGAAGTCGCGACTCGGTTAGGTTCGGGTGAAAATGGAGCAGCGCACTTTTGATTTGGGACATTTGGGGAAGAAAGTGCGAAGTCGTGGTTCGGGCGAAAGTTCGGCGAAAGTGGAACATCTCGCCTGATAAGTTTTGGGACACTTGGGACAAAAACTTGAAAGCGGGCCGAAAATGGGACAAATTCGGAGGTTTCGGCCGATCGGGAACAAAATGCACTTTTACTTACTTGGGACGGTTGGGACAAAAATGTCAAGCAGGCCGAAATATCTGAGAATGACCCAAAACTTAGATTTTTCGACTTGAGACTTTTTCACACCACCGGCTCGGAAGCGAGAAAAAGACATTTAAACTCAAAATTATAGAGAATTGAAGATATATAGAACATGTGTCATATTATCATACATTATAGAGTGTAAATTGGTAAGGGAATCCAATATGACTTGATCAATATTGGTATCTTCATCATTGGAATGTTCACTATTGAACGCTTTTATGTCCTAGAGGGAGTCTGCTTGGAATTATTAAGAATGTTGTTATTGATTGGTTTAATCATCATAGAAGGATGATGCCAAGTTTGTGGGGAAAAATTTATATAGGTTGGGGGATCTAAATTTGCCACTATGGGTAATGGGAATAAAATAAGAGATCCATAATGGGAATGTAAGAGATTGGGTCCAATAAATCATTTAATAAAATTAAATCAAAGATAAGGACACTATTGATAAGATAAATATAACAGTATTCAAGCAAGATCAATTTAAAGAAGTTCAAGTAAGAGTGATATATAGGGTTTGTAGAATGACTCTGCTTGTATCTATAATTATGAATTTATTTTTGACTTGAGATTGGTCTAAAAGGGATGTATTATGGCTTATACAAGCTCTATATCAAAAACTAGCGTAAAAATATCAAGAACAAAATTTATTGGGAGAGGATAGGGCCACCTAGGTGTTAGTGTCTATTTTGGGCATTGGTGTCTATGAAAGAGCTTATGTCCTAGTTCTTTCTATGTCTCTTCTTTTCACTTATTTTTTGTAGGTCGTGTCGGGTTTGTTTTACCACTACCTTTTCACACTGTATCTCAAAAAAAAACCCTACTACTATATAATACTCAATCACACATTACATGAATAAATATATGCATATGTTTGAGTCAAACTAACCTCGCGGTCACCCTAATGTGATTTTCACCAAGCATTGCAATAAATTTTAGAATCAATGTAGTTCTAGTGTGTGTGTGATTAGAATAGTTTCCTTGAGCTAGGATTCCCTCATATTAATTGTATAAATAATAGCGGCAGCTATAAGTAATTTGTCTCAATTCAAATGTGTGGTATAGAGTTCATAATAGACCCTTCTATGGAAGTGAAGTATGTAGTGCCAACATTCAGTCCTTGGTGTAGTAGATAGAAAATATTAGCTCTTGTAATAGTATGTGCCTCTTAAAAATGATTTCCCCTTAGATGATTACCCCCTTAATGAGGTTAAATAAGACATGTATATATATGATTCCTTCACTTAATTTTTGTCATTAACAAGTGAAAATCTGAATAAGGGTGATAAAAAGATAAGAAAGAATTAATACCCAAAAAATTAGAAAATGAGAGAAATAGGATAAATGCACCTAGAGAGGATAGTAGCGCTCGAGCGCTCCTATCCATTATTAGCGTTCCTATATAGGGTGCTCGAGAAAGGTAAATAGTGAAATCATAGGTGATAATTTGTCACCTAGTATGTAAAAGCGCAAGTTATAAGTTAGAATTAGTGAGAAATAGAGATGAAAAGGATAAAAGTAATGTCAAAGCAAAGTAAAAGGGTTGTTAATGACTAATTATCTTTCCTCGGAATCATGCAAGTATTTAGTGGCTATATGTACATAGTAAGTGTGTGATTTAGTGACTACGGTGGTAGAAATTATGCATCTATATTTGCCTCTCTTTGATGTGGTGTATCATAAGTGACATCATTTCAAATATTAGTAGACAATTTTATTTGTATAGGTAGAATTAAAATTAATAAGATAGATGATTCCCCCTTTAACTTCAGTGGAGTGATAGAAGAGGGTGATTGATTCTTTAAAATGAGATAAAAATTATCACAACTAAAGAAAATCCTATTACTGCAATGAATGGTAGGCCATCACGGTGGTCAAAACCATCATGGAAAGGGCTATATATAGGGTGGGAGATTTAAAAGGAAGTCATTTTCATCCTCTTAATTAGCATAAAAGATATTTAGGTGATCGCATGATGAGTAGAGATGATGACACCAGAGTTTCTCGATCATGTCAAGGAAGTTTGGGAGTACCCAATGGGCACACAATCACGAGGATCGGGTAGGATGATATCTAGGATTGTTTTTATTGTTACATTATGGTATGTATGATATGGTTTTAAGGCCTTTTTGTAAACTTGAGTTCCATTTACGTCCCCATCTATATATAGAGATGAGTTTTAGAATTTGTCTATCTGTATGCCCTGAATTAGATTATGATGTTTTGATTTTAGCTTATGATAGATATATAACATTGTTTATTGTTAATTATATATATATATGATTGTAGATGGATATATGATTAGATTATATGTGATGAGTATATGATGATGCTATATCTTGTTTTGTCTCTTCCAAGATATATTCTTTCTACATTTTTGTTTCTTTGTGTTATGTTTAGATATATTAGCCATTTCAATTCTGATTACATCACCTACCTATAATTTTTGGTGAAGTAGAGGAAAGGAATGGGATATTTAGAGGAATTTTAGTTATAATGGGAAGTTAGTTAGACATGGATTGGATATAATGAAGGATGGGAATATTGTAGCATAACTTGCATATCGTTATGGCTTGGAAATACCTTTTTATTTTATATAAGAATACAAAAAGGTAAAATGGCATAAAAACCCATAATACCAATAATTTTTTAATGTTAAGGGACCGACTCAGAGTAAAATACATAAGCAATGAAATATGAGAAAGTAAACAAACAAGTAACTAAAGAAAAAAACAAGTATAAGAAAACCCACTTAAAAAACAAAGTTTAAGACAATTGTACCTATGTTTTTGTTATCCAGCTTTAGTACCCAATTGTTAAAGTTATATGACAAGGGTTAAGATGATACCACAAGAAAGGATACATGAAAGGGAATGAATGGAGGTCATAGAAGTCTTAAGAAAAGAAAACATTCACTATGAAACTCCCCTAAGAAATAATATATGTTGGCAAGAAAAACATGGAAAACAAGAAATCTTGTTGATGAAAGAAGATCATAAGATGATATCTATGTCATGCACTATAACTAGTAATTTCTGAAGTAGGATGTTTTTTTGTACATTTTCCAATGCTTGTTTTTGTGTTAGACATTGTTTTGGGGTTTTGTGATTTTTCTGATGTTTTGGATTTTCTACATTTTCTCGAATCTTTTGGATTTTCTAGCTTTTCTAAAGGTTTTGATTTTTAGGTTTTCTGAAACTATTTACAATAGCATAATATGCCAAGATTCCCCAATAAGATATGATGATATAAAAGGGAGAAATAACGTGCATATATACAAGTATGGGACAAGTCAGATAAAGGCCAAAAGGGATATTTTTAACAAGATTATGAACACAAGCTAATGAAAATCTAGGAAGGAGTGATCACGCCCCAAGTGTGAGGATATTGTGAACAACATAATCCTCTATGGCATCATAAATCATTTTCACCAAAGGACATGTCCAAAGTTCCCTAATTGTGTGGTTTTCACATTTGAATATATTTATTTATCTTTACTATTTAGTAATTTTTTTATTTTTGAAATGTCTTTAAAATTAGGTTGGAAGTGCATTATGTGCATGAAATTCATGGTATATTGAAGCTTTGAACCATCGGGATGGGAAATATTATAAGCTCATGAACCAAATTTATCCACCAAAATGTATGGCCCTAACTAGTTAGGCTCAAATTTTCCTTTCTTTTCCCATTCCTTAGTAGTTTTGAACTGGTTTTTATAAGAACAATATATCCAACCTATAATTCATGATGAATAATTCACTTGATGTAACTAGCATGTATCTAATTCTCATATACTTTGATGTGGTCTAAGGCATGGAGGAATTTTCATCAAGCAACTTGAGATCTTCCATTCTAGCTACTCTATAATCCTCTTCATTATCAAATAACCTTTTATGGATATGCATAAAGAGGGAAGCTCGATCTATAAAGGAATGATAGCTTTTGTGCAAAACAAAAAGTATTATATGGTTACACCTATAGGTGTGTGGATGGTAGTACAATAATGCCATAAGGTAGGATGTATGTGGAGGTGTTAATTATGGCATGTTTTTGACCAAATTTTTCATAATGCAAACAAGCATTTTGTTAATCGCCTCATTTTTCTCATTACCTTGAGGGTAATAAGGGGCATAACACTTTTGACGGATCTTAAAGTATTAACAAAGGGTCTTCATTTTTTTTTTTTAAAGGATTTAAAGAGACAATAGTAGAGGGGATGTCGTAATGACAAATGATGTGGTTCATGATAAACTTAGATATCTAAGCACTGGTAACATAGGTGAGAGGAACATCCTCCACCCATTTGGTAAATTATTTAGTAGTGGTGATGATATGTTTATGGCCATCATATGAATTAGGTGTGATTTTCCTTATAATATTGATCCCCCATTTGGAAAATGGTCACGGTGTAGTGATGGACTATAAATATTGAGATGGGGTATGAATCAAGCTATCATGTTTTTGACACAAGAAACATTTTTTACATACTCACAGTAATTTTTTCCATAGTAAGTCAATAATAACCTATATGTAGACTTTTCATTTCTAGAACCATGTCACTCATATGAGTACCACAAATTCCTTCATGTACCTCTTTGGTTGTTTATATAGCCTCTTCTGAATTAAGACAATATAAAAAAAGTCTCATCGTAGTCTCGACGATAGAGTTGTAAGAGTTCATTTTTATGAGTGGGAAATATTATGTGGGAAGGTACCATCTTGTAAGTAATTATATATGTCTAGATAGTAGGGGAAGAGGTACCAATAAATTTTCACACCAAAAATTATTTTAGCATGTTGTAATCAAGGACCATTAAGTGTTCTACATGAAAGTGAACATCTTTTTCATAATGTAGTAGGCCTATGAGGGAACCGATCATATCCATGATACATGTAGACTTATTTTGAACTCTTGGAATTTGTGTAAAATGGATTTGGATGAAATATTCTTTGAGATTGTCCATCATATGATTATAATGGATAAGATTCTCATCTTTTACATTGTAATCATCACTAAATTGTTTAATAATGAGTTAAGAATCGTTGATGACCTAAACTTGTGTAATGTTCCATTTGATGGTGATTTTGAGACCAAAAATAAGGGCCTCATATTTAACAATGTTGTTGGTACAAGGGTACCAATCTTAAAATATTTGGGAGTTATATCACCTATAGGGGTGATCAAGATAACACATGCACTTGAACCATGGAAATTAAAAGATCCATCAAAGTAGATATTCTATGTGGTAGATTCTTCGATGAACAAGACATAAGCATCAGGTAAGTCAAGAATCATTGGTTTTTTCATGGTAAGGAGATTTCGTGAGTTGATATACTAAAAATTTCACCTTGACTACTTTATTATTTACATACTCAATGTCAAATTCACTAAGTAATATGATCTAGTTGGCCATCCTCTCAGTAAGATAAGTTTTAGATAAGAGATACTTAAATGGGCCAACATTGGATATAAGATTGGTTTTATTATTAAGAAGGTAATGACAAAATTTTTATAAAGATAAAATAATAGCTAAGTATGTCTTCTCAATATGTTTTTAATTTCACTCTTAAGATATTAAGGTGTGGCTAAGATAATATATGGATCGATTTTTATGTTTGGCATCATACTATGTTAAGAGTGTGCCTATATAAAAATAGTTAGCTAAAATATAGCAGCAAGAGTTCACCTAGTGTAGGTGGTATTATAATAGGTGGATTAGCTAAGTATTGCTTTAATTTAGTAAAGGATTGTAAGAAATTAGGACCTTATTAGAATTCAATTTCCTTTTGATGAGATGGGTAAAGGAATGACACTCATCTACAAGTTGGGAAATGAATATGTGAATGGATTGGATTTCACCTTACAAGTTACGAATATTCTTAAGGTTTTTTAGAGGAGGCATATCAAAAATGGTAGTCACTTTTTCTGAGTCCACTTCATTTCCTCTTATCAAAATAATGAATACCAACTGAACACACACTTATTTGGGTTTGATTTTACCTTATAATCCCAAATTCACTAAAAAAATATGAAAAGGATTTTAGGTGTTCTTCTCTTGTTCAAGTACCTTTATAGGATATCATCCATGTAATCCTCTATAATATCTACACACAAATTCATGCACATACTACTATTTACTATACTGCCAAGTATGTTGTTTTATGAATAGATATTGAGTAAGAAAAGTATTCACTAATGACACACTTCCTATTCCATCTGCTTGCTTTGATTGTTTCTATTGTTTTTATCTCTCACATATGTCACTCATACACCCAGTTTTGGTCGAGTTCATAGGGATATTTGTCAGTTTATCTTCTCACATTTTCATTAGTTATCTTAGGACTCTAGCTCCCAGAACTAGACACTAGCACCCAAGCACTCCTTTCTAATGTGGGAGCTCCTATCCTCTTTTTTTTTCACATTTTTAACATTTGTGGTCTACATTTTTAATTTTTTAAATCCTATCGTGAGGTCCCCATCAGCATGTCGTATCACTAGTGTCAAAATTTAAACAAGAGATCCCTATATAAACACAACATATATATCATTATAATGGCGGGAAATTTTTCAAGGGTTATTTGTTGGCATACTCAATGGAACTACATTTTTGCTTATTACTCTAAATACATACTACATAGGAAGGGAAGTTAATTTTTCCATCCACACATTTACATTTATCCATCTACAATCTACTACCTTAGCATCACCAATGTAAGGACAACCTAGGAACACGATTTCACACAAAAAAAATATAACTACATGGAGTCTAAAATTTAGTATAACACTCGATCATAATTTCACTTTATTGGCAATGTAGGACATTGTTTGAAACCCCATTTTACATATTTATGTTTTAGGATTTGTTGTAGATTGGAGTTTTACATAATATTATTTTTGTTGCATATTTATAGGTAACTCGGTGATTCAAGTGTAGAATACGAGGTGATCATCGGTGAATAAGTTTGAAACCCTAACTACACTAAAGAAATCAAGTTCCATGATTTTTACTGGACTCTATCACCCCCTAAAGAGTTCTCTAGTTCCCTAGGTGCCCTTTCCCCTTCCCAAGTTCTCATGTCTCGGACATTCTTTGAGTTCGATAATCTTTATTGAATAATTTGTTAGGAAATAAGGAATAAAATATGTAGAATAATTCCACATAGAATCGTAATCATATAAACTAATATGTAGAGAAATATCACAGATCTGAAATAAAAGTGTATAAAATAAAAGAACACAACATAGAGACAGTATTTAACGTGGTTCACCCAATTTTGGATATGTCCACCAAGAATCACTTTCTCATATTTTATTACAAGTCACCTCTTTCTCTCAATATAATAACCAGATCTATTTGGATTTGTGCTCAACAAACTCTCCTAAATTCACACGTAAACTCACACATATACAATGTTAAGTCTCCCTACATCAATAGGAAAATGTTTAAATAGTTTACCAAAATACCATGGGCCAAAACTACCCCATAAACCTATGGGTCAAAAATACCACCCATATGAGAAGAGCACATTTCCCAAGGTATCAAGCACATTTTTAAGGCCAAAAAAATTCTCCTCATCAAATTTTCCCCAAACCCTTGCACCCCACTTGGGGCATGAGCTGACCCTAAACCTTGATGAGAAAACTATGGAGAGTGTATATTAATTTTAGTGTACAATCTTCAAAACTTACACATGAAAATGGATATAAATATAACATATTTCCGAGTATTCTACCCAAGTTTTCATCAATTGTTTAATTTGGTTATACTTTGAGATAAGAAAAAATCAAATAAGTGCCATATCTTTTCATTTACTTGTATAGATACATCTATAAAAGCGTTAAACCATTTGTATACGATGGAAATTTTTCGATACCGATGATATTTTTGAGCATGAACATGCTAGTAACGATTCTACTTCTATTAATATTGTTGAATGTGATTTTCCACTCCAATTTCATCTACTTCTGAGGTTACTTATGATGGAATTCATGATGATTCTTCCATTCCTACTAGCTCACCTCTTATGGTTTCTTTTGATTTCTACTACTAGTATTTCCACTAATATTCCATGTTCTTCTCCACTTCTTTCCTCTTCTTCATCTCTCGATGATGTTCATGTTGTTCTTCTCCTAGTACATTGCCTCTCATTTTATTTATATCTACATCTAGTGTGACCATATCATCTTCATCTTCTATACGTCTTCTTCTCACATTCCTATGATCACTCATAATGGAAAGCTTCAACCTCTCAATGTGCCTCTTACATCTTCTATGGTTCCTCCACATGAAATTTTATCAATCATGCATGTTGTTGGTCAGTTTCAATATCAAGTTCAATATCTCACTCTTGAAATCAAATCCTATTATGCTTCTATCGATAATAATTCTCTTCATGGAAATCCTATTCCAAATAAATTCACAATTGATCATTTCTTATGGCTTTCATCATTCCTACATTTTCATGTTTTGAAGGAAATGGAAATACATATCTACATCTTAAGGATTATCATCTAGCTATGGCCTCTTATTTGAATGATCCATTAAATACTAGAAAAAAATCCATCGTGAACCCACTTGAGAAAGGTCTTGACAACCTCAAGGGATTTCCATATGCTTTTAGCCACAAAGGATCCTTCTATTTTCACATAGGCACAAAGGTAATAAGTAAGGTCTAAAAATGATATTCTTCCAATAGGTATTATTATAAGTCAAGCATGCTGAGACGCATAGCGTTCAAGCATTAATTTTCCATGCTTCTTGACCTTCAATGGCTAGAACAACCCAACTAGCACATTAAGCAAGACTCGCCTATGGACATCAACAATCCCCATTCCATCTTTGCAAGGTGGGAGGTAGAAAATATCCTAGGTGACCTTATGTAATGTAATATCCCATAACCACAAGACCATTTAAACACTCCCTAATATGTAACTTGTGTGAATAATTTTTTCTTTAGATATTGGTAAAGGGGGGATTTTTGATAGAGGCCCCTACCTGTTATATCAAGAAAAAAGGGTCTCAAACCCAGATATGGAAATGAGAGGGAAAAAAGCAAAATAATCAAAATCCAACTGAGTTGAAAAGAGAAGTAGCCAAAGAACAACACAAATACAACAAAAAAACCTAGAACATGGGAGAAAAATTATGAAATTTGGAGGAAGCCTCCTCCTTCACTTTCATTACCATCTTGTTCAGATCCTGCAACATCTTGTCCTTAGGATCTCCTGACTTCCCTTTATGCAAGCTTTTCCCACTGACATGAGATTTTTTCTCAAGAAAATCTTGTTGAGCTAGAAGAAGAGTGTTGAGCATGTTAGCCTGCATGATGATATTATCCACAAGTAGTTTGTTGAAGGAGGAGAAGTTAGTCAGTTTTTGAAAGATGGGATTATAGTCCTCCTTGACCTTAGTCATCCTGACATTCATGTTCTTCCATTTTTTATCATCTATATTAATTTCATCCTTGTTTTTAGGCCTTTGATGTTCTCTTTCATGACCCTAAGATCTTTTCTTATCCATTTAATCACATCCTTATGCAACTCCATTTCATTGTGGATAAAATTATCTTTGCTACCCTGGTTGAGTTTTTCCAGTTCTTTACCCATGGATAGGAGGCTCTGAGCAGCAATTTCACTGTCATTACTAGTCTGGAGTTGTCTTTGCCCCTCAAGATCCTCAATTTTTCTCTTACCTTTATCCACATGACTCCTAAGAACCCTGTGGGGTAAAATATCTTCCCCGGGACATTTCTTTGTCTGAGTGGATGAGTTAGAAGCTACTAAGACTAGGAGTTTATACGTTGGAATGACCAATAGTTGGCTTGGGATCTCCAGTGATCACATGTTTATGAAGTAGCATGATGGCAGCTTGATGAAAAGGGAATATTTTCCTACCCCATTGAACATCCTTGATAGAGTTTGCTAAAGATAGAAGGATATAGAATGGGAGGCTTACCAGAGAGTTTTTCTTGAAGTGGTTGTGAAATACCAAGTGGAAGTTATAAACAAGATGGAACCTACCCTCTAGAGTGATGTGGCTGATAATGACCTTGGAGACCTCATCGTAGGGCTTGGGAAAGGATTTCGTGGAGATACTCACCATATAAGGGGACTAGTTGTTCCCGGGCTTAAAAAATTTGCATTCCTCTTCCTCTTTATCGAATGTATTCTTGTAAAAATTCATGCCTTCCATATTGAGACCAATGACCAAGGCAATGAGATCCTCTGTGATTTAAATGGTATTTCCTCTTATTCGGACCACATTGTCCTTCCAGTTCTTTACAAACTCATTAGAGATATGGGGATCATACCCATGAAAAACATGCTCAAGAAAATTGGCAAAGCCACCAGTCTGGAGGATAGACCATAGCTCCCTATTATCCTTCCATTTCCCATTCAGCTTGGGTTCAACTCTGCAAGGTTCTCCACACATATTTGTTCCCTACTCTTGTCTAACCAATTCTGAAAAAACAAAAAGTGTCATGGGAAAAAATGAAAGACTTGTCAAGAATATGAACCCACACAAAACTATGAGTAAATAATTTTGAATATTAAATAATGTGTCATATTTATTAATATTAATGATTGAATATATGTCATTAATTATGTAATCTATTTTTTTAATATAGATATTAATTTCTTGTTTTTATTATAAATGTTTTTAATTATTATTTGATCACAACTACTAGTTAATGCTGGTGGTTATGCTTTTGTGAGGTATTATGCAAAGGTTCATACAAATGATCAAAAATGGAATCACCATTGGCATGATAATGATGATGACCAACATCATAACTGATGACAGGAATCATATGACCAGTGAACAAGAGGGTTTGTACTACCCGTCTATGTTTCCTTGTGTAATATTTCTAATTGTTTTTCCCATGTGCCTAATAACACCAATATTGCATTAATCGAGAACATGTTTTGAGGAGAAAATTAAAATTTATGTTCAAATAAATATAAATTGTGACTTAGAATTAAATATAAATAATCTTTAAAAGAAGGAAATAAATATAAAGGAAAGACATAAGAAAAAAAGGACAAAAGGGAATGAAACGGGAAGACAGATGGGAGAAGAAAAGAAGGGAAAGAGGAGAAGAAGATGGAGATATGTCGCATAACAAATACGTGGCGTGAAATAAAACACATAAAAAGGATATGCGGAAAATAGTTTTAGACATTTAGAGGAGTTCTTTTACTAGAGAAATGCTGGAAAAATCTGCAGACAAACTAGGAAGGAGAAAGATGGTTTTGTAAGGACGAAAATTACAAAAAAAAAAAAACTCTAAATCAGTGCATTTCTTATCTTATTTTCTTTTGCAGTTAAGATTATGGATTTTCATGAATTAGAACAGAAAAAAAATATGGGTTTTATTTGATGATTTAGGGTTTATAGGAAATTTGGGACTAAATCTACAGAGAAATCTCTGGATTTATGGTCATTTTATTTTTATGTAGAATGTAAAAAATAAATAAGGATGGTTAGAGGGAATGGTTTTCTATTTTTGTAGGGATGTAACAGCCATGGAGAAATTTTCCCTCCTCTTGAAGTGCTCAAATTTTCAACTGGGTGTTAAAGCTGGAAGAAAATACATGCTTAAAGGCCTTAGTGAGTGAATTTCTAATAAATGAATTATGGGAAAATGGGAATTTTGTTTTTGTGGCCGTGTTTTCACAATTTAATTTTGATTTGGTATGATTATATTAAAAAAATGGTAAAAACATGATGCCCCAAATGTTTGAGAAAGTGAGTATACCCTAAATTGCTTCCAAATAAACCTAGGCCCATTAACTAGCTAGTTTTACATGTTTTGAGTCTAATAACTAAATTTTTGTTATATTTACTTGGCACAATCATTGAAATGAATTTTAGACCTGTACTTAGGCTCAAAGTATGAAATTTAGGAATGTCATGAATAGTTTTAAATCAGCCCCTTTGGACAAGGATAAAACAACCAAAATTGTTTGCTTACTATTACCTGGGTAAGTTTATTTTTTTTTTGATGCAAAGAAGTGTCCAAGTGCTTGTCAGATCGGAAACCAAAATAACATGTTTTAATGATATGAAATCTATATTTTGGATTCAAGTGGTGATCCAATAAAACTTCAAAATAATCAGTAATGTTCACCTGTGGGTGTTTGATCTTCCTTGATGAATCATCTCAGGTTTTTTTGGCTTATTGTTATATGCAAGAGGAATGGGTCCTTTTTTAATTGACCTAAAAAAAAAATCATTAGCATAGCTATCTAACATTAATACTTTAAAGACACTTAGAAATAGATATTGTTAGCCTATAATTGCTAATCACTAATAGTACATCTAATCACATGAACAAACAATAACTAGAAAAGTTCAAGACTTTCTTAGACACTTTATACTAAAAATGGTCCTAGAGTCACACATAATCGTCTACCTAATTTTCATAAAGGAAAGATAGAACCTATTCAGGACTAAATTTTACACTTCAATTCTCACATGCATCATTAGTATTTTAGCTCGTTGATCTAGAGAAGCAATTTATCTTTTTCATGGCTTGATTCCTTCTTTAAAAGAATGCTTACAATATGATACATGTGAATCATTTACACTCTTATGCTATAAGTTCATTGATCTAGAATAGGATTTAATTACTACACATGACATAGGTACTCCTACTTTTTATACTATTACATCTTCTACTTCTTCACCTCTTTCATTTGTTCATTATCCTCCAAGGTATCCATATCTCTACCTCATAAGAATGCTCCATCTCCTCCATCACATAAGCATCTTCCATCTCCACCCCCACGTCACTCTCCACCTCGGTCTTCATCATCTCCTACTCATGAGCCATTACACTTCTTACATTCTACTAATCTAACGATGTGTTGTTTATTTTTTCTTGATAAGTGCTTAATTTTCTTTCCTTCTAATCAAAATTATCCTCCTCATCATTTGTATCACCAACATGATCGTCTTTATTATAATTATCATCACATCAATGGCCATCATGACAATGATTGTTGTGCCCTTCATGAAAACTACAACAATTAGAATATAAGGGTGTCATTTCCTTTGGCTCTCGCTCTCATGAGCAATTTTTTCTCCAATTCCATGAAAGAATGCTTCTACTCTAGTTCACTTATCTCTTCCTCCTACTTCTAAGGTTGTTATTCTTCCACCACCTAAAGTCATTATTCATGCACAACCTCTGCCTCACTCATCCACCACTACATCATCTCATCCATTACAAAGTGTTCTTACTTCACATTGGCTTCCTAAGTCATCAAGCATCTATGTTTCCTACCATTGTATCTCCCATCATTGGAACCATCTCATCCAATATTCAATTTTCTCATACTACTACCACTTAAAATTCTTCCACCACTCTGCACCGCCCTCTATATATTTGGTAGGTGATTTTTCTCACCTCACTGCTCGATGATGTACTTTTGTTCCTACAGTTCTTACATGACTATTGAGGGATATGTTACAATAAGAACCTAACTCCATCTTTGTGTTATATGCTTTAACGATATATCTATCTAGAGCACATTATCAAACCATTATCGATGACGCATTCTTATTCTATTATTCATTCTTGATTGTTGAGGAGTCTTATATAAATGAACCTCATCTTATTACACATTTTTTGGGGGAATCGCTCTTCTTTCCCCCCTCTTTCATCATGCTTACGTGTGATTCCATACATTATTTCTATCCTTTTAATAACATTTCTCTTTCACATTATTCATCTTATACATACATCTATTACCATTTATCACATCTCTATTCATACATACAATCTAATTTTCATTACTTATCTATCTATGTCCTAATCAATATCATCATCAATTATTCAACATCATAATTTAAACAAGGAAAATAAAACATCATAAACCAACATATGCACAAAAAATAATCACATATCAAATAAACATACAACACAACACAATGATGCGAATCATCCATCTACATATATCGTCAAAAATCATAGTTACAAAAATGCATTTGTTGGGGCCAAGCCCCCATACATCACTACATCAATACATGTCATACATCATCATCACTATCACTATATACAATTGTGGGAGCTCTAGAACTAGATGCTTCACTGCTCAATCTACGCCATTGGTTATGGCCCCTATATCTCTCCATATGTCATGTAATAATATCAACTCGATTAACTACTCCTGTAAACTAGCCTTGTAGCTCTACATACTTCATGAACACATTTTACATTAGGGATCCTCCACCTATAGCCTCCCTAGCTTGTTGAGTCTCCACTCGTGCCTCCTCACGCTCACTCAATAAAATGGTACATGTCATTTATTATCGCCACTGGCTCAAACAAGTGGGCATGCTCACCTGCAATGGCATCTACTCACTTCAACATCATGTCTCCCATAAGCTCATCAATAGGCACATTCCATGTCAATGTGTAGATCAATGTATCAACAATCAATGACCAACAAGAATCCTTGTAACCATCTCGACATAGCATTAGTTACTACGCATAATATCCATAATCAACCAACTAAGTAAAAATCACAACTATCAAATACTCATACTCCACTATCACTATTGATGTGCCATCACCATTAGGGGCAAGTGCCTACCCCTATTCTTCTTAAACTCATAGTGCTCCCACCACATCCATAATAAATATAAATAATAGCACCCATCGGTGAACTACCTACCATACACTATATGCATTAGTACATCCTATGTCATCCACTTGTATCGGATCTATAACTAGATCTACCTCTTCTAGACTAAGAGAAACTAGTTGTGCCCCTATTTGGCTTGGTATAACCCCTAGTCTCCTTGGTGATCTCATGGTTTGCACCCATACATATGACTCTAGGGGCACATCCTGCACAATACCAAAATAATGTGATACACACTCTACCTAAAATATCTTAGGCACTCTAAGAAATTGATCCTCCAACCATATAGTACATTACATACATCATATCTCTACTCCATCCTTAGGCCACCCTCTATAGGCTCTATATGGCTTTCATATAATAGCCCTTGGCCCCTATACAATCTAGTATAGATCTATAGGTAGTAGTATCCAATCTCCTACTACGCATGCCTATCCACCTCACTACAAATATCCCAAACCTTTCCCAATTTTCCCACTTACCCATTGAGTTGCCTTGATATCACAATGTGCTCATAAGCCCATACATGTAATAATGTGGTGGCTCCAAGTCCATCCCCATGGTCCTCCTGCATGAACCTGTATAAGTCCTTGTACAAGTGCATTAGTACACACCATGCCCATTCATATCTAGTCTCATCCTCCTCTATACATTGAAAATATTGTGTATCTTATACAAGATGCCTACACCACCACCCTCCACTGCCACTGATGAAGAAATAATAAGCGTAATAAACTTTCCGTAGTCACAAAAAACCTAATCTTAGTATACCATCTAAGCTAATATCGGTCTCTATTTGTACCCATGTCCCTGTAAAATACCACCTAGCTTCTCTCATTTGTCTCTAGACATCCTCTACTACTATCACCTAGACTCTCTCACCTACAACTAGTAGCCGTAACATGTGATATACATCCTCTAGGGTCACATTTATCTCCTCAGTAGAAAACTAAACATTACAAGTATTTGTACTCCATTTCTCACATAACATAGTGATCATAGGCATATTATGTGGTACATCCCCCAATCTCTCTATGTGTCATAGGCTGGCATGGTCTAGTATATCCCACTTTACATCAAATAAGCCCAATCCCAACAACGTATAAAGTGTCGACCTCCATGAAACTCCCTGAATGAATATCCTCTCGCATAACACAAAACATAAAGCAATAATGAAATATTAGTACCTCATATTCATGTAAAAATGATTGTTCATAATACAAAATGCATGAAATTTCACATTTATCATATTCTCGGGGTCAAAAATGTCATGGGTTCACCGGCATCGAGGATCCAGATGTGGGCACCACGATTAGGTCACTAACACCTAGATCGAGCATTAGCATCTCGAAGGACATTAGTGCCTTGGATGCTCTCACCCAAGTCGAAATTCTTAGAAACTCAAAAATTGACAAAAGTGAGAAAATATCAACATTTTTTTCAAAATAACCACACTTACCAACTCATTTATTGTTTGTGCTACCAAGGTGCCATTCACCATCTCAAATCTTCTCGGTCTCTTTACTATAATTTTTAGCATCTCACAAGCTCAAAGCTCCAAATCACACTCAATCAAGGTTCAGATGAAGTGACTATTCAATTTTTACCATTACTATATATAGCACTTTTCACAAACTCTAAGTTACTATAGTCACTATTTGTGCTTGCCCTTACAACTAATGCACGCTACGTGGTTTTTCTCATATTTTGATCTTCACTACTTTTTTTTCTCCCCGTCTAAGTAATTTAGTTCAAAATTTCTTACTATTATATTGTACACCTTTCACACTACTATATTCTCGATATGGAATGTTTTAAACTAATATACATGTAACTCGTGACATCTACTATAATTCAATTTACTTGTTAATGCATCATTACATATCTTCTTTTAGCTCAATGTTCATTCTTTTTACCACTCTCCCTTTAGCCAAAAGGGGGCATATATTAGGATCACCCTACGATCTCTCTAAGGATACTAAATGATCATTACACACCTTTAATACATCATTCACTCATACAACATGTGACATTTTCTACTACTTTCTATCTATTCCCCTAATGACCTAATCTAGGGGGAAAAAACAAAAAATATCTCTATGAGTAATCAATCATATACATTCAATCTCAAAAACAAAGTGTTTAATATTCAATTTAAATCAATCAATGAATACAACATAGTGAATTTTACTATCTCTCCCATATGACCTAACTTGGGAGTTGCATCACTTTGTATTTTTCCCAAATGACCTAACATGGGAAGTTAATTTATATTTTGTATCAATTCCAGATGTATCCTTACACCCATGGATTATGGGAAATGAGACATCATTTCTTTCCTATACCGCTCTTATATGGGTTCTTCACGTTGGATCAAAATGGAACAAAAAGTTTCTTTTTCATTCAGAGTGGCTGGACCTTTTGAGGATGTAGTCATAGTCATAAAGTGAAACTAGACCTAGTGATCCAAGTGCAACATATAAGAGATCATTAGAAAAACCCTAACGACACTCAAGAAATCAATTTCAAATCACTCAAGATTTTCCAATCCCTCCAAGACTCTAGTGCCATTATTTTTTATTCCACATTGATTGAGAGATTCTCGGCACAGGATTCTTTGAAACTCATGTTCCTCACTTCCCTTACACCCAAGAATTCATTTAAATAGTATAAAGGGGGAAATGTTTCACCATCCATTACTATGATTTCTAGAATATTTATCTATGGGTATTTCCAGTCTTCTTCCTAGTCTTTTTATTATTTTTTTTCTAGTTCTGGTATACTTAGGACAAGATAAGTGAAAATAAGATAAGTTCCTCTCTTTCATTTACTTCTAGTGTTGAAATTTATAGTTATATCTATATAAAGCGTTAAATCATTTTTATCTTACACTACATAAGAAGGAGAAGTTCACATCATTGTAGCCACAACCCATTATCTGAAATTATATTTTAATAAAATATTCCAAATTTTATTAAATCACTATATCATTCAAACATATCATGGAATATGTTAGGGGTTTTCATGGCATGTTTGATATGTGGCTTCTACATTCTTAAGGCCAAAAGGCATGACTCGATAGTAGAAAGGTCTCAGCACCACTGACCACCCTCACCCCTTCCCAAGAACTGTTTCCTAGCCATTCTATGATTTCTAGAAATTTTTTTTGTATGTTAGTCTTATTCAACTATTTTAATTTGATAAGTGAAAATCAAAATCCATCCATAGTTATGGTATACTATTTCATGGCTTACATTGCTGAAATTAGAATCGATAATCATGTTGATATTAAGAAGAGGAAAATCATCTTTAGGACATGTCATATTAATATCCCTAGAAATCTCCCAACAGTCGGTGAAGATATTGATTCCAACTAGTTTCTTGTAAATAAGCACGATATTGGAGATCCATTATGAATAATCAATAGGTCTAATAAATCCTACTACTAGTAATTTATCTAGTAATTTATCAAGCTCTTCTTTAACCAAAAGAGCTACATGTGGATGCATCTTACATAGTTTTTTTTTATGGGTTTAGTTTATTCATGAACAACTAAATTGTGCATAATCAAGGAAGGAAATAAGAATGTCATTTCCATATAAGACAAATAAAACAAATCAATAAATTCTTAAAGAAGCTATGTTTTTAAGAAAACACATCAATTTAGAAATATTTTTTCCTACCACTTGTCTATCCTTAACTACCTTCATAGGAATCAAGCTATGAGTTTTCTATTTTTCTCCTCAAATCCCTTACTTCTTCTTTCAATGACTACCATAATAAAAAATCAAATACTCCTTTGCATCATGTTTTGATTTTTCTTTTGTTCAGAAAAGGTAAACCCTTGCTTCCTCCTCAATCTTTAGATCACATGGAAATGGACTTGGATAATGAAACCTCGTTAAACATATTAAACATATGGAAAAGGGGGCATTAGGACAATCTAGATGGCATAGTAGTTATCATCCTCTACAATATGAAACATGGTGATAAATGCGGTGGGGAAACTATTACTAGTAAGGAAAGGGACAAAAACACAATGGATTTGGAAGATCAGATTCTATGGTTGGAATCTATGGCGGAAATGATCCTTTTGGTCAACAAAAATATTGTTCAACAAGTGAGGGAGTGTCATATAAAAATTAAGGTGAAAAATAAGAGAATAGGTGGGCTGAATGTGGAAATTATCATGCAAGAATAGAGAATATCCATCCTACAGGACCAAATTGCCAAATCTGAAGCAGAGGAAGGAAAGGGTAAAATGCGCTTGGAGATGATAAATTCGAGAAGATAATGAGATCATGGAAATGGATGGTAAGGATCCTACAATGTATACCCTTTTAAAATTTACTATTTCATAGAAAGATGAACTAGGGACTACCATGGATAGAGGGCCTAGTGTGAGAACTAGAAGTAGAGCCTCCTCGAGTAAGGTGAATTGATGGTGATCTTTTTTCGCACTTAGGTCTTGGTTGTGTTAGGTTTTATCAATCTTGTTGCTATGTATTTTTTATGTATTTTTGAAAAAAAATGTTACTATGTAGACCTGGTATTGGTCATGCCCTGTTTTTGGTTACACAGTTGGTCAAGACTATTTGACTTTGTGTTCTGGTCTCTTTTTAGTGGCTTTGTTGCTATCTAGTCTCTTTTTTGTATAGGTTTATTTGGGTCCCTTAAAAACCAAAATTTTCTTACCTTATCTAAAAAATATCAAGAAGCATAGTAAATGTTTTATGTTCTTATGGAGTAAGAGAAGCCCCTAACTTGAAAATTTTAGGTTATTCCTCTATGTTGATGTTAACATCAATATTTTCTTCAAATAACAACTTCGATCCATCTTCCTTATGTGTAGGATCAAAGGGAGATTTATTCTTCCTCTATTTAAATCTCAACATGATTTTAACCAATATAATGTCACTAATGTAATCCACTTTTGATTTTTCACATTATTTTTTGTAAGTTCCTCAAAGAGGTTTTCACTATGGGACTTGGATTTTCTATTTTTGGGATTTTTAGAAGATATTTTGGCCTCTTTTTCTTTTTTTTGACCATATAACTCATCCTCCTCCCCAAAATATGTGTATGCATTGAGGTTAATGGAGAACCCTTTCTTATGATCCCTAATATGATGTCATCACGTAGTACCATTAACTTTGTGATCACTTCTCATTCTAAAATAAATCAATCGATATGTGTTGTTTTGGTCCCAATCAATAAGGGATGGGTGTATAAGATCTAGTTTAGTAGTGGAGTAGATAGGGTTAAAATATTAGTATCGTAAAGTAGGTTTTGGAGGCAACATCTTGATATAGATTACAAGGGACCCTAGGTCAATGTCGTTATCAAAGGAGCTATTTTTCATTTAGAAGAGGTGTGGCTAACTTCTATAGGTTGTTCCCCATAAGGCTCAATACCAATGTCAAATCTATACATATTTTTATGTTTCAAAAGAGGTTCCCACACACCCTATTCATATAACCCACACCCATAACCTTAGTATCCCATGACATACATCATCTTGTTATGGATAATATATTATAGGAAATAATAAAAAGAGGCCATATTCTCATTAGGTGATTAGGATGTGTAGGTGGTACCCAAATATTCATGTGTCAAGAGGCCACTAGGGATGAATTTGTTAAGACTACAAGGATCCTAAGTTCTTTACATCCAAAAGTTAGGTTTGCCATGTGTTTTTGTGATAGGGGAAGGTTGGACACAAGGATGGCCTATAGAGGTCATACTCTCCACAACTAGTATTAAGGATTTTCAATTTGGATTCCCATGTGGAAAATGGGATGTGGAGGTAGAAGCATCAACTATATGAGGTTGAAGTGTATCAGATCAACACGAGAGGTGAGGACCTCGATTTAAATTCAACAACTAATTATATAGAAGGCCATTCATAGGATTTTTACGGTGTTCATCTAATTATCTGCAATAGGAAAAGGGTTGTGGGTCACTTTGTGAATTATGAACTCTTTTCCTTGATAGTATATTTTGATACATTGATGAAATGTGGAAGGAACATCCTACATGGAATGGATCCATGGGAGATCGAGGAGAATATTATAGGGTAATTATAATTGAATGACATGGAATCTAGTTTTGTGTGTGACATGCCCAACTTCCATAGGTAAATTTATTGTTCCCACGGAAGTCATTCCACATTATCATAATACTTAATGGTTATTGTATTAGAATTTAGTTATGCATCTTTATGTTCCAGTTGTTTAACAAGCTTCAAAGTACATTTTTTAGATCAGATCCATTTTTCACAAGCACCCTTTTAGCATTTTTATGGGTAATAGTCACTTCTATGTATAAAGGGATATTATTTGTATAGTTATATATAGGAATATCATTTTGGCTACAAATAATCTGGTAGAATGGGTTGATCTATGCCACCAAGTCTTGGAAGCATGAAGTATCAATTTCCATTATAACTCTTGATTCCTAGAGGGTTTTATAAAGGATGTCCTTATGAATAGTAGATATCTTAAGAAGATCCAAGATAGAAATATTAGTGGTTGTCTTATCAAGTTGTTCTAGGAGCTTGTAATGATTATCTAGAGGAATAAATAGATGGGTTCTTATGAAACAAGGTGAGTGTGTTACATTGTAATGAAACTCTTTGAGGTTTGATTATGATGGTATTAACATGGTTGGTTAGTGATAGGATGAATATAGTCAAGAAAAGAATCGAATGAATGGGATGTTTAAAAAACATGGTACTTTTACCCTATGATGTTTGAGATTGATCCAAATTCATTTTTTCTTGTTTATGTTTTGGAAAATGTTCCTTGTATATTCCCAACTAATTATTGGATGATCTGTTAATTTTTGTGTGTCAAGTTTGATATCTCCTCAATCTAAGAGATGTTGAATAAAGTTCTTTAATTTCATACATTGATTTGTGTCGTAACCTTTGACATGATGATACTCACAATATTTTTGTCTTTATACTACAATGGTTTAGGTGCATCATCCTTAAATATTTTGTGTTAGTAAATTTGACAATAATTACCTAATCAAGTTGTTTAAGGATTGATGATAGGACTCAATATATATAGTGTATTCCCTACATTTGATTTATGGTTTAAGTGGTCCACACATGATATTTAGATATGGATTGTTTTGGACCACTTGTACATGTTTAGAATCAATAATTCCATCACCTATGACATGACATTCTTTTATTGAAAAATTTAGGTTTTTCCATAGTTTTTGAGTCATCATCACATTAAAAAGGTTTGAGAACACCTTTTACTAATAAGTCCATTTATATTTTACCTCATTTTTCAATGACCTCTTCAAAGTTTCCTACACAATTAATTTTCAAGTGGAAGGTGATGTTTGGATGTAAGTTTGGCAAAAAAATCTCATGATTTGTTTCTTAGGGATTAAACAAGTGAGTAGCTAACCCCCACCATCATTGTAGGAAAGTAGTGAAGTTATCATTGTTGCATTGTTTGGAATTGTAGGGTATAACATTTTTATATCACTCTCCATATTAAACAAAATGGAAAACAAAATTTTAGATAAATTTTCAAATGTGGAGAAAGACCCTTTCGGAAGATGGAGAAACAATTTGAGTACTGACCCCCAAGACTTCATGGAAACAAGAGAATAAGATAATTATAATTGTATACAACTTCTTAGAATACCATGAAGAATTATTTTAATTGATCTTTGGGGTCACCCTTGCCAAAATAATAATCAAATTTTGGGTAATCAAATCTAGGTGGAAATGGAATATGCACCATTTCTCAATCAAAGGATAGGGATACAATTCTTCAAACTGATATTTCTTATTGTGTCCACTACTATTTTCATGTAAGCCGGTGTATTCATCCTTAATGGACTACCATTCATGGTCAAATATTTGGTTGCATGATGGTGTGGAGGGTATGTGAGTTTGATTTTATTTAGAGGCTTCACCTCCATGATTTTTAGGATAGTGTATGACATATTTCACCTTGGGTTTTTCCATATGAGTGGCTCTATGCATGTCCCCGTTGATATGGGAAGATAAAGTAGCCAATTGGTGACTAAGTTCTTGTAATTTTTGTGTACCATCATGTCCTCCTTGCATGGTATAGTTTGGGGTTCTTTACCCTTTGTTATATTTTCATGATTTATCCTAAAAGGGTATATAGTTTCTAGTTTTTCTCTTGGGTTTCAAGGATTCATCATTAGGACTCTAATGTTGTGTCAAAGTAAAGGCATGTTATGGGTTTAATATGTATTCAATAGTTTTGAAGTAGGAGGATCCATTCACTCTCCCCTCTAATCATACTAGTGAGAAAGGATGAATCAAATAAGAGGGTAGTTTAGCACCTGATCCGATCGGACGTAGTAAAACTTGATCTTTGTTTTGAAACAAAAGTTGTGTACATAGGTCAGATTTTGCTAAAAAAATCATGTGGTATTTCTTCTTCACCCTAATTTTATAAAAATTTCCTTCTCTTCATCAAAGGATGGTTCTAGAGTATTTCAAAGGAAAGGAATAGGCCCATACTTTTTGTTTCCTAACCATGTTATAGTGACCTAACTACTTGTATTGTATGTTGTACTTGAAGACTTCTTGAATTGATTTGGACAACATAACCTTTGTAAATTAAACATTTTGCAAATATTTGGATGTTTGGATTCATTTTTGAAAATAAATCTAAGAAAAATGGGCAGCGTAATTATTCTAAATTAGAAATTTTTCAATTTTATAAGATAATTATAATTGTATACAACTTCTTAGAATACCATGAAGAATTATTTTAATTGATCTTTTGGGTCATCCTTTCCAAAATACTAATCAAATTTTGGGTAATCAAAACTAGGTGGAAATGGAATATGCAACATTTCTCAATCAAAAGGATAGGGATACAATTCTTCAAATTGATATTTCTTATTGTGTCCACTACTATTTTCATGTAAGCCGTGAATTCATCCTTAATGGACTACCATTCATGGTCAAATATTTGGTTGCATGATGGTGTGGAGGGTATGTGAGTTTGATTTTATTTAGAGGCTTCACCTCCATGATTTTCAGGATAGTGTATGACATATTTCACCTTGGGTTTTTCCATATGAGTGGCTCTATGCATGTCCCCGTTGATATGGGAAGATAAAGTAGCCAATTGGTGACTAAGTTCTTGTAAT
The DNA here is from genome assembly GCA_018340775.1 of Taxus wallichiana var. yunnanensis. Classification (NCBI taxonomy): domain Eukaryota; kingdom Viridiplantae; phylum Streptophyta; class Pinopsida; order Cupressales; family Taxaceae; genus Taxus; species Taxus wallichiana. The sequence continues at coordinate 2,278,692 of CM031237.1, forward strand.
TTTTGTGTACCATCATGTCCTCCTTGCATGGTTTAGTTTGGGGTTCTTTACCCTCTGTTATATTTTCATGATTTATCCTACAAAGGGTATATAGTTTCTAGTTTTTCTCTTGGGTTTCAAGGATTCATCATTAGGACTCTAATGTTGTGTCAAAGTAAAGGCATGTTATGGGTTTAATATGTATTCAATAGTTTTTAAGTAGGAGGATCCATTCACTCTTCCCCTCTTATCATACTAGTGAGAAAGGCTGGATCAAAATCATAGGGTAGTTTAGCACCTAATCCAATCAGACGTAGAAAAACTTGATCTTTGTTTTGAAACAAAAGTTGTGTACATAGGTCAGATTTTGCTAAAAAAATCATGTAGTGTTTCTTCTTCACCCTAATTTGATAAAAATTTCCTTCTCTTCATCAAAGGACGGTTCTAGAGTATTTCAAAGGAAAGGAATAGGCCCATACTTTTTGTTTCCTAACCATGTTATAGGTGACCTAACTACTTGTATTGTATGTTGTACTTGAAGACTTCTTGAATTGATTTGGACAACATAACCTTTGTAAACTAAACATTTTCAAATATTTGGATGTTTGGATTAATTTTGAAAATAAATCTAAGAAGAAATGGGCAGCGTAATTATTCTAAATTAGAAATTTTCCAATTTTAATATGTTTATCGAGAGTTTAAAATGAAATATATGAAATTTTAGCGGTCAATAGCCAAAATGAGTGTTTTCCTAGATTTAGGTGTTTCAAATGTTTCTAAGGAAAACTAAAATTTTTGGCAACATAACAATTACAAAATATGGATTTCCTAGATTTGAATGTGTAATTTTTCTAAGGAAACTAGGAAAATCCATCTATAAAACAATGAAATTATAACAATCAACCAAGTTAAGAGAAAAATTTCAAATATGAGTTTCCGAATGGTTGGTAAAAGTGTGGTAGATTTTCAGGTTTTAAAATTTGATAAATGAAGCCAAAATGAAAAATATGGTTGTGATGAAAATCATGTGACTCAACTTCGATAGATCTTCACCTTGTTTTATCACTAAAACAAGGTTTTGAATTGGATTTTTTTGAATTAGTGGAGTAATACATTTTTAATATCGATATGTGTAGTAAAATTTATGGACTAAGTCCACGAATTTATCAAAAACACATGGTTCTAACTCGGATGAAGCATCACCTTATTTTCTTTTCAAAAAAAGGTCCCTATCCTAGTCAAAGTCTCGTTTGGTTAGTTTTTGATGAGTCAAAGTTTGATTTAGAAAAACACCCTTGGTATAACTCTGAAATAGTTTCACTTTGTTTTCCTATCAAAACAAAGTTCTTAACTCGAGATAGAGTTTCACCTTTTGAGTTTTTAGTAAATCAAGGATTTTGGACTAAGTACCACTATTTAGTTTAAATTTGTTTACAAACATAATTTTTGGGAGAAGTCAAGTAATCACAAGTTATGCCATAAGATTTTTCCATCTAGCTAGGATGAAAAAGTTCTTAAAGTGTCCTTGATATACCTTTCAGTACATGAGGAGAAAGTTTTTGAAATTAGGAAGTGATGTCTAAGACATGGTTTGAAGGTTCAAATCCCCTCCCCTTAACTACAGTCATTTCAATGTATCTTGGTCAAAAATGATAGTTATTTCCTATGGGATCCAGTCTAGGGCCTGGGTATTAGAGGAAAATGCACCCCTTACTTTATAGGATCCATGTAAAAGTGAACCCCTACTTAGCCAAAAATGATTGATCTTCCCACAAATTTATATAGTCCACTAACACATGGGCTTTGTCCAAATGATTAGGTAATGATGTCCTAACCATTGACCAAATCTAAAATAGAAAAAGTGTCAAAAATATTTCTGATTTCCAAGATCACCTTTCAACATGTGGAAATAGCATATGCACTTAAGACGAGGTACATGCAAGAAACAAAATATGTCAAAGGGAAACAAACACCCTTGTAAAAGTGGTTAAAAAAGGTTAATCCGATATATAACATTTTAAAATAATCCTAAATTTTTAAGGAAATAATTAACCCAATATTTTTAACCTTCATCAAGAAACCTACATGTCTAAAAAAATATGGTGAATCTAACAATACTATGCTAATCATAAATGGAAGTGTAATTTCATAATTAAAAAGGTAACTTTAGCATGAATGAGACAATAAGAACTGATTTAATTTAATTCAAATTAAATATAATACTTGTATAGTCAATACTGAAACAAATAATGTATAAATTTTGGAATATAGAAATGACATAAGTAAGCTAAGATTTAAAATATGAACCCTAAGAAAATAATAAGGAGAGAGGACTTAGCTGATTTTTGTGCAATCTAGAAGTGATCTCGAGTAGGGAGAAATTATGAATAGAATGCAAGTAGTATCGTTATTGATATCTGTAAATATTGTACCTCATGAACAATTCCAAGAAGTGGAACCCATGGCGAGGAAGGGGCACCAAAGGTGGTGGTGACTAGATCTGGTTACACGTGACTATGTAGAAGCTCTAGATCTTGTTCATGTTATATCACTAGAGTATTGCAATTTTTCCTTGTTAATCACTTGATAGTTTCACTATGATCACCAAAGTTACCTGTAACTAGCAAGATAAAGATTCACCTACACAATCCCATAAACCACATCAAAACTTAAAATAATTATACATAATGGGGATTCATACTAACCCGAAAATTACCTCAAAAGTGAAATTACAACCGAGCATTGCACTACATATCAGACTCCATATAATTCTTGTGAGTGTTTGCAGAAATTATTCCCTAGGATGTGCTTATGCAAGTGCACATGATAGCATCCTAGATGGATACTTTAAAGTGCTTTAGGTTCGTTCTATTGGATGCAAGATTAGGTGATAGTAGTAATTTTTAGTGATTGGTCCTTTATTTTGAACACATAAATATGCATTTATATGATTCCCTTGTTTGAATTGTGTAAGTGACAACTGGAAGGCCAAACCATAAGTTAAAAATATTCCCAAAATATAAAATATACCTAAAAGAAGTGAGTAATGTGAAAAAGGGTCATGGGCATGTAGAGGGGAAAGGGGTACCAGGCACTCTGTCTAGCTAGGTAATGGCATCTTGAGCCATAAAAGATAAATCAATAAAATTTTGAATGGGTTGTAGGGTGTGTAATACCAAATAGGAAACAATAAAAAAATCAAAGAGGAAAAATATAGTCATCAATTACTACTTTTCTTGCTTATGAATCATATGAATGTTTGTGTGCTTTTAAGACCTAGAAATATATCCAAGTGTGTGATTTAGTGTCTACATTTTCCCCATTTTATGTTATTAAGTAATTACTTGATAACATAAAGTAGATAAGATATGTGTACCTTATTATCATGTAGAGTGTGTAGTGAAATGTGTTTTAAGTGGACAAGTGAAGCGTGGAATAATGTAAAGTGAAGTATGGGGACTAGGAAAGGAAAATGACCCTAGGGGTGAAACGTGTGCATTGCATCAGATTCACTGTTTTTTTGTAACATGTGAATGTTACTTCTTGTAAGAAAAAACCTAGAAAAGAAGAGAAAGAATTTAGTTAATTTTTGTATATGATCAATTAGAGAAAAATGTGCTTAAGTATGTAAAAGTGTGTAAAATTGTGTAAAAGAAAGTGTACATCTGATGTAAAAGAGTGTAATAGGATAGAAAATTTTCCTTAAATGTTATGTAGAGAAATTTTTTTAGGCGATCTCATGCCAAGAGAGATTTTTTTGGGAGATCTCACACCAAGTGTGAGTATTTTGGGTGATCTCACTCCAAACAGAAAGTTTTGGGGAGAGAGGTATAGTGTTAATCTCCTTCCATGAATTTTCCCAATAAGTACCATTGCATATGGCGCATCCTGGTTTGTTCTTTCTATCAAGAATTAATTTCAAATGTACTGATTTTTTTGATTGAAACTAATTATAGAAGATTGAATGCATGTTGTTGATGGCGGATTGTGCTATAGAATTTATCTAAAGAATTTTAAGTTCTGATAATTTAAATGTATAGAATTTATCTAAATAATTTTTGTAGGGTGATTGTTTCACTCAAATGTATGTTCCTAAACCCTTCTTCTTTGGGGTACATGTGATTTCTATTAGGAGAATGTGGCCCAAATGAGAGGACTTGATGTTGATCTGAATTTGATACCTATAAGGGGTAGGGATTTTCATGGTGGAAAGAAGGCACATGCAAGAAAAGTGGCTAGTAACATATGTTAGTAGAAAAGTAGCAAACATGCAATAGAATACAATGTATCAAGAAAGTTTACAAACAAAGTGGACCATGAAAATAAGGTTTCCTACATAGGACATCGCTCATAATTTCATGAGTCAATCAGGGCCGAAGTGGCCAAAAAGCATACAAATAGTACCCAAACAAGACATACATAAAATCCTGCAAGCAATGGCATACAATAGTAAACAATGTCAAGAAAAGTGTATAGACAACCATGGTATCATATAATCCTACAAGGTAAAGTATTACACATAAAGCACCCATTATCATGTTAGAAATATAAAAAGTATGTCAAGGCATGTATGTATCAATGGAAAGTAATGTGCTAGTAAGAATAGGAATTATTAAATGATGAAACAATAACGCCTGTAAAGTGTGAGAGTAATAATGGTACATTCCCTAGAAGCCTCGATGGGACTAGAAAAGGATACCGTGTCGAGAATCAGTAAGATATCTTCATTCACAACTATATAATAAGTGAACGTGCATGTGTATATGATAAATATAGTGACATATTGATTATCTAACTAGCATAGTAAGAAAAGTGTACCATGTAAGTATAAGCAAGAAAGAGTAAGTGTAACCAATATATGTAATATGTAGTGTATGAGTGGGATGTAATGGTATGCAATGTGAATGTGATAGGGGCAGCATGTCCCCCAATGGATTTGTATGAGTATGAGATGATGTTCATTTATAAAATACCCCCAACAATCAAGAATGAACCATAGAACAAGAGTGTGTCATTGGGAAATGGTTTGATAATGTGTGCTAGAAAGACAAATCATGAAGAATAAAGCATGAAATTTGAATGTGGTTAGGTTCATTTTAGATTTATACCCTCAGCATTTGATTATAAACCATGGAACTAGAGTGTGTCATAGGGTAATGATGATACAAGGTATGTATCAAGATATGTAAGAGTACTGAGAAAGAAGAAGCACTGAAGCTTTATAGTAGAGATTATAGACAACTAGTGATTTTAGGAGGGGGAAGAAAGCATGATGCCCCCAAGTGTGAGAAGGATATAAGGCTATCCAATGATAGTGAAGGGAAAGGGTCCTCCACCCAATGTCTAAGGAGATAAAGGCATGTGACAATGTTCTAAGATCGGTGGAATATGATGGTGATAATGTGCATGTGAAAGAGACATATGTGGTGAAGGATGTGGTGAACACTTATGTGAAGGGTTTTCCTGAGTAGAGGACTTAGGCTGACAATATGGGCTAGTAGACCAATACATATGACAACATCGTGAAGTATAATGTGTGCAAATAGGATAACTACTTGCAAAATGTGCCTTAGATTTGAGAGGCCCTAGAGGCCTAGATGTTGTAGTTGGTGGAAGGATATCATCAAGACTAGGTTTAGGAAATGGTGTACATGGTGGGATGCCTTTAATAGTGATAAGTTTCTTATTATGAGTGAAATTTAGACATAAATGATTCATTGAGGGAATAGCTTGAGTGACATGGTGCTAAGGAAGACCTAAGAGCATGTCACAACATTTGATTGAAGATGCCACAATGAATGACACAAGCATGGTAAGAGGCCCAACTATAATGGGTAGCCTAATGTAGCCAAAATAATTAGGAAATGGATATGTGATAGTAGATATTGGACATTTTATATCCATAAGAAGTAAATTGAGCACACACTAATATGATCCATTGGATAGATCATGGTGTTATTAACAATGTATGAACCAATAGAAGCATTGATGTGTAATGAATCAGAAGAGAATGTTTCATGATAATCATGATATGAAAATGAAATGGATAGTGGTGATGCATCAATAAAAGAAACAAGGAAATCAAGGGACCTCGATGAAGGAGGGGGCACATCTCAATATGTATGATTAGCAAAATAATCGGGAGCTTATGTGTCATGCTTAGGCAAAGGATCATTAAATATTTTCTCTTTTTTTTTATTATTGATTAGCTTAGAAAAAATTGGCTCAAGGAGATCAAGTGAATTGTTTTCAATAAGATCTTGAATGAGATGCCTAAGTTTGAAACAGTGATCAATAAAATTCCCAATGTATTGATGATATTCACATTTAGCATTTTCATCATAATTATGGCAATGGGGGTGAGATGGATCAAGATTGAGAGGTGGTGGAAGAGTGATTAGATTTCTTTCAAGGAGTTAAGGAAATAGAAATCAAGTTACATGTGCTAACTTAGTGGAAGTACGCTTTGGAGGGTGTCATTTAATATTTTCTAGAGAAACATTGACATTTTACTTTATGTTAGTGGGCTTAGGTTATGGCTTGAATGTTGATTTAGCTTGAAATGTATTAGAAGATGATTAAGTAGTATCTTGGTATTTGAGTTAGCCCATAGATATAAGTTTCACTTCATGCATTTTGAGAATATGATATAATTGATTAAATGAAGGAGTGGATTCAAATATAACACTCTTGAAGTGGTGGTAAGAGGATTTGCACAAAAAAATATTGTATTATGAATCAACAAGTACATTTGTCATTTTAGCTATATTGTTCTAGAATGTAATGCATATTCTACTAGATTCTCATTAGATATTTCTTTTATTTGTGTGATTTTTGCATAAGAGATATTAGTGTTGATATTGATTGAAAAATGAGAAATAAAATCATCAGATAAATGTGTGAAAGAAGTTACCAAATGAACAGGTAGATCATAAAACCAACCCATGACGTAATCTTGAATACTCCTAGGAAAGCTTATCTAGTAAGGTATGATCATCCGCATAATCAATAAAAGCCACATGAAAATATTTGAGATTCTCTTGAGGGTCACCATGGTCATTGAAGGTGGGAAGCTTAGGGGTGACAAAGTTTGGAGGAAGTGAATAAGAATAAATGGCAAGTGAAAACATGAGTGTGAAGAGGTAAGTAGGAATCAAGAGATGGATATGAAAAAAAGTTCTAGCTGAAGTTGATGGATTTGAAATTATAGATCCCTGATATAAAGAAGCTAAATCATGGGTACTTGGAGGAGGAACTAGGTTCTATATTAGAAGCATATGGATAGAGGATGGGAGCGGTAGAAATAGGAATAGAAGTAGGAATGTTAAGAGTTTGGGTAGAGGCCATGAGAAGTCAAGGAAGAGCCTACAAGAGGCAAAAAGAAGCATTGTGAGATTTCTTGGAAGTAAGTAAAGCATTGAGAATGTGTGGAATATGCATAGGGTTGGTTTGTAAATCCTGACATAAATTAGTGAGCTTATCTAACTATTCTTGATCGACATTAGTGTCCTCATCGTATGATTGTTCGATATCAGAGGTTTTAATGTTTTCTAAAGGAACATTCTATGAATTAATAAAGGGATTATCAGATTCATCCATTGACTTAGAGGATTTATGAATAGAGGGAGGAAGCTCAATGTACTCAAATGAACCAAAATGACCACTATGAGTGATGAGCATAAAAGGAAAAAATCTTAGAATAAAGGTTGGATTCGAGTAATGGGTTCACAAAATGATTTAATTTAATTTAAATTAAATTTAATATTATATAGTCACTACTTAAATAAATAATATATAAATTCTATAATATAGAAATAAAACAAGGAAGATGAGATTTAAAATAAGAAACCCTAATAAAAGAAGAAGAGAGGACTTAGCTGATTTTCATGCAATATGGAATGGATCTCGAGAAAGGATAAGTGATGAAAAAAATGCAAGAATCATATTTATTGATCTCTATAAATATTGCAACTCATGAAAAAGTTAGGCACGGGTGCCTAGGGGAAGGACAGGGGCACACAGGCGCTAATGACCGGATCTATGCACCGGTTACTATGCAGAATCTCTAGATTTGGTTCATGTTATGTCACTAGACCTATTTTCCTTTTTGTAACTTTTGATGCATGTTATCGAAATTTACCACAGTGACATAAATATTTATGGATAGGTAATTCACTATGCATAAATATTTATGGATAGGTAATTCACTATGCATAAATATTTCTATTAATATTTGAGATATATGGTGAATATGGATAGGTATAAGATGTTTTCATTATGCTTCATGAAAATTTAAGGTCATTTTGTAATGGGAATTTCAAGATATGTAAGTTTTAGCAAACTTGGATAAGTTTTGTGTGTTTTTGAAGTAAAAGTGGGCCTTTTGATGCTCATTGTGAATTATATGATTTTCATAGATACATAAGGTATTTGTAATATATTATTATTTTAGGTATTAATTTTCACAAAAATAATGATGTGGTTTAATAATCACATTTTTATGAATGACCGTTAACAAGGTAAGTTGGTTTGAAACCCTAGATAAACCCTAGCTAGGAGTGACTTGGAGAAGATTTATTATACCAAAATAGTTTTTATTGTTTTTGGAAAAGTGATGATTGGATGTTGTATAGGAATATTCTATATTTATAGAAAGGTAATATAGTGATTTTGATAGTATGTGGGCCCCACCTAAAAATACTTGTTTGAATAAGTTTATTTTGGGAATAGGTTGTCTAAATGAGTTAAAAATTAAATGGAAATATTTTTTTAGCCCCTAATTTTTTATATATTTAAATGATATTTTTAGGTCATGGTTGAAGTGAAAAGGTTCAAAGTGTGCTCTATTTATGAAGACTATTTTTGGGGTAGTTTAGAGCATCTTGTGAAAATTGACATTGCAGGAGCTATAAGAAGAGTAAGGACTCCATTCAAGTTTTTATGATCATGGTTCAGAGGTATTTCCAATGGTGTATCAAAAATTTGATTTGGATATGGTATGAAAATTTTATGACCTATTATTTGAAGGTCAAGTTTGAAAGATGCTTGTTCTAGTAGGGTGCTAAGTGGCTACATGAGATAAGATGATGTTTCTGAGTTATTAAATATTGGTGAAGGTTTATGAGTGCTTGAAATTATGTATAAGGGTCTTAAATTATTTTTTTGAGTGTGTAATTATGTTTTGGTGTGATGAAGAAAGTTGAGCTCATGCTTGGTTCTTGAGTCCTAGAAGGCATAAAAATAATTTTTCATAGATTGGATTGATTGAAAGCCTTCCACTTGGAGTTGGAAGGAGTTCCAATATTTTATGGAAATAATATTCATAGGTATTTCCATTGGTATATGGATTGTGTCTTGGAAAGATGATTTGATTTGGTCTTTCTGTTAAATTTTTGGAGATGAAGGTAGCTGTATTTTCAGGAAAAATTTTCTTAGGATGAAAGAGTGAGTTGGTTGTGTAAAAAAATTCCAAAATCATAATTGTGGGATTTTTTTAACTTCCCAAACTAAAAATATGCCTACAATGATTTAAATTTACAAACTAAAATTTAAATCCAACAAATTATAATTATAATTCTTCGGATAACAAAAAATGAATAAAGCATATGAATATTTATGGGTTAATCGAATTCAATGATCCCCCATAAGATACTCTTTTGAGTATGTATACGATATATACCTTTTAGTGCCATTCTCAAAATTGATTTTACAAGTTTTTCTCCAAGTGTCTACTTGGGAATCATTCAATCGAATCCCATCTCGTATCTCACACTTTCATTAGAACTACGTGAACTTCACAATGTAAGGACATACACTACTTAGCTAAAGTTTATGAGTCATGCATTGCATGCTCTATTTCTAGACTACACATTGTCTTCAAAACATGTCCCTTCACCATGTCACTTAGTTCATTTATCAGAATTGAATTAATTGTTTTAGTTAATCAAATTCAAATTACAGACTTGATAAAAAACTTGTTCATCCAGTGTGAAGAAGCATGAATGTACCAACTACATTTCCTATGGGAGAGAAATAGCTCATGTAACAACTTGCATCATCACGTAATTAATTTCTTCCCCATAGCCAACATAAGTTGGTATAGAGAACTAGACCAAATTGGATAGAAAACCTCCACACCTTAACACAACTCAATTCCTTATTGATTATGACACGCATAATAAATGGAGCTCAAGGGACAATTTGGGATAACTATTGTATGGAAATATTCATTGAATGACCTGCATCATTTGATGAACACCACACTACAACAACCATCCAATCCAAAGTTGGCCTGCTGAGTACCATGTATTAGGTTTTTGTAACTTATTCACCTTATTGAATTAGTTTTACAAAAAATTTATATTTCATAACGCATAAGCGATGTTTTATTGCAATAATTATTCGATCCTGAGGTCCATAAATTAGTTTTGATAATTATTCATGATAAAATTCTATAATTTGTTTTATGTACATTCGTTAAGTATATTAATATAATTAAGGGAAAAAAACAAGTGTTAATAACACATTCCCTAATTTATTTAAATTACAACATTTTCATTTTGTTTTCTTAAGTAAAAATAATTGAACTCATCATATGAATGTAATACAATCATTCATAATCATTAAGTTTACATTAATGATGACTAAATAATAAATGGACATTAATAATTTATCATCATACAAGAGTCCAATCATTAAACTATTAAATAATAAATCACATTCATTAATTAATAACTTATATCTCATATCCTTAATATAGCTTTAGTTCATTATTTATATTTAAAGATATTAAACATAAGGGTATTATTCAAGCATAGTTCATTAATCAACCTTAAGATAGTACCTATCTTATGAAATCAGATTGATTAATTCAATCACAATTATATCCTAACATATACACAAAACTAAATAATTGATATAAAAAGCCATGATCCTTATTACAACAATATTCAAAACTTGAATATAAACTTTTATTTCCTTTTCCAAAAGTGATACAAAATCTCAAGAGGACATAATGCCTTTCAAAAAATTTATTCAGTGAAGCACAAGCTCACTTATACAATAGTTAAGTAATGAATACATCGTTCAATCATAACATTAAGAAATTAACATATCATCTTTATGATTTATAACATTAAAATATTTCAATGAACATAGTTTAGCTAAACTACATAATTTGAAATTCATTTAAGATAACAAATTAACATTTTCCATTTTTATCATTTTCCTTTCTTTCATAATTCTTAAAGAAACATATGATTTTTAACTCAAAATCATTAAAGAATATTTCAGATTACTAATAGTTCACAAATATGAATAAAAATTTCCAAAAATATATCAATTATTTCATTTATACCCCAACAAAGTTATTTATAAAAATTTAAACAAGTATTAAACCTTATACTTTAATATTCATTCTTGTTCTACCATCATTGTATAATCATATTACGAATCAGGAGGTGATCATACAACCACACAAATTTCATTCTAGGTTCGTATAACTAATTTAATAAAAAAGAGTATTATATTACTCAATCATGTCTTAATAATAATATTAAGAGAATTAATTCGATAAAGGTGTTAGTTAAAATATCCAAATACAATATCTTTATATCATCAAACCATAACCTTATCAAATACTTATCAGAATACATTATTCCTTCTCAAGGAAGTAAGAGAACATGCACTATTTATACAATAACAGTTTATTTGACAGAAGTATTTGAGTACTACCAAATACCTTAAACTATCTAAAATACCATAATGTATCCAAATAAACCTTATTTTATTCAAACAAAACAAATAGACACACAAATCATTACAATTTTCATAAGTAAGGATACGACTAAGCCTAAGGATAGGCTATACATTTTAATCAATCAAAGAAAGTCCATAGAATTCTCCCTTATGTATAATCCTACAATCACTAGTTCTAACAAACCATAAGAAAAACAAAAGATCATAAGCATTCAACATATGGAAAACAATAAACAATACATAGTCTGCATCGACCACATAGTGGTCTAAGAGAAAAATGAATAAATAGTTGAATGATCAAATCACCATAGAATCCATCAACCTAAGAAAGAATCCTAGTCTCCACAAATAATCAATAACACGTAACAAAATGAGTAGGTGAGTGAGTCACATATCAACCATAGTGCCACCAATCTAAACTCAAGATTTAAAATGTTGTGAATAGGATTGAGATAGTGAAAATTATTATAGGAGCACCCCATAAAAATACATGCCATGTAAATAGCAACAAGCTTCTAGTAAGACTAGGTCAAATGAATTCAAAGTTAAGACCATTCCCTATTAATGAAACCTCAAGACAATGTTACAACCTTAAATAAACCAAATTCTAAGTTGGGTACTAACAATCCACTCCAATACTCACTCCCAAATAATGGATAGGTGAATAAAAAATTAATCTATAGGTTATTGAGCTTGAGCTTGAAAATAAAAATCCCATAGTCATCCATTACAACTTGTACCAGCACGAAGGTAACCCAACAAAACAAAGGTGATGCTAAATGTAAAAATACAAGTAGCCAATCATATACACGAAGCCCAAAAATTTGTGCAAGGAAAGAATACGCATACCTATAACAAAGTCAAAATATTAACATGGCCTTATAATAAACGTCTTGTATATAAATTGACCATACGCAACATAAAGAAATATTTACGTATAAGAGAATATATATACACAAAACCTTCACAGTCAGGTATGCATTCAACCATGGAATTTAAATTAAGATTTAAGCCATACCCATTAAAAAATCATTAATGAAGAGAATGAAGGTACAAAAAAACTGATTTTCTCCATTTAACATTAAAATATCTTAATGCTATAAATGATAAAGATGAGCAAGAGACAGTCTCATTCCTGTAATACGTTTGCAGAAGACTGAATTTTCTCCCTCTTCTTCCCAGAAATCTCCCAAATCTCACACAAAAACTAGACAGAATAATAGCTTCAAATCGAAATAGGAGGTCCAATAAATCCATTGCTCAATCTATATATATCTCCTTAGAACTAACTAGAGTTAGATTTTATATGAAAAGTTCATAACGGACCGCCCCAAATTAGCCATGATAGATTTTTTACATGTAGATCTTGCATGGCGATATAAAAGGATCAATGAGAAAAATGAATCACCAAATAACCACTTATCTTGGTGGTAGCTTCCTTGAGAATATTCCCGCTTCTCCCAAGGCTATGGTATCATTAATTTCATTAAATGAAACTGTCCCAAATTCCTTCTATTTCCTCACCAATTCCATGCTAATCCACCTTCTACCAACTTTGGTATTTCCTCCATCTAGATTTTAATATATGCCATCCATTTGGGTGGTTATTTACCATCCAATGGTTAGGGATCCACAAAATTAAAAAAACCTAATTTAAATTGCCAACACATTGACCAATGTGCATTTTCCAAATTCTAATGTTGGCTTGGGTGATAGGTAGCAAACATCTTGGTTCGAGCTCATGTGGGGGCTCGGTTGAGCTACCGACCCCTCTTTAGTCAATATTACATTACATTTCCATACATAATATGGCTTAACGTTAAGGTATTTAACATAATAAAAATTAATAACATTTATATATGTATATATATATATATATATATATATGTACACACACACACACACACATGTTTATATATATATACATACATCACACACATATATATATATATATATATATATATACCAATATGTGTTTGTGTGTGTGTGTGTACATACATACATACATATATATATATATGTATTTATATTTCTTTTTGATAAGACAAGATTTATAATAGTTTTACAAACCACTTGACATTAGTATGAATGTCATTTGATGGCTTTGAAAATAAAATTTTAAATAGAAGCCCATGTCTATGACCCTAATTATAGATTATAACTTTTTTCCCAACAAGGGTCTATGCAAATTTAGTCAACCATACCAAGATCATAAAATTAATTAAGCGCACTTTTGCATTGTATAAATGTAAATAAGTACATAAGTATAAGATCAATCAAGAAGCAATCTTAAAATCTAAAATCAAGAAATAATTATAAACATTATAAATAATTAAATTAACTTGATTACACAATTAAACATGTTGTTTAAACTGTAATTTAATCAAGTCAAGCATGATAAGAAAACAAAATTTCACCTATAGCCGGGAAAATTATATATCAATCCAAGATATAATTAACTGGGTATGACAGGTTTAGGTAATAAATGGATTATTTGATGCTTAATATAACCTAGAGAGTGAAGAGAGATTAATTTCTATCCTATTGAAGGTATTTATAGGTCTTGAAGAGGCAGAAAGGGTGCAAAATAGTTGAGTTTGTAAATTTGGTTTCTGGTCAACATGTTTTTATGAAGAGGAATGTTGTTGTGGTTTAAGTATACATATGTTTAATGAGGTATAAATTACATGGATGTGTTATACATGTCTTAATGATTCCATAGAGTGGTTACATGTCATATTTTAGATGATTTTGAGTGGTATAGATGCCAAAAGGCAAATATAGGGTCCTACAAACAAGCTGTTTGGTGAAGGATATGAGACTTTTGGCCCATGTTATGAATTATATGATTGGACCAAGAAAAATTATGACCATGGATGATGGATAAATGTCATATTAAACATGTGTAGTTATTTTTATAGCTTTAATAACCATGGTTTTGGTGTTAGTGGATTTTACTCATCCTAGTGATGGGATTTTGAGCCCTTTTGGTGCAAGTTGGATGGTTTTGGCAATGAACGACTTATATGGGTCATTTTTGAACAATTTGATGGATTTATTAGTATTTTATTATGAACATCTATCAAAAATAGGTTAAGGGCTGGCCTCTCTTGTTTTTGAAGGAGAGAAACCTATAAAGGTGGTGTTTTGAGTTCATTTTTAAACTATGTGCTTTTGGAGGGAAAAGTGTGACCCTAGTGTGAGTGAATAAAAGGTATGATTTCATTATTCAGATTAGAGGAAGTATATTTCAGGTTTAATAATATTTTAGAGCATTTATGTAAGGGTTTAGAGCCAAGACAAGTTGAGAAGGAAGAAGATAGAGCGAGTTGAAGCAATGAGGGTTTGAGCAAGGGTTTGTAAGCTGAAATTGTGATCTCCATAAATTGTTGCAACAAAATAATTCAAATATTATCATCATCAGGTTTTTGAGTTGGTGATTTTTTCATCTTGGGGGGTTTTAGTCTCCTTGTGGAGTGGGTAATCCACTAAATTAGGGTTGGTGCTCTACTAAACTAGGGGTTAGTGCTCCTTTTGAAGTTGGTGCTTCACTAAATATATTTTATTTTTGTAATATATGATGAGTTTCAATGGGATTTCTTACCATTAATGGTATCCACTTATATTTTGTGTTCTTTTGTACTCTCTTTCTCTTGCTCTTGTGAATGGTTGTTTCTATGTTTAAGTAATCACACATATGGTTCATGGTTGATTGAATGGATGTATAAATGATAATGAATGATGAATGGTAAATGAAATAAGTTTTTGTAGGAATTATTCACCCCCGTCTCAGTTTATTATGCTTCCAACAATTGGTATCAAAGCATGTCTTTGTGAAGTAAGTTTAGAAACTTGAAGGAGATCCTTTGAAGCACAAGCAATGGGTAAGTCTTTAGATGTTGAAGCAAAATTAAGGAAGATGAATGGATAAGCTTATTTAGTGATTGATTTCATACAAGTTCAAATCAAGGATATGGAGATAGAGCATGATCAAGCCATTAAGGGTTTGAAATATCAAGTGGAAAGTTTTTCTAAATCCCTAAAGGAGAAAGAAGACACTTGTTCTAGGTATGAGGAAAAATTGAAAGCCCTAGAATCAGATTTGGAGAATACATCTAGTAGGTTGAAGATGTATGAGATAATTGAGAAGATATCTGAAGCTCTTAATGGGATTTTAGAAGGTCAAAGGGTGGTTAGTGACAAAATAGGCCTAGGTTTTGAAGGAAAACATGTGAAGAGTGATGGTGATGTTGGTCCAAGTACTAAATCTGATATGAAGGTGACCAAGAAGGCTGATTTGAAAAGGTCTAACTTAGTTAGAAACCTAATTTTATGAGGTATGGTTCTTCATTCAATGGATATTGCCTTGTTTGTCATGATTTTGGTCATTGAGCTAGATATTGTAAAATTAGGTCTCCTAGGAATGATATGGTCTTCTTCAAGGGAAAATCAATGGGTTTTCTTCCCCTTGAGGGTTTCCCACTTATATTTGGTGTTCTTGTGTACTCTCTTGCTCTTGATCTTGTGTATGGTTGTTTATATGTTAAGTTAATACACATATGGTTTATGGTTAATTGAATGGATGTATAAATGATAATGAATGATGAATGGTAAATGAAATAAGTTTTTGTAGGATTGATTCAACCCCCTCTCAGTCCATTGTGCTTCCAAAAATTAGTATCAGAGAATGTATTTATGAAGTAAGTTTAGTAATTTGAAGGATATGATTTGAATCACAAGCAATAGGTAAGTCTTTAGATCTTGAAGAAAAATTAAGGAAGATGAATGAAGAATCTCAGTCAGTGACTAATTTCTTACAAGTTCAGATAAAGTATATGGAGATAGAGCATGATCAATCCATCAAGGGTTTTAAATCTCAAGTGGAAAGTTTTTCTAAATCCTAAAGGATAAAGAAGACACTTGTTCTAGGTATGAGGAAAAATTGAAATCCCTATAATCATATTTAGAGAATACATATAATAGGTTGAAGATGTATGAGAGAATTGAGAAGATATCTTAAGCTCTTGATGGGAATTTAGAAGGAAAAATGGTGGTTAGTGACAAAATAGGCCTAGGTTTTAAAGAAAAACATGTGAAGAGTGATGGTGATGTTGGTCCAAGTACTAAATCTGATATTAAGGTGACCAAGAAGGATGATTTGAGAAGGTATAACCTATTTAGACAACCTAAATCTATAATGTATGGTCTTTAATTCAATGGATATTGCCTTTTTGTTAAGATTTTGGTCATAGAGCTAGATATTGAAAAGGAGGTCTACTAGGATGATGTGGGATTCTTCAAGGGTGAATGTTATTCATGTTGTATTGCCATAGAGTTAAGGATTGTGAATGGAACTTAAGTGTGTTTGAACAAAGAATAAAGAAGAATGGTGTTGTATGTCATAAGTGTCACAAAAAGGACATATTGTTAGATATTATCTCCAAGGTGGATCATCAAGAGTTGTTAGTAGGTATTAAACATTAAATGGAAGAGTTTTCAAGAGGATAATCAACCCAATGAATGATTACAAGATAGCCATATTAGATCCAAAGGTCAATAAGGAGGTTGATCAAGTCAAGGAGGTCAATAAAACCAATTCTCAGCCCACCATGTAGTGTATGAAGTCTATAAAGGAAGATTCTAGTGTTATTAAGATGGAAAACAAGGTTCTCAAGCCCAAATCAGGTCAAGGGAGCATGCTTGCATTATTTCAGGAAGATAATATGCACCTTACTGCTTCTGTACATTAAAATTTGAAGAAGTTAGGTGGGTTGGATACTTAAAGAGGTATAAGGTGTGTGAAGTACATCTCCATGAGTCCTTGAGTCTTTGTTATGATAGGTGTCTGAGTTCAAGAGTAGGTTATTGTCTTTAGTATTTTTGTTAGGTGATGTGTCTAGTAGTCATGAAAGATTGTCCTTACTCAGTTAGTCCAAAGTGTATGGCTGTCATGTCTTCAAGTGTTTCCTTGGTTGAAAGAGCCTTTTTCATGGTGATGGTTGAGTCTTGATGTTAAAGTGTATTATGTAAAATAAGTGTTCATAGTGGTTCCTTGAAGTTGTAGGTCTAGCTTACTGCTTAAATTATGTTGGGGATCATCCTTGTGTAAGTATGGACTATGTAAAAGATATTTTGTATACAAGATTTTGATGTAAGTCTAACAAGTTGACATCATGGATCTAATTGTATATATTTTATAGAATTTTTGTTATTAAGGTTGTCTTAGTAAAGTTTGTGAGAATTTTTAATCAAAGGTCCGTGTTGAGATTTGAAAACTTAGTATGATCAAGAGGAACCATCAGATTAAAATTTTGATAAATCAAGTGCGATTAGACATGCTAATGGTAGCTCATATATATATTTCTATAGGTTTCAAGTTATATTTAAGTTCTTAATAGTGATTCAAGAAGATAGGTTTGAGGTTAAAATGTTATGTGAATAGAGAGTATGTATTCATCTCTATTCCTTTCAACAAGTCATTAGTAGTTTGGCACTAAGTGCAAGTTTAATAATTTCATGGGTGCACCTTATGATTTTTCAAACAAGGTTTGTGTCTCTGTAAAATTAGTGTAATGAGTTTATGAGAGAAATGATCCAAGATAGTCATGAAAATGATGAATATTTTGGAAAGATTTGAATCTGAGCATATATGAGTCAAGGGTGAAGTCTCCAAAATGTTCTGTTAATGTTTAAGTGTTGTGTAAAGTATGATTAAGCAATATCATGATATAAAATGTTGAAACCATGTGAAATAGGTTTTAAATATTGTCTCAAGATGCATTAGAGGTCATCCATGAGACTTATGGTATGTGTTTTGATTCAGATGGTTGTACATTCATGTTGCAGAAGTCATCTTTGAGACTCTATTCCTAGGTCTTGGTAATGGTTTTTGGTCATGATGTGTCTTAGAAGCTGTGTGAAGTATAAGCATGGTTATTAGGTGTTCAATCCATAAGATGAGCCACGAAGATAGTACTAGGTCTGTGTATGGTAAACTATTAAGAGGTTTCATAAGGATTAAAGTATTAAGGAGACTATGAAGGAAACATGCATGGTACTTGTTTAGGATGAAGGTGTGAAGACCTATTGATTTTAAATACTTCAAAACTATGAATGATGCAATACTAGTGTTCCTAGATGGTCTAAAATCAGAATAAGGGTTTCATGTTATTAGTAAGGATTGGAGAGGTTGTTATAAAGTTGTAAGACTACAGGTAACTTGATGTTATCCATTAAACTTTCACAAAGTGTTCAAATTAAGAAGAGAAGTACAATGCAAGGAATACACATGTGCATGATGAATTGTATAGAAGAAGATGTTAAAGATTGTCAAGGGTTGAATGATGTGTAAATTGAATGCATAGTGGTTATGACAAGACAAGTGATGGTGTAAAATTCTACCTACATGCTTGAGTGTATAAATGGAAAACTTTAGAACTGTGATAATGTTTTCTCTAGGTTTTTTGGAACATGGAAGGAATGGTTATATTTAAGACTTCTCAGAGCTCAAGGTCATGAATTCAGGGTAGAGTGATATTCTCAATATTTCTAATAAACAAAGTGTGACCTATAGTTATATCACTAGTTGTACGAGAGGATGGTGTTAATGGTTACGTGACAGAGAAAAGAAGGTACTATAGTTATTAAGGTATGCTACTACGGGTAGAGGCATCAAGATCAAGTGATAGAAACTCTTTAGAATATTGAATTTCAAGGCCACATTAGTTTGAAGAAGGTAATAATGGTTGTGAAAGAAATAAGTTGAGATGATACATGTCTAAAGGGAGATCTCGAGTCTTAATAAAGAAGTGTACAATATGTCCTAATAGGTATGAAATCAAGTAAATGAGCTTATGAGGTGATTTTATTCTAATAGTCCAAACAATTTTATTAGTAATGAAGGTGGTATGATGAAATTATTTGTTAAAGGGATAACTATGATGCTCTTAAGATTTAAGGAATTTGTAGAGAGCAAAGATATGTGGATAAGGAACTCAAAATTATGAAAGGATGTGCTCTTCTTAGGTTGATGGTAAAGTGCATTTCATGGGAATTATACATGATGACTAATTATCTCCTAGGATAACATGTGCTAAAGAAACTATGAATTTCAGGTATGTACATGGGTTAAAGATGCATTCAAATATCTAATACAATATGAAGCTAGTGTGAAGTATAAATGTATATGCCTAAACATATGACTAAGGATATTGAAGACTTTAATGGCAAGATTATATGAATCTATGTATTGGAATATTTTTTTGATCATGGGTAAAAGAGGGTTAAGGGGACCCTACCCTGTACAATAAGGAGAAAAATATTTAATGATGAGGAATGAATGAAGCAACCTCTACCAAAGCGGCACAAAAGTAAAGGAAAATGATACAAACAATACAAAATAACAAGCAGTACAAAAATGTGAAAGCTCATCCCAAGGACCCCTCCCATGGGATCTAAGATGCATCTTAAGGGATTCATTATTCCCTTTCTTTCTTCTTCTCATAGTAGACCAACCATTACCGGGGATTGGATTTACATTTTCAATAGTGTGAACCGGCATGCAAATTTCAGTATTATTGTTGTCTGACTGAATACCAAGAGGAGAGGGTGAAGTCCCAACCTCACAACAAGGGGAAGGAGCCTTTTCTACAGGGGTAGAAAAGGGGAGCCTCCTCCTCCATAGAAACAAAAACCTCCTCATTCGCAGATCCATCTTTAGACTCAGAATCTGAATGACTATCAACAACCAACAGCTTGGATCTGCATTCTTCCACCAAGAAGAGTGTCTACTTGCATGTTTCTTCCCATTCTTGCAATCCATAGATAAATGTCCAAGAGAAAATCAAGTTTTTCATCGAAGGGAAAACCTTCATAGTCCAAGTTTTGAGTCCATATTCTGTCCTCAACCATAAGATCAATAGAAGCAGGAAAATCTGTTGAAGTGTTCATGTCAACTAAAATGCGAGCATACATAGTATACTCATACAAGGTCATTTTTGTGTCAATAGCCAAGGTTTTACCCAGAATGTCCCAATGGAGGTTAAACATTTCTCATCCCAAAACTACAGAGGAAGATATGGAAAATGGATCCAAATAGGTCTGATTTGGAAAGTTTTAGTAACTAGATTAAAAAGGGGAAACCATGGCTTCATGAGTAGAAAGTGGGATATGATTGAGGGGAGTTAGATATTCATTCTATTTAAGAGGTAAGGAATTTATTGATGACCATAAAGTATTGAAGTGTTAAGAATTATGTGCAAGTGTATAATGATTTCCAAATCTATGGCTATTGAAAGCATCCTATAGACACAAAATGTTCTATTAAGAATAAAAGATTTATCTTAGTTATAATATAAGGTAAGTGATGTAGCAATTAGAGCAAGTGTGTCCAATTATATTGAAAGATAGGTGCGGGGGATTTTACATTCACTCCAATAGGATTGATTTCATAAAATAGAGTAGTACTCATTGAGAAAATATTTAAGGGCTAATACATTAGTGTTGATTTATCTCTTGGACAATTTATGCAAGTGTGATGTTTAAATATTTTCCTTTTAGTTACTATTTGATAGTAATTTTCTAAGGGGAGTCACTGATTGGTGTTTCATGAGGCATTTTTTCTCACAATGCATGGGGAATTTGACAATTCTTACAATGAGAATGTTGTTTAGGGGAAAGTAGTCCTAAAAGTGAGTATGTTACATTTGGAGACAACTCTTGATTTTGAACTTGAAACAAACCTAGAAAGAGATTAATGACATAAATGGAGGAAAATTATGGGGTATCATTTTAGGGGTGCTTGTTTAAGGATCAATCATATAAGGTCCATATGATCTTCACATACATCTTGAAGGAGTCAAAAGGGGATATTTTAGTCCCAAGGGAGCTTTATGAGTCAAGTAAGTTGTGTTTTGCATTGTTTTCATTGTGTTTTTTCATTTCCATATAGTATCATTATTTTATCCTTTTCTATATATGTCAAAGGGGAGAGAAACATCATAAACATGTTGAAGAGTCATGTTGGTGTGTTTGTCTTGTTGGTTATCATCAATGAATGAGGGGGAGATTGTTGGCAATTGTGTGTTTGTGTTCTCATTGATGTTGATTCCATTGATGGAAAAGGGTGTCATGGTGTAGTATGAGTCTCCGTGAGGTGTTATTTAGGTGTTAAACATGAAGGTTGATTGGTAGTGTCAAGTTTGTGATGTTCTATGAGGTCCTGGTGCTTGGTTAGGTGAGCTAAGTCATGGTTTGTGTTAACCCAAGATGGTTGGAGTGTTTCATGAGGTAAACCATGGCTGGTATGATGTGTTTTTGGTGTCTATGATTCTTGGTTAGGTCACGAGGTTTCATGGTTGAGTCAAGTAATTCTATGCTTGTTTCTTACCCTAGAGCATGCAGAATGAGATGGATGTGTGAGATTTGATTTGATAAGTCTTGTTCGTGCATGGTAGTAACATGGTGAAAATTTAAATGAGGTGTATGGTGATTTTTAGGTCACTTATCAGAGGTTTGGTGGTGTTTTAGGGTCCTTGGGAAGAAAATAGTGAGAAATAGGCATGTAGGCATAGGTAAGTTGCGAGGATAGATATTTATACACATATATGAGATATATGGTGAATATGGAAAGTTATAGGATGTTTTCATGATGCTTCATGAATAGTTTCATGTTTTTCGTAATGGTAATTTCAAGATATGCAAGTTTTAGTAAAACTGGGTAAGTTTTAGTGTGCTTTTGAAGAAAAAGTGGACCTTCTGATGCTCATTGTGAATTGTATACTTTGCATGGGGAACTGAAATATTTGGTATATCTTCTTAGGTCAGTTATTAAGGTTTCACAAAAATAATGAGGTGGTTTGATCATCATGTTTTTATGAATGATCATTAACAAGGTAAAGTGGTTTGAAAGCATAACTAAACCCTAGATAGGAGTGACTTGGAGAAGATTGATTATACCAAAATAGTTTTTATTGTATTTTAAAAAGTGATGATTAGATGTTTTATAGGAATATTTTAGATTTCCAAAAAGGTAATATAGTGCTTTTGACATATGTGGGCCCCACCTAAAAGTTCTTGTTTCGAAGAAATTTAGTTTGGGACAAGGTTGTGCAAAGGAGTTATAAATTAAATGGACATATTTTTAGCCCTAATTTTTATAGATTTAAATTATAGTTTCAGGTCATGGTTTAAGTGAAAAAGTTCAAAGTGTGCCTTATTTGTGAAGATTGGTTTTTCAGGCAGTATAGAACATCTTGTGGTAAAATTGACATTGCAGGCGCTACATAAAGAGTTAGGAATCCATTCAAGTGTTTTTGAGATAATCATTCATAGGTATTTCTAACTGTGTATCAAAATTTATATTTGGATATGGTATGAAAAATTTATGACCTATTATTTGAAGCTAAAGTTTGAAGGATGCTTGTTTTAGCATGGTGCTAAGTGGCTACATGAGGTAAGATGATGTTTCTAAGTTGTTAAATATTAGTGAAGGTTTATGAGTGATTAGAAATTATTTATAATGGTTTTACATGCTTTGGTTAAGTGTGTAAGTGTTTTTTTAGTGATGAAGCAAGTCGAGCTCATGTTTGGTTCTTGAGTCCTAGAAGGCATAAAATGTAGTTTCAGAGATTAACTTAATCGAAGGCCTTCCACTTGGAGTTGTAAGGAGTTACAATATGTGATGGAGATAGGATTAAAAGGTATTGTTATCCATTCTTCACCCCCATGATAAAAATGATAACATGCATCGAGAATACTCAAGTATCGTGCAAATAGATTGATTAAGGGAAAAAAATCATGTTCTAGGGTCCCCTCAGATTTTTTCTAACTCTCTTGTCTAGGTTGAAAAGAGCAAGTTCTGAGAAAAGGTGAAAAAGTTACAAAACAAAGCTTGGGCTAGGAAAAATCATGAAAAATGGCTAAGTCCTAGTCCTCGCAACAGTCGGAACGTGAGGGACATCACGGGAAGGAATCGGCCGAAAGGCCACCACGAGCAAGCGATCTGCAGAGCAAAGGAACATTCAGCCGTCAGACGCGCGGGACGTGGAAAGCTGGTTCGGCCGAAGGAGAAGAAAATTGACTAACTGCTGAGCAGCACAGTTGGGACATTTGGGCCGTGAGGACGCAAAGGATGTGAACCACCGGATCGGCGAAAAAGGAGAACTTTGACTTGGGACGGTTGGCACAAAGGGACGCGTGGGACTCGGATAGGCGAGAAAGCAAAAATCCAATCAAATTACGCCACGTATCATCGGTAGAAAAGGGACAGGGAAGCCCATTTCGGGTGGATCAGAAGTTTTGTCCTAGGCATAAAGACCTTTGGGACAAACAGGATGTGAGGACGCGTGAAGGGCGTGAAAAGCCGATGACCGGAGACCAATCAAAAGAGGACACGTGTCCAATGGAACAGGGAAGCATGGAGCTTGGGGAGGAGTTAGAAAATTTGGCCAAGTTTGGTCAAAAAGCTAAAAAGTAAAGGAAGACCTCGCGCCCCTGTCCTCCAATCTATGCATGCCACATGTCCCAAGTGGCGGGCGCACAGAGGAAAAGTGGAAAATGTTCCAAAATCATCAAAAGGAAAAAATTTCAAGGAAAACCCAAGGGACAAGGAAGGAGAGAGAATTACGCGTCCAATCAGTGCTTGACACGTGTCATCCAGGTGGCAGAGCGCGGGAAAAGTTTCAAAACTCATTTTTGCCTGTTTTGTGCCCTAGAATTTCAGATCTCCATATATTTTGATCCAGAGCTCAGATTTGCACGTTCTTTATATATCAGTGAAAGCTTATGAAATTCTCTACATGATTCTATAGTTAATCTTGAATTTTGGTGTAGTCTAGAGAGAGAAAGTTGAGAAACAGCTCTGATGCGTGTTCATGACTAGAAGTGACATTTCAGTGACCAAATTTAATGCGAATGGGTCGCATTCTCTTGAAATCCGGTCAAAAATGACGGGGTATGGGTTTGTAAGGTCCCCCATGCCGTTTTAATGCATCTGCTGATCAAGGAGGAATGGGCTCTCACATTTTTGTACGTTTCTATCTCCGGGCTCGACCCATGCAATGTAAAAGCGATTTGGCTCATTTCTAAAGGGGGAACATTTTTGGACATAGCAACTTCTTATTTCACCTCCAGCAAGTGATTGTTTGAAGGATCGGACACTCTCCAAAGACTATAACAATTTTTACCTTTCGAGGGTGTAATGATGTGATTTTTACACTAGAAATGATAATGCAAGCTTTGTGAATGAGTTTGAGTCCTTTGTTTGTATTGTTTGCTTCATTTTAGATCCTAAATTATATATTATCGATCAGTGTATTTTTATGCTGCAATCTCTGGTTTGTGTCTATTTGCTTGACAAAAATTATTCACCACTCCTTTTGGTGCATCACCACCTTTAGTTAGTTTCAATTTTTGCATTTCTATCCCTGTCTCCTTGCAGTTTAGAGTAGGATTAGGATCTGAACCTCTGTAGTTGTGCAAAATATAGATCTAAATCAGAGGAGTTTGAGGAACCAGCCTCTAATCTGGAGATTCCTCTCTTAGTTTCACAAGTCCCACACTTGGAGAGAGGTTTCCATGTTGTGCAATCACACTGGATGCTAGAGTGATCAACCTAGAAGCTTGATCTGCATCTAGGGGTGTTGTGAGTCTACAACAACAGTTTTGGCACGCCCGGTGGGACACTAGAGGTCTCATTTTTATTGTAGCAAAGTTGATGTGCATCTGCTGTAATTTTCTTGCTTGAAAAGAGATATTATTTTCATATCTGGTGACTTCAAGGAAGAATCAACTGGTTTCAGAGGGCTCGAAAACTCATGAGAAGAATCACCACAAGGTCAAGAGTTGGAGAAGAAGAAGTGTTGTTCGAATATCCGTAGTTATCTCCAAGAAGAAGTCAAAGAGAAAGAAGGATTCAAAGGTCTCCATCTCCACCAAACAGAACTCTCTCAACTCCTCCACACTGGTAGGCCTCTCATTCACCAACAAGGGTTTTAAGACCAATCAAAATGGCTCAAAACAATCCCTACGTCAACTTCAAAGGCAGTAGCCCACTTGCCCTCAATGCACAACATCCAGTTCCTATTGCAGCCTTGAAGAACATTCCCTACTTCACTAGAGAAAATCAGACTACTCCAGGTGATCATGTTAAAGATATTGCTAACCTTTGTGCAATCCATGAAATCAATGAGATGCAAGTGGCTGTCAAGTTACTAGCATCTTCATTCAAGGGGAAAGCATTGCAATGGTTTAGGAGCCTTGGAGCTGGTTCTATCACAAATTGGAATCAGCTATGTATAGCACTTCATGAGTAATTTGGAGAGAAGGGAGACAACTTGTCTCTTTTGGAGCAGCTGAAAACTATCAAGAGAGCTCCCAATGAGCAGCTGACCGATTTCAACTTCAGATTTCAAAAGAATTGGGAGAGAACTCCAATGGCACAAATCAGCCAACAACAGAAAGGTGCTTTTCTCTACTATCTCAAAGCTTTAAATTCTAATATTTCTATGTTAATTCAGTCCATGGGAGGCATAACTATCCCTATGGCTTATAGCATTGCCATTAGGGCTGAAAATTGTTTGATCCAAGCTGGAAAACTTGCCCCTAGACCTCCCATGCCATTGTTTCCAAGCTTAGAGAATCCAAACACCCATCAAACACCTAATTTGGCTCCTTCTCCCACTCCTAGAAATTAGAGTTCAAATGAAGCTTCCACTTCATCTCCAAGTGCCCCAAATGAGCTTCAAGAAGTCATGAAGCAATTGCAAAACCTAGGCAATGAGCTGGTTACTCTCAAGAGGCAACAAGCCCAAGGTTTTAGACCTTCTTATCAACCCCAAGCTCAGCCTAACAGGTAGCCATACCAACCACAAAGGCCACCCAACCCAGCTGCAAATATGAATCAAACAAGGACCCCTGCCAATAGACCATTTCAGCCATATAATCCAAATGCCATGTTTGCCTCTAAGGCATGGTGCCAACACAAAACAACATTGCTCAGGAGTATGATTGGTGTTTTCCATGCAATGAGCCTCATAACCAATCCATGTGCTTCAATGGTGCTTTGAATCAAGCACTAATGGTGACAACTACTGGTGTGGAGGGTGAGAGCGATCAAGGAAGCAATCAACAACAAGAGACATTCAAACAGCAATCTTCCCCAAATGACACCACATTGGTAAACCGACAAGCAAAGGATTTTTGTGGTATAAACCAGTAGTTTCTCAAGGTGTTGCAGCCAACATAAGGTCAAAAAGGAGGAATTTGGGTGAAGAGCAGCCATTAGCCCCAACCAATCCACAACCTTCCACGACTCCGCAAATGGTTGGCAAGTAAAGTCCAGTTTCAAATGCACAAGGGCAGCCAAGAACAGCTCTAGGCCAGCTCAAATGCCATCAATTGTTGCTGCCCACTTGCAAGGAGTGAATGTGCAAACCAAGGGATAGTAAAGAGATCCTTCATCTCCACTCAACATCATTGATTAGATGAAGAAGACAAACGTCAATATATCAATGTGGGAATCCCTATCTATCCTAGGCCAAAGAGATTGCTGCAAGCTGCCATGAAGGACTAGCCAACTTCAAATCAGCAAGTTCAGATGCAAGACAAAGTACTTACAAATGTTGCCTAGCCTGAGGGAAATCATGGAGGACAGCAAGGTAAGATGTTGAAGCCCCCTCCTTTCTATGTTTCATTGATCATTGGAAATCAGCTAGTGCACAATTGCATGATTGACTCCGGGGCAAGTAGTTCTGTCATCCCTAAATAAATAGCTGATCAGCTAGGACTCAGAGATAAAACAACATCCAAGGGGTAGTGAAGTTGGACGGGACAACAAAGTAGCGGCGGTTGGAGTGATTAGAAATTTGAGTCTTACCTTGTATGCATGTCCAAATGTTGTTGTTTTACAAGATGTATCAGTCATAGACCTACCACCACTCTTTGCATTGTTCCTGTCAAGAGACTTCATAGCCAAGATTAGAGGCTATCTTTCTACTAATTGGTCTCACATGCTGTTCAAAACAAGGTATGGAACTAAGGCTACAATCAGGTCAAAACCTATTGCAAACTTTCACATTGAACCTTACACTCCAAGTCAGATTAATGCCAATTGCTCAACATTTGATCAAGAAGATCACCCAAGCACTGATGAAGCTGACACTAAGGTTGGAAGCATCCTGGATCTAACTCTTGATGAATGGGCAAACAAGATACATGCATTTGATCCTTATCAAGAAGTGGAGGAATCGAGCTAGGGTCTATTGCATACACGAAGAAAATCAACCTATTCCTAGCATCACCAAGCCAAACCACAAGGATGACAATGAGGTATGGCAGCTGTTTTTTGATGGATCAAGGAGTAGACAAGGTGTAGGAGGTGGAGCTATGCTTGTTTCACCTCAAGGAATAAAGTACTATTCAAATTTTAGATTTCAGTTTGCATGCTCCAACAACACGTTGAGTATGAAGCCTTAATTCATGGAATTTGCATTGGGCAAAGAAGAAAGACATCAAGAATTTACAAGTATTTGTTGATAGTGAGCTGATCGTAAACCAAGTCAAAGGAAAAAATGCTGCCAAAAATGATCTGCTCAAGTGCTACAAAAATCAGGTATGGGATCTTATTGAAGATTTTGAAGCTTTTAGCATCAATTCCATCCCAAGAAAAAAGAATGAAGCCGCTGACAAGCTAGCAGCAATTGGGGCTGCGTTTGATGTTGTAGAAAGTATCAAAAGTGAGAAATCTCAGCCTCATATCAAATTGGTTGTGAGAGTAATGTTCGGATAACAATACAAGTTGGCAAGTCTTCGAGAATGATCAACAAATTGTTAATTTTCTCCAAGAAGAAGCTAAGTTCTCTGCCGGGAATCAAGACAAGTGCAGCGGCGAGTGATGGTGACCAAGTGGTGCGAGATGAGAACTAACAAATTACCAAAAGGCCTCATAACCTTAGAGTCAATCTTCAACCCGAATGATCGGTTAGAAAGGAGAAAGTGAACATTCAAGTGAAGGGTGAAGATTCAAATCCTATTTTAGTGGAAGAAGGCAAAACATTGCAGTTTGGCAAAGCAAGTACCTCACAAGAGAAATCTGATTTTGTTCAGCTTTGTCAAGAGTTCCTATTGAGCACAACATACTATTGAGTGGATCCGGAATCCAAGCCTCGTCGGGGAAAAGCAAAGGCCAATGAATCCCCATATTGAACCTCTCATGAGAAAAGAGTTAAGCAAGCTTATTGAGGCCAATATCATCTTCCCCATCAAACACTCGAGTTGGGTTGCAAACTTAGTGCCAGTAAGAAAGAGAAATGGAGAAATAAGATTGTGTGTGGACTTTCGAGATCTAAATAGAGCATCACTCAAAGATCATTATCCGCTTCCATCAATGGAACAAATATTGTAGGTTATAGCTGGTTCAGAAAGGTTTTCATTACTAGATGGATATTCAAGCTATAATCAGATAGTGGTGAAGGAAGAAGATCAATTCAAGATAGCCTTCACTACAAAATGGGGCACATATCTTATAAGAAGATGCCATTTGGAATTTCAAATGCCGGAGCAACATTTCAGCGAGCTATGGATATGGCATTCAAAGGCTTGATCAACAAGATAGTGCTTGTATACCTAGATGACATCACTATCTTCTCAAAGAATGTAGCAGACCATCTCTTTCACCTCAAGAAAGTGTTTCAGAGGTGTAGAAGGTTTGGAGTGTCTTTGAATCCTAAGAAGTGCATCTTTCTTGCACATGAAGGAAAGCTCCTTGGCCATATTGTCTCCAAGGAAGGATTAGCAATTGATCCAGAGAGGGTTGAAGCCATAAGAGCACTACCATTGCCAAGCCACAAGAAATCCCTTCAGAGTTTCTTGGGAAGGATAAAGTTTGTTCGGAGGTTTGTCCCAGATTTTGCAGCCCTTGTCAAGCCCATCACCAAAATTTTAAAGAAAAGCATGGCTTTCAAGTGGACAGCAGAAGGCAAGGAGAGTTTTGAAGCAATCAAAGAAGCCATCTCCCAAGCACCAACTCTCATCAACCCAGACTTCTCCAAGGATTTCATCCTCTATGCATTTGGAGGTAATGACACTATCTCTGCCATTTTGGTACAGTAGAACAAAGATAATGATGAGCAGCCAATTGCCTTCTTCAGCCAGAGCCTAGATGACTGTGAGGTGAGATACTCTTTTATTGAAAAGCATGTACTTGCAGTAATCAGAAGCTTGAAGAAATTCAAGCATTTAGTCTCAAACAACAAGGTCCAGTTGCTGGTCTCACATGTTGGGGTTAAGGACTTCCTCCTCAACAAGGATTTGAATGAGAAAAGGGTAGGTTGGATCACCCGTGTCATGGAGTATGACATTGAGATCAAGATCACCAAGCTGGTAAGAGGGAAAGGATTGTGTGAGCAGCTGGTTTTGGGGAAGCAAAAAGAAGTATGCATTGAAGAAGAGGCTGTTTTATGATCCCGAACAGCCATGAGCCAAGTGGCAAGCAAGAAGAAGACAATGTTGCCCCCACTCCTTGCTGGACCCAAGGTATTATACACTTCCTAGGCATAGGCCTATGCCCTCCGGAGATGAACAAGACCCAAAGGAGACACTTCAGATTGCAGGCTGTCCCGTATGCCATTGTTGATGGAGTTTTGTTCAAGAAGGACGTGAATGGAGTGTTCTTTAAGATGCATTAGCACAAATCAGATTCAAAGAGTGTTAGAAGAGTTCCATGGTGGACCAGTGGTGGCCATTTTGCACCAAGAGTGACAGCTCTAAAAATTATGAAGGCTGGTTATTATTGGCCTAAGATCTTCAGTGATTGCTATGCATGGATCAAGAGGTGTAAGAATTGTGCATTCTTCACAGAAAAGAGAGACTTGCTTCCCTTCCATTACATCCAATCTCGGTTGACCAACCATTCATGCAATGGGGTTTGGACTTTATTGGAGTCACCAATCCCAATTCAAGCCGAGGGCACAAATGGATTTTTACAGCCATAGACTACTTCACTAAATGGACAATGGCGTAGCACTCAAAGAGGAAAATAAGTCTAGCATCTTAGACTTTTATGAGGGGATAACAACCAGATTTGGTGTACCTGCCACAATAATCTCTGATAATGCATTGGCATTCATTGGATCTAAGGTGACTGAGTGGGATTTCAAGAATGGTATTTACCTAAGCACTTCATCAAACTATTACCCTCAAGGTAATGGTCAGGCCGAGTCTACAAACAAGAACTTGTTGAGGATCATTAGGAGGACTCTTGACGAGAATCATAGGTCTTGGCATACCAAATTGAAATCAGCTTTATGGGCTGATAGGATAACTCCCAAAAGATCCACAGGTAACTCTCCATTCAAACTTGTCTATGGAAGAGAGGAAATCTTGCCCATGTCACCGGAGTTGCTAGAGTTTGAGCCTATGGAGGTGAGGTATGCAGAGTTAATGGAGTTGCAAGAGATCATAAATCGACATCCCAAGCAATGGAAAAGGATCAAGCTTTGATCAAGAAGACCTTTGATAGAAAGGCCAAGGATAGATCTTTTCAAGTTGGAGATCTAGTGTTGAAATGGGATGCGGATAGAGAAAACCGGGAAGAAATTCAAAATTTAATGCCATTTGGAGTGGCCATACATGGTCACAAAGTGCAAGAACAACAATGCTTTCCAATTGGCCTCATTGGATGGTGAAGAACGCAGATTCCAATCAATGGAATCTATCTCAAGCGTCGCTTCTAACGGGAAGTTCACTACTTTGTAAATATTAGATTAGATTTCATTCCTCCAAGTGCTTGTGCACATTGTTTTGTTGTAGGTTAGTTTTGTTTTCCCTAAGTGCTTTGGCACGGCTTAGCACATTGTTCATGGAGATGTTTTGCAGTCCTTGCTTCCATTAGGTGATATTCCATCTTCCTCCTTACACATTCTCGAGTCGGTTGGGGTTCTAAATGAGAATATTTGATGACTCCATGCCCAATGGACTCGCTTCAGAAACCGGTATCTTCTACCTAGTAGGTAGGTAACCCCATTGAGTCTCCAAATTGTTATCCATTCTTCACCCCCATGGTAAAAATGATAACATGCATCGAATACTCAAGTCGAGGCAAATAGATTGATTCAGGCAAAAATCATGTTCTAGGGTCCCCTCATATTTTTCTAACTCTCCGTCGAGGTTGAAAAGAGCAAGTTCTGAGAAAAGGTGAAAAAGTTACAAAAACAAGCTTGGGCCAGGAAAAAACATGAAAAATGGCTAAGTCCTAGTTCTCACAACAGATCGGGACGTGTGAGGGACATCTCAGGCGTGAATCGACCGAAAGGCCGCCAGCGCTCTGAGAGAAAAGGAACATCGGGCGTCAGGATGCGTGGGACACGAAAGCTGGTTCAGCCGAAGGAGAAGAAAATCAACTAACTACTGAGTGGCACAGTTGGGACATTTGGGCCATGAGGATGCAAGGACGCGAACCACCTGGATCAGCTGAAAAGGAGAACTTTCACACTGGGACAGTTGGGACAAAGGGATGCGTAGGACATGGATAGGCTGAGAAAGAAAAAAGCCAATAAAATTACGCCACGTATCATCGGCGAGAAAGGGACAAGGAAGCCCATTTCGGGTGGATCGGAAGTTTTGTCCCAAACAACACTTTGGACAGCCAGCCGTGAGGACGCGAAGGACACAAAAAGCCGATGACCCGGAGACCAATTAAAAGAGGACACGTGTCCAATGGAACAGGGAAGCATGGAGCTCAGGGAGGAGTTAGAAAATTTGGCCAAGTTTCGGTCAAAAAGCTAAAAGTAAAGGAAGACCCCGCGCCCCTGTCCTCCAATCTATGCATGTCACGTGTCCCAAGTGGTGGGGTGCGGAGGAAAAGTGGAAAATGTTCCAAAATCATCAAAAGGAAAAATTTCAAGGAAAACCCACGGGACGACGGGGAAGGAGAGAGAATTACACATCCAATCAATGCTTAACACGTGCCATCCAGGGTGGTAGAGCGCAGAAAAGTTTCAAAACTCATTTTTGCCTGTTTTGTGCCCTAGAATTTCAGATCTCCATATCTTTTGATCCAAAGCTCGGATTTGCACGTTCTTTATATCAACGGAAAGCTTATGAAATTATCTACATGATTCTAGGGTTAATATTGAATTTTGGTGTAGTCTGGAGAGATAAAGTTGAGAAACAGATCTGACGCGTGTTCATGGCCAGAAGTGACATTTCAGCGACCAAATTTAATGCAGAATGGGTCACATTCTCCTGCAATCCGGTCAAAAATGATAGGGTATGGGTTTGTAAGGTCCCCCATGCCGTTTTAATGCATCTGTAGTCAAGGAGGAATGGGCTCTCACGTTTTTGTATGTTTCTGTCTCCTGGGCTCGACCCATGCAATGTAAAAGCCAGATTTGGCTCATTTCTAAAGGGGGAACATTTTTTGGACATAGCAACTTCTTCTTTCACCTCCAGCAAGTGATTGTTTGAAGGATTAGACCTCTCCAAAGATCAGTAATAGTTTTTACCTCTCGAGGGTGTAATGTAGTGATTTTGACACTAGAAATGATAATGCAAGTTTTGTGAATGAGTTTCAGTTCTTTATTTGTATTGTTTGCTTCATTTTAGATCCAAAATTATATCTTATCAGTCTGTGTATTTTTATGCTGCTGATCTCTGGTTTGT
The DNA here is from genome assembly GCA_018340775.1 of Taxus wallichiana var. yunnanensis. Taxonomy (NCBI): domain Eukaryota; kingdom Viridiplantae; phylum Streptophyta; class Pinopsida; order Cupressales; family Taxaceae; genus Taxus; species Taxus wallichiana. The sequence goes on from CM031237.1 coordinate 2,312,085, forward strand.
GTCTATTTTCTTGACAAAAATTATTCACCACTCCTTTTGGTGCATCACCACCTTTAGTTAGTTTCAATTTTTTCATTTCTATCCTGTCTCCTTGCAGTTTAGAGTAGGATTAGGATCTAAACCTCTGTAGTTGTGCAAAATATAGATCTAAATTAGAGGAGTTTGAGGAACCAGCCTCTAATCTGGAGATTCCTCTCTCGTTTCACAAGTCCCACACTTGGAGAGAGGTTTCCATGTTGTGCAATCACACTGGATGCTAGAGTGATCAACCTAGAAGCCTGATCTGCATCCAGGGGTGCTGTGAGTCTGCAACAACAGGTGTTTATAGTGGTATATGGATTGTTTCTTGGTGACATTATTTTATGGTTATTTCATGTCAATTTTGGAGATGAATGTTGCTGCATTTTCAGACGAGGTTTTCTCAAGATGAAAGAGTGAGTTGGTTGAGGCATGAAATTGATTATTTTATGCTTGATATAACATGTAGATGGAATATAGATGAATTTTTATCCTATTTAAGGAATTTGGAGGTCTTGAAAGAGGTAGAAAGGGTGTAAACTAGTTGAGTTTGTAAAACTTGTTTCTAGGCAACATGTTTTAGTGAAGAGGAAAGTTGTTGTGGTTTGCGCATATAGATGTTTCAAGAGGTCCAAATTTCATGGATGTGTTATACATGTATTTAGTATTCCATATAGTTTTTACATGCCATAGTTGAGTTGAGTGGTCTATATTCCCACGAGTTAAGACAATGTCTTTGGAAATAGCTGTTTGGTGAAGGATATGAGCCTTTTGGACCATGTTATGAATTATTTGATTTTTCCAAGAAAAATTTAGACAATGGAGGATGTTTAAGTGTAATATTTCACATGTGTAATGATTTTTAGAGATTTAATAATCATTGGTTTGGTGTTAGTGAATTTGACTCATCCTAGTGGTGGGGTTTTGAGCCCTTTTAGTGCAAGTTGGATGGTTTTGGGCATGATCAACCTATATGGGTCATATGTGAACTTTTTAGTGGATTTTATTGGGATGTTATTATGATAAATTTGTCTAAAAATGTTAAGGACCTACCTCTCCTTTGTTTGAAGGAAGAGAATCCTATAAAGGTGATGTTTTGAGTTCATTTTTAAACTAGTGCTCTTGGAGGGAAACATGTGACCCTAGTGTGAGTGAATAACAGGTATGATTGAATTATTTCATATTAGATGAAGTTTTTTCACGTTGAAGAATGTTTGAGAGCATATGTGCAAGGTTTTAGAGCCAAGACAAGTTGATAAGGAAGAAAATAAAGTGAGTTGAAGTAAAGAGGGTTCGAGCAAAGGTTTACAAGATGAAATTGTGATCTCCATCAGTTGTGGAACAAAAAATTAGAGATCATCATCATCAGGGTTTTGAGTTGGGACTTGGTCATCTTAGGGGGTTTTATCCTCCTTGTGGAGTGGGTGCTTCACTAAACTAGGGATTGGTTATCTACTAAACTAGGGGTTGGTCCTCCTTATGGAGGTGGCACTTCAGTAAATATCTTTGCTTTATGTAATATAACTAGAGTTTCAATGGGTTTTATTACCCTTTAGGATTTCCTAGTTATATTTGGTGTTCTTGTGTATTCTCTTGCTTTTTCTCTTGTGAATGGTTGTTTCTATGATTAAGTAATCACTCATATGGTTCATGGTTGATTGAATGGATGTATACATGATAATTAATGATGAATGGTAAATGAAATAAGTTTTTGTACGAATGATTCACCCCCTCTTAGTCTAATGTGCTTCCAAAATATGAAATGCAATCAATTGCCTTCTAAATGGCTGAAAATGGATTGTGTAATTTAAGGGATAATAGTATTATGTTTATTGTGGATCTCTTATGCCCTTTGGATCCTATTTTTATCTCAAAAATTCTATTTTTTCCATTTCATGGTATGTGTGAGTTATATTTTCATGGTTTTAGTTCACTTTGTCAATCATATAGGGAATTAAGTTTGATGAAGTGTAGGGTTAAACTGTATTTTTTTTTAATCTTCTTGGCCTTGAATTTTTTTCCTTGTTTCCATCTTAGGGAGAAAGTCCCACTTTCTATTTTTGGAATGATAATCACCCCTTTCAATTCAATTCATGTTCCTCCGTCATCCATTTCACCTACAATTAGTAGTTAGTTTTGAGTAGTGTTAATATTAGAGTAGTTAGTGAAGGAAACCACCCTTTTATGGAGGTCTATCCTAAGGAGTAAGGTCCCACACCTTGGGGAAATTCCAATGTTTCAATGAGGTTCTAAGCCTCTAATTAATAAAGGGTACAATATTAGGTGACAAAAACACCCAATGGTAGTATTATAATAAGAATATGAGGAATTCAAATTATATGACCAATCCTAAACATGTATACTTTGCAAAGCTTCTAGATAACCACACACAAATAAATTTTATAATTAAACACAAGATAGTCTTCCCAATTACATTATAAAGTTCCTTTAATACTCGTGGATCCATTATATTTAAAAATTTCATAATGAATCAAGTAAGAGGATAAATATCCATTCTAAAAGTAAATATACCTTGTAAATATTTCCTCAAATTACCCTAGTCACTATTAATCTTCTCAGGAATTTTTATTTCATTGGATTGAGCTATAGTATATCATTTTGTTAGTCTACGGCCATGAAGGAAAAATCAATAACCAAATGTTCCCCCTTCTAGATATATCGATGTTGATAATAGATACTATTAGATGAAATTTCATCATTGAAGAAAATTAGATTCATCCCATAGAAATACAAGCGCTTATGGCATAAATAATTTTTAGTGACCTCATGGGTGTGTTACAACATCATCTATCCATCATTATTTTGTATGAATCTTCATAATTTTAGCACACTAGAATAGCGGTTCATTACAAGGAACTATGTGTAGATATTTCATTTGGATTTGGAATGTATGTGTAGTATGAAAAGGATTTACATAGATAAATTTAGTGTTATGCAAGAAAGAATGTGATGCGTGACATTGGTAATGTTACCCATCTTTAAAATATCTATGAAAACAACATAATAATGTGTGGTTTATGTTAATATTTCATGGCTTGCATAGGATTTTGTAATAAATGAATAAGGAATTGGGTTTTTATGTGGCATGTTTTTGAGTGGTAAGACATTGTAAAAGTCCTCATTTACTAACTATAAAATTTTGGATAACACATGATTTCTTGTGACCTTGAGTGATCCTACATCAAGTACCCTGGGAAAGAAGAAATTTAAGCTCCTAATCAAGTGTTTCTTTGAAGTTTTTAGTGGAATTACCAATTCTATAAATTTGTGCTTCATTAATCAAAGACACATTTTCAACTTATTTTCCTCTCTATTTCACTAGATAATACTTATGCTCCTTTATACATGTTATAATTACTAGATGGTCATATAGAATATATTTAATACCCTCATATGAGAATTTTTGATAATCTATCCATAACAAAAAATATAGAACCATGACCCTTCGCATTCTAGGAAATCAAAAACACAATCAATACGTAAATACTCCTAAGGTTTTTAGGTATAGGAATTGATATAACCCCAAATTCTAACTCTTTACCCTCACCAATAGACATACTATTCATATTTACACATGTTTGTGCAAATTTTTAGCCATCCATAAAAAAATATCTTTCACTCAATTTTTCCAAGTTCTTATCCATCCCAAAGTGACTTCGTATTCTTATGCAACATCTATCCTACATAAAAAAATTATCTCATTATCCCTTGAAACATGTATATTGATGTTTACTTGAAAAATAATATTTCATATAGGAATAAATTCAACCATGACATGTGGGCAATGCTCGGTAGTTCAATACACTCTCTTCATGCTTCCCCCAAATCTTAATCTTTTACATAGAGATCCTTTATCACCTTAAAACCTACTGATCCCACTTGTATCTTAGTTAATAACACACATTCTACTTAGTGAATAAAAACTCTATTTGATATCCTACTTTTTTGTGCTTTCAAGAAAAATTATTAGCTCTCTAATAATGTAACCCATTTCACACGTCTTTGAATGTTATGATCCTGGTGTGTGGATTTCATTAATGCATTTATTTTTTGGTGTAATGGCTTGTTACAATTGGTATTAGAGAATAAAATTGGGTTTAAGTCATGAAGCACATGATAAAGATGTTTTTAAGCTAAGAGTCCAAATTTTGGTTCTTAGAGGAGGGGGTTCATGGAGCAAATTGAGCTGACAAGGAGGTATTCTAGCCTAGAGTACACGGTATAAAATCTTGATGGGATGTTATGATCATGGTGTGTAGATTTCACTAACACCTAAATCTTTTGGTGTAATGATTTGGTAAATTTATCGAGCTTCCCATGTCTAACGATGAATTATTGTATTTGGTGGTTCATAAACAATATGAAATCCTTACAAAACAAAAAATGTGTCACATCCCATAAATTTTCATTCAATTTTGTCTTAAAATAAATTATAGAATTAAAAAATTGTGAGTAACGCAAAAGAAGGTATTGTTATTTTGTCCCATGTAACACTATGCACACATATGCATAGCCTAAAGGGTATGCATACCCATGCACAACCTGTATGCATGATATCACAAAGGCCCCAATTATCACATAGTTGCAACTTGATTAATGTTGTAATTCATTTTGCATACTTGTAGTCTTGGATCTATAATATCCTTTTTTCTATAGATATGGTTTCTGTAACCACCTATAAGGACTATGTTGTGTGTTGAAATTATTTACTTTGATTAAATTAAATATTGGATGCATTTTTGTACTATTGGATTGTTGTACATGGCATTGATATCATTATTTTTCATGTCCCTGCTGAAAATAATGATTTACAAAGGATTGAATTAATACCTTGTTGTAATATATTATTATGATTGTATAAAATGTTAGATTTGTATATTATTTCAACAATATAAATCCAGTATTGGATCATGGATTTATTTTACAATACTAACCTCCTTTTGTGAGCATGAAAGTTAAATACCGTGAAGGACTACGGTGGACCACAACAAGGGTGGGTAAGAAATGTAAAGTTGGTATAGTGATATCCTTATTTGTGATTAACGGGTAACTCCTTGATTTGTAAGAAAATAATGAATCAACCTATTTGACCTTAATGTCTTATCAATAATGAATATAAGGTGTTTTTGACATTTTTTTAATCATATGGCTTGAATAAAGTTATTGGTATGATCTCGGACACGGTCGATCATAACTCTTGGCAATAAGTTGATGATGTGATTTTTCATGAACCTGGCTTGCATTCATCAACACTTAATTGTCCTTGGGATTAGGCATTTCATATTTAATAATAAAATTTCAGAGACCCATTTTTTTACATTTAGATACTCAATCGACCCCTTTTCATATCATGAATGATTAGCCTATGTCCTTTGACCATACCTTATGGTAAGATATCAATAACTATTTTAATGGAGGTCCTAGGACCATGACATAGAGAATATAATTGTTTAGTAGATTAAGAGCTTAAGGCACACATTTGAACATTAATTTGAGATGATTTTTGTTTCATGGTTTAATAGAGGTCTCTCGACCTTACCATGGAAATGTAACATATGGTCTTCGACGTATGTTGGCATAATAGTTAATTTTTGCTATTGATAAGATTATGGTTTATCTATAAACCTTGGCCACTCAAATTTCCCACCATCTTTAACTCAGAGGAATTAAAGGAAAATTTAAAATGGCCATGACATCGCACGGGTTGATGGGCACGTATTCAATGCATGTACGGTGTACCATATGTGGAGAAAATTGAATCTTCGCAAGAAGCTATCAACCATGCATTGTTATTCTATTTTTTCTATTCAGTTTTTCAACCATAGAACTATTGCATGAGGGTTTTAGTTGAAGTTATTTCCAATTCACAAAAAAGGGAGAAATAGTGTAAAATGAAATGCATGCATCAAAAGGATGATTTAAATGGTAGAATTCTGGTTATTGTGTCGGTTCTGAATTATTTTGGAGGACTATTTTTGGGAGCACTGCGACTTGAGGTTTGAGAAGAAGGCTGGAAAAAGATGGAAATCGACCTTCAAGAAAGGAAATTTTGCATGGCCTCCAAGTATCTCAGGGATGAAATTCTATCTCTCCTTCCTAGTTTTAATCATTATAATGTTCATATGTGATGAATCTCTGTAACGTTTATAGTGTGTTGTGATCTTTGAGATCTGTGTAATGATATAGCTAAGGTTGTATGAGATGTAATAATGCATGAAATGAGTGTGTATTTAGATGAGAATTTTTGTTTCTTACCTTATTTCATTTGTTGGAAACCCACTATGGGTGCATAATGGATTCACATGTATAAACTTGGGTGTGTGCAGCTATCTAATATTCATTTATCCCATATAAGAGAATATAAATTTTATTACCTACGTGGTATGTATGAGGAATGTGATTGTTGGTGGTTCTGGGTTAATTTGTTATTACTCTCTGGTCGATTAGATTCTCACCTGGTCATTAAACCATTGATTATGTTGAGGAAAAGTTAATATTATGTGAGGTAGTGTGTGGTTACGATCGCCTCTCATTTTAATCTACCTTTTTTTGGGAAAATATGTGTGGATTAGCATATATTGAATCCGTGTACTATTTGGTTATATTCAGGATATTGGTTTTGCAAACTTGGTAACAAACCGGTAAGCAAAAAAAATTACACTCATAAGCTTCACATTTTTAATGCAATATACCCTTATTTTAAATATATTCAAACGGGAGTCTAAGGAGTTCAGCTTCTTGTAAATATCTTCAATTTGGCTATTATCCATAGCCACCTCCTCCTCCTTCTTCCTCTTACCTTTTTGTTTTGCCATGTTTTTAACCTCTTCCCTCAACAGCTTCATGTCAGCTTCTAAGGCCTCTAGCCTTTTTGTGGAGCTCTCCATATGTTCTTCCTGAGAACTAGCACTACTAATATGAAGGAGGTTATGGGCAGTTTCAATCTCCTGAGGACCCTTCCCCACAATAGGGATATCAAGATTCAATCTTCTAGAGGACCTGGTAACCGGTCTGGCCGAAGTGGAAGCAAAGGGGGTGGGGGTAGAGGTGGGGGGAATGGGAGATGGAGCCGGGAAGGCCGGGAGAGGGGTGACAACAAAGCAAAGCGGTGGCGAGGATAGAGTGTGGAAAAATGGGTGGCTGGCACCGCGAAATGAGAAGAGGGGGAATAGAGCCAGGGGAGGAAGGGAGGCCAGGAGACCGAAGGAGACATAATTTATGCAGCAGGAAAATTAGCCCCTGGTGCAAAGGAACAACATGAGCATGCTTTTGAAACTCCAAAATGGAGCGCTCAAGAGAGCTAAGCAGATAGTGGGGGAAACATACCGTGTGATTCCTGCGAAAATGATTGAGGAAGACAAGATGTTTAGCAGGTACAGTGACGAACCTCCCTTCCAAAGAAATGAAATGCACCATCATGCGGGTAACCTCATCATAGGGTGAGGGGATCAAATTGACAAGCAGGCCCGCCATGACAAAGATCAGCTTCTCAGTTCCTTCAACAAATCTCCTCTCCTCAGCTTCTCTGTCAACCCTTTTATTAAAAAAATGGTATCCATCCATGCCAAGGCCAGTCGCTTCAGCTATCAGCTCCTCATTGATCGCAATCTTCTGCCCCCCATACTCAACAGTGCGATCCTTCCAATCTTTTGCAAAACACACTGAAATACTTTGATCATGGCCCTGAACCTTCTCCATAAAGTTGGTGATACCTCCCTGGCTTAGAATATTCCAAAGCTCCACATTATCCCTCCAATCTAGATCCACACTGGGCTCGATCTGGCAAGGAGGGCCCCCCATTGTCACCGTGCTTAACTGATTGCAAAAAATATTAGAAACCTTAAGAGCGCTAATGCCAGTCCGCCTTTTGCTATTATTATTCGTGCAGTGAAAATGCTGATGAGAATAGCCGTTTCTTTTCCCACAAATACCCGCGTGACTACTGATTTGAACCTGTGGAAGTTCACATGTGGGAACTATGGCCCTTTTGCCAGCCCGCTCCCTATCATCATTAACATTATTTCTGCCTTGGGGATCCGTAGAGATTTGTAGCCAGATTGTATAGAGCACAATGCTGCCCGCATGCGCGACTTTCCTTTCAATATAAATCCACTTGAACTTTCCATTATTCTTCATACAAACTTGATTGTTTGACAAGAATTGTATAAGATTAGTTTTAAAGTCAGCACGTGTGGGAGCTTTATTAATCCACTCCCAATGATCATATCCCAAATCTTGAATTTGCATGTTTATAGATATCCGCTTGAATGCTGCTTTGAAGCTGTTTAGGAATGCTATTATTATCCCAAACAATGTGGTTAACATTAATGCCATAATTTGCCAATGCATCTGCCAGCTTGTTACCCTCCGGTAAGTATGTATGATCCGGATATTAGTGAATGTTTGGCAGATACTTATGGACTCTGAGATAAAATCCTTAATGTTCCAACTTGGAGGTGAGCACTGATTAAGATGATTAATGATATTCAGGGAGTCCCCTTCAAGAATGAGGTTTTGGATATTATGATTCTGGGCAATTCTCAGGCCCCATAAAGTAGATAATGCTTCGGCAAAATGATTGGTTTGAATTCCCATTTTTCCAAAGCATACATCGCGATCATATTAGCTTTATGATCCCGAGATCACTCCTCCCCCTGCCGCAGTCCCAGGGTTACCCTTAGAGGCCCCATCAAAGTTCAACTTATACCAGTTAAAATCAGGAGGATGCCATTTAATCAAAGATCTATCAATACTATTACTGGGATTGCTACTACTACTGACAGCTCCTATCTTCCAGTTGGATAAGACATACTCTTCATTTTTGGATAACTCTTATTCTTGGGGGGTTTAAATCTAACTATATTCTCTTTGATATAATTAGAAATTTTACCAATACTAAGCTTATAGTTCTGATTCTTATTTCTAAAAATAATATCATTTCTATCCTTCCATATCCTCCAAATGATATGAGGGATAGCCAGCTTCCAGATCCTTCTGACAACACAATGTCTATAAGGTGGGTTCCATTGAGTCCATAGCTGATTGAAATCTTTCGGCACCACCCATAGAGCTTCAAATTTAGAGAGGAAAAAACTCCATATTCTGGTAGCATAATCACAATGGATAAACAAATTGCTGATATTCTCGAGTATTTTTTATAGAGATGACATCTATTGGGCATTATAAAACTTCTTCTCATTAGTTTTTCAGTGGTAAGAATCTTGCCTCTGATAGCCAGCCAAAGGAAGAAATTTATTTTAGGAGTTAATTCAGCCATCCAAATCCTATTCCAATTGAACTCAGATTGACTACTGTCGAAGAAAGTGTTATATCCAATTTTGACAGAATAATCCCCATCAATGGAATTATGCCAGACCAGCTCATCCTTAGTATCCAGTTGACTTAAGGGAATAAGATCTAATTGAACTTGAAGGGAGGAAATAATTTGTACCAGATCATCTCGCTCCACTGATAGTTTTTTCCATTTCTTTCTATTGCCATTTCCCTCAATATAATCCTTGATTTTAATGCCATATTTGTTTACAAGACTGTTCTTAACAATCCCAAAACTGTCCATAAGATTGCCATTAAACCAGTTATCCTCCTAGAAATTTATATCCCAACCATCACCCACTTTCCATTTACTACCCTGCTTAATGAAATTTCTACTCTTAACCAGATTGTTCCAAAAAATGGAACCATAGGGGAGGTGCTCATCTTGCAGGAAAGAATAGACAGTTTGTTGATTTAGGTATTTAGCTTTGATTAAATCAATCCAGGGTTGTTTCTCTGAAAGCATTCTCCAGCCCATTTTCACAATGAGAGCCTCATTCATTTTCTCGATGTCTTTTATACCCAATCCTCCCATATATTTCGGGTACAAACCTTATCCCAAGCAACTAAGTGAAATTTAAACTTCTCTTCCATGCCCTGCCATAAGAATTTTTTCTGAATCCTCTCAATCTTTTCTCTGAAGGAAGAGGGGATCTTGAAGAGTGACATGATATAAATGGGCAGATTTTGGAGAGTAATTTTAATGAGCAGGCACTTACCAACACTAGACAAAATGGCTCCTTTCCAACCAGCCATTTTTTCTAAAATCTCTCCAAAAGCTCATCCCACACCTTGCTAGAGACTTTTTTAGTGCCGAGAGGAAGGCCCAAGTAAGTGGCTAGAAGCACGCTTATATTACAGCCCAGAATTTTAGCAATTTTAAGTTGTCTTTCTTCAGGAGTGTTGAAGAAGAAAATGGAGCTTTTATCATAATTGATCTCTTGCCCAGAAATGATTCGTAGAGCTGCAGAATAGCCTTGGTAGCCTTAGCTTCAATGACTGAAGCCAAAAGAAGGAGGATAGTATCATCCACAAATTGCTGATGGGAGACAACTTGGCTGATGGAAGTGGGCTTTGAGCCTTTCAAAATACCGTCATTGACTGCTTTACCAATTGTTCTACTAAGGCTATCAGCCATAAGAATGAAGAGAAGGGGGAGATGGGGTCCCCTTGCCTTAGCCCTCTGCTGCTAGTGAAAAAACCCACAGGCTCACCATTAACCACCACTGAAAATTTGACCATAGAGATACAAGCCTTAATTATTTATCTAATTTTTTCCAGAAAACCAAATTTAGTTAATACTTTGTCAAGAAAAACCCAAGAAACCTTGTCAAAGGCTTTATTCATATCAAGCTTAAGAGCCATATTTGATTTTTTATTATTCTCCATAGAATGAATGGTCTCATGAACCATAATCACTCCATCTTGAATAATCCTACCTTTGATGAACCCACTCTCTGCCACCTAGAGATTAAATCATTCATAATGAATTGGAGCCTTGTAGCAATTATTTTGGTGAAAATCCTGTAGATAGCATTCACAAGGCTGATGGGCCTGAAGTCTTTGAAGTCTTTAGCATCCATTTTTTTGGGGCCAGCACAATGTGAGTGTTGTTCAGCTCTTTCAAAAGATTTCCAGTTCTGTAGAATTCATTCACCGCTCTGAGAAGATCATCCGAAAAAATTTCCCAAAATTTCTGAAAAAAATTAATGGAGAAACCATCCGGTCCTGGAGCCTTGTCACCTTCTAAAGTAAAAACAACCTTTTTCAGTTCTTCAAGCGTGATAGCTTTGGTGACATTTCTAAATATATTTTCCTCATTTTGCCTTGGGAATAACCTCCAACATAAAATAAATAGGCTCAAGCATTGATGACATTCCTCTCCTCAAGAAGCTTTTATAGAAATCAAGCACTTCTTCCTTGATGCTAATGGGATCTTTTATAGTATTTCCGTTACTTTTAGCCACTTCCATGATCCTATTACAAGCTCTGTGCTTCAGCGTGGTCATATGAAAGAACTTCGTGTTCCTATCTCCCTCTTTAAGCCAGATAGCTCTAGATTTAAGTCTCCATAAAGATTCTTCTCTGCTGCAAATCGTATGCAACTCAGAAAGAATATTCTTTTCATTAGTTTGATCTTCAACAGATCTCCCCATTATATCGATTTTAATTTCCAAATCCTGGAGATTTTTTTAAATTCTTTTAATATCAAACACATTGCCAAAAACTCTTTTATTCCATATTTTAACTTGCTTTTTAACATTCTTGAGCTTTTGAATCAATCTATATTGTGCAGTGCCTACACCATTCCATCCCCACCATTATTTTATCTTGTCGTAGATGTTGTCATGCTCCATCCACATATTTTCAAATTTGAATGAGCTTCTGATGGATTTATTCCAATTGAGAAGATTTAAAGCAATCGGATTGTGATCTGATCCAACTCTGGGCAAGGAGGAGAGGTGAAAGTCTTGACTGAGAATCCAGCTCGCTGAAATCAGTGCCCTATCCAATCTCACCTGGATAAGATATTTTCCCAACCTTCTATTATTCCAGGTGTATTTATTCCCATGGAGATCCACATCTAAAAGATTATGTTCAAGCAATAAAATCAGCAAAATCCTCCATACCTGTAGAAAAGCTAGAGATTCCTCCATACTTTTCACCTGGGTTAAGAGGGGAGTTAAAATCACCCATTATAAGCCAGTTAGCTGTACTATACTGATTTCTAAAGGTTTTAAGATCAGCCCAAAGTTTTCTTCTCCCACTCACTATATTAGGGGCATATATGTTAGACAATATCCATTCACCATTATTCTCAATAGCCAGAAATTTGATTGCAAGATGATTAGTGCTAGCATTAAGAACCGTACCAGTATAATGCATTTTATCCTAGAGTAGCCAGTCCTCCAGAGGCCCCCTAAGAGTCTACAGCCACCATTTCAGAATTTTCCCAGAAACTCTTTTTATTAGTTTCAAGGATCTTAGCTTTCATCTTAGTTTCCTGCAAAATCAAAATACTAGGACTACTAGAATCCCATAACTCCTTGATGATTCTCTGCTTGGAGTTTCCATTTAGACCTCGGATGTTCCAAGAAATAATCTTCATTTGGAATGATTGGGAGTTGGGATTGCCTGATGGTTCAATTGACTTTGAATGCCATCTGCAATGTCTCTCTCAGTTCTCTTAGATCTAAGAGCCTTTTTTGAGGGCCTTCCTCTTTTAGAACTACCTCCAAAGTCTACTAGTCTTCTTGCAGAAGATCTAGTAGTTCTAGATGTTGAGGCATCCCAGTTGTCCTTTTTATTTTTCTTATCACTGTAAAGTGATTCTGGGATCATTTCAAATCCTTTCATTCTCTTTTTCTTTTTTGAAATGACCTTTGTGAATCCAGAATTTAGATCCTCATCCACTTTGACAGGCGTAACTTCTCCCTCTTCACGCTCCTTCTGATTCTTGTCAATTGAGTGTGGATCAACTGTTCTGATGTTGTAGCAAGTAGGTGAAACTGCTGACCTGTTGCTGGAACAAGGAGGTAAATCTGTAGATAATATACCATCTCCCCTAGGAGTGTTATTCTACAAATTTTCTTTGAAATCCATACTACCCTTGTCTGATATTTCCTCAATGCTACCCAGAGGTTTAACTATCTCAGTTTCCTTTTTGTTCTGATATTGATCATTTGGGACTATATTAATCTTCACAGATCCTTCTTGCTCATTCACCACCATGGACACCTTTACAGGATTTTCCAAGTCCTCTTTGCTAGGTGCAGCAAGAAAAGCTATTCTTTGGGGTTTTAGGATGCCAGACAAATGCTTCCTTATTTGGGTTCTAAAACCCCTTTTTTTCCTTTTCTATTGTAGTCCAACTCCATCTGATTAGGGGCTTTGTCATCAGTGTGAAGAGCTCTACATTCCTTATTCAAGACAGAGCCATCCACAGGTTGTTCAGCTTCCACTGTCACCTTCCTGGGACAGCTTTTGGTGGAGTGTCCTATGCGATGACAATGTTTACATCTCAAATGAAAAGTTTCAAACTCAATCTTTTGAGTCCACACCCCATACCTAGATTTCAAAATGATGTATTCCGGTAATTCCTGCTCCATTTCAGAAGAAATGCAGAATCAAGAAAAAGCAAGTCTGGATCTATTTCTCATGGGCCCATCCAGCCCGATAGGAGCACCTAAGGACTTAGCAATGTTAAGCAGAATTTCATCATCCCAAAAATGTAATGGTAGCCCAGGGAGCCTACACCAGATTGGAATGGTGTTTATATTTTCAGTGTTAGGGTCAAATCCAGGATACCATTTTTTCAAAAAGAGGCCCATATTACCCAGCCACCATGGTCCTCCCAGAAGCACCGATTCCAAATCAGCTTGCTGATTAAATTTTTCCAGAAAAAAACCTCGTGGCATGATGGTAATACTCAGATCCCCCTTAGGTTTCCACTTTCTTAGAGCCCATTTTCTAATAAAATCAATATTAGGTCTAGAGCCAAGAAACTTACCAACAAGGGAGAGATTTGCTTTTCTCAAAGCCATATCAATACAGTCATCTGGGACCAACAGGCAGGTGGCACCTTCACTGTCCTTTTCCCACTTGAACTGACCTTTTTGAGGAGAATGCGGACCCACTTTGATGTTAGGGCTTTGGAGAATCTTATTCCAAGCCAGAGGTGTGGATCCCAACATTTCCACCTTTTCATTTTATAGATTTACAACCGTCTCGATTTTGGTCAGAGATCAGCCTTTCCTCAGCAAATTTAGGCTTAGTGCGCAGACATTCTGCAGCCAAAGCTCAGAAAGCGCACTAACAAGTGCCTCCATTTCTTTCCCCATCACTCGTGACCTCCATCACTTTCCCCATCGCTTGTGACCTCCATTCTAGATTGCATGTTAAGAAGCAATGCAAAAGGGAATAAAATCTGGATTAAGATAAACTTACTTGAAATTGAATAGATTATGGAATATCATGAAAGTATTGCATTTTCTTGACATTGATATGTTTGAGGAATATCATAAATATACTTGTAATGTTAAAATTGAATATATGCTTCATTGTCCTATTTAAAAGGAAAGGATATTTAGCCTAATATGATCATTGTACTATTTTGGAAAAAGATTATTGTACTTGTAATAAATATCGAGGTTGATGTTTATAAAATGGTTGGATATTTGTTGTGAGTTATATTGTTTCTAAATATTGATTTCAGTAGTATGTCATTAATGTATGATTAATATTATATGGATAATGTGTGCTAAGAATTATCATGATGATTAATTATGACATAGTTATATAACAGAAGAAAATACAACCATGATTGTTGATAAACTATTTCAACTGATAAGTATAATATAATGTATGCTTAATGGAATAATATGACAATGTCGTGATAAAAAAATAGTGGAGTTACGATAATAACGCAGCAAGATATCTTAAATTACATTTAAGATGCATAATGTATGTAAGTAAATAACTTATGGAAATGATTATGATATATGTAAAAATAAGTTATGGACCTTAGGAGCATGTTCACATTGCAATATATATATATATTGCTGAGATATGAAGGGAAAATAATGGTAAAAATAATTCTCTTATAATCAAATAAGTTAAGTGTTACGACGTTCATAATTAATAGAAGTTGGAAGGTCAAATTTGAATTTAGATGTATCGTGATATACATTTAATGAAATGAGTCGTGAAGTGAATATTGTTATATATAAAATATCCTAAGTTTTCCAATCAAGGTCCACTAATTGTGACTATCGTAATTGGAAGAAATGTGTGATACACTAAAGATACAATGTTGTTTATCTTGCACATGTTGAACATGTTTGTACCTTGTGCATATCTTGCAACTAAATTAACTCAACTCACTGATTCAATTTTGATAATTGAACCAAGTGATATGGTGATGGGAAATTTTCATGTTAAATAATGTATCATCATGAAAATGAGCATGGAAAACATGACTCTTAAACTTTGGTTGAAATAGTGTAAGTCATTACATTGTGAAGATGCACCAAGTTCTAAATAATAGTGTGAGATGCTAGATGGGATTGGATTGATTGAGTTTCAGGTTAAAACTTAGAAAACATCACTTATAAATCAATACCAAGAAGGGTACCACTAGTATACTTTGTATACTGACTCAAAAGAGTATCCTATGGGAGATTGGGAAGGATCTCAATAAACCATCATTATGCATATGTTTTATTGATTTTTATCTAATGAATTGTAATTATATAGTTGTTGGATTTAAATGTAATGTTGTACATTTAAATCATTGAATTAAAATTTATTTTTGGGAATTTTTAAAAAAGTCCCTTAATTTTAAGTATTGAAATTAGGTGTTACATTTTGGTATGAGATTGAGGTTATAGCTCTTGGAATAATTGGGTCCTTACGTTAATTGAATATCTTAAATTGTTAACTAAAAATAATGGATATGGGAAGGATGAACTGTGGAGATCGAAATAGATTAGATTATGCTATAGGTTTGGAGGTAAATAAGTTAGATAAAACTCTAATAGTTCTTCATGACACAAAAAATTGAAAAGCTTCTTTTATCAGCTTTTGAGTGTGAAAATGATCAACCAAGGTAAATAACTTGAACTGATTGATAAAAATCAGAAAGGGAAGTTACTTGATTTTTGAATTGTCTTGATAGCAGATTTGGAACTTAAATCCAATATTAAATTAAAACCCAAATAGGGTAGATGAAGTAGAAAATATGGACTATCTACTATGATGCAGAGTTTAGAAAATCCAAAAGGATAGAACAAAATCTACAGTCAAATTCTAACTCATAATACGAGAATATAACAAGAGCATTAGCTCTTCTTCACTTGCAAATTTAGGGAAAAAGTGGTGAGAATGTTATGGCGAGAAAATGTTGACCACCAAGATGAAAATATAATAAATGCCACACTAATATTAATCATCGGGATATTACAAATATATATAGGAGTACATTTTCTTATTATCTAGAAACCTCCTACAATTTCTCCAAATATTATTGATGAGTTGTTAATACAACTCTCAACATACTCCTAGATTAGTGTTATTGTTACTCACGTAACAATACACACTCTAAACAATAATATCATAAACAACTCGTAATATGAGTTGTTATTACAACTTAATTAAATTACCTAATGTAAATATTATATTTCCTAACATTCCCCCCCTTAATGTTTACATGGTACAACATATCTCGTTTGCTGATTGTAGCATGCCACCTCTGTGTGCTCATGATCAATCTTCACAACTTTGTAGCATTGGGCTTGAACAAAAAACTTGCACATGTGCCAGCACATATTTCTTCCACTGATGGTTTTCTCTAGCTTCTACCAACAACCTTACCAAATTGGTTTTGTAGGTGTACCAATAACCTTTCACAATTGGTTTTGCAGGTTTACAAAAAACCTTTCACAATTGGTTTTGCAGGTTCACCAAAAACCTTACACAATTGGTTTTACAGGTTCACCAAAAAACCTTACACAATTGGTTTTACTGAGTTTACCAAAAACCTTACACAATTGGTTTTACTGAGTTTACCAAAAACCTTACAATTGGTTTTCCTAGTTTACCAAAAACCTTCACATCATGATTGCTACAATACTTTTTGATCAATATTATACAATGTCTCTACAACAGGGAATCATGTAGGAAATACTACTTTCAAAACTGAACAATAAAACATAATGGAAATGGAACAATGAGACCATGTTCCCCCCTCAATGTGAACATTTCACTTATTCAACAGGAACACTGAAATCATACTACATACAACAAACTACAATTATGAAATGAAAGAAAACTCACACACACAATGTCACCACAACTTCATGCGGCCCCGTCATTGGTGACTGACGAGAGTTTGATGTTTGACCTCCTTCCTTCATTGCCTCCTTCTTCCATCTACATGCTGTTAACTCACCATTTGATTTTGATATGAAGCTCAATTATTTCCACATTGTTGTTGTATCCCCATTTTACACTCACAAATACAACAGTAAAATACCAGGATAATTTTTAATTTTTTTACTTGCATTGCTCACAACACAACAACACAGCTGAAGGGTTCCAAGTAAGTAAAACTCCATAACACAAACGACACTTACTTAAGTCATCGACCCACGTAGACACATGATAACACCATATATATGATGATGTCACATTTTCCCCAATGACGAATGCTAGAAATAACACAACCACAATAAAAAGGACTTATGTATTGACAACCCACAATATACATCATTACCATGGCTACATCTAGGATACGTTAAACATCCAATAACATTATTATGTAAGCATAATTTTCTCCCTTTTTCCACCTACATGTTCTGAAAATTCATTTCACATTTCACTTATTGTTCAACCAGTTAATTTTGCTCTTTACCCTTCTGACAATCTTCATAACTTACATAAGTATTTTTCATATTTCAAATTTCATACAAAATTCTAATTCTCTCATTCCTATGTTAAGATTATGCTTCCCAAAATGCTTATTCAAAGTTTAAAATTTAACCTTACTACACAAGTGAACCTAACGTGGTGTCAAGATGAAATCTTGGGATTGAGGGAGACTTAGATTCAATAAAGTTTTTTCCCAAAACATTCTTTGATCATGGTATAGTTATTTCCCTACCATTATCATTGTAGTACAATAACTTGCTAAATTCCAAATTTGATATATATATATATATATTCTCAAATTTTGATCGTACTAAACAATTCATATTCTTTGCAACAAAAAAATGCTTAAATAAGTTATAAGGACTCCAAGAGCGACCTTAATCCTAATCTCCAATCTCGTTGTCATCTGATATGATATGCTCTTACATCGCACTATGGTCTCGTTATTAGCATTGTTTTGTAACAGGAGTTACAAAAGTATTTGTCTAACATCTTGAAGAGATACATAATTGGAAGAATTGTAAACTATACAGGAACCACAAGTGACACCTCCTAATCAACTGAGGTTTGGTTTATTCCAATATGCACCTAATGATTTACACCTTAACTATATATGATTTTAAGGCAAGTGGACATATTTATACTAAACCACCTTCAAGATACCAAGATGTTATTTTGATAGAAACCAAGGTAGCACCGCTTAGTCGTTCCTTCGAACAAGGACTCATAAGGTGACTTCCAAAGTGGTCTTCGCCACTCAACCTAGTGTCGGACCTGAAGAGAGGGCATTCTTCTCACGATTACCAAAACTAGAAGGAAACCGCATACTTTGGATAAAGTTGGACCATGACATTCCTAAAATATGGGTTCACGACAATGCCGCTAAACATAATGACTATGACGGTAACTCCAACTAGGGGTTTTATTTACCTAACCTAGGAGGTTCCATCGAGTGCAAAGCTTAAGTTCGTTCTACGGTCTTAAATTTCTTATATGGTAAAAAGGATCACACATGCAGGCAAGTTATGCATGAATATTTTATTAAGGTTGAGTGTTCCCATTAAAACTCTTTATTATGTTTACAAGGTAAGAAGATAACCCAAGTAATTAATTTAATCATTTAAAGAATACTGAGAAAGTACTACAATATATTAACTTCAATTTCAATTTACTATGTATAAATTAAACCCTTTTTCCATACACAACTAAGAAACAAATTGAACCTGGTGATTAGATGCACACATTTCCTAAGTATCCCTAAAGCGGCATCTCATGCATATTAACAAATTTCAATTATAAATTTTCTATAACAAGAGACTACATTAGACAATTATTCATTTTACAATGACCTATAAAAATTACAATAATAATAATTAAATTACACATTGCCTTTTTTCATCATCATTCTTCCATCCTGCAAAACCCACGTGAGCATGATATCAACGATAATTCGCTGGCATGGCATCCACCCTAACCTAACATAAGTATCATTTTTCAGTTTCCCATTTACATCTGACAATAATTACAATTTGCAATCGAAATAAAAAGGTCTAGAAACATGTATTCATTGCATTTCATTTTTCTTCATTTTGTAACCTAGGAGAGAGAAAGAGAAGGGAAGAGAGAGAAAACACCATTTTGTCAAAAATTCTATTTCACACAATAGATACACTAAAGGGTTTTAAACAGTTATTTGCATGTGTTAAAAGTTTCGGGGTGGTTTAGTAACCGTACGAGGGTCCATGACTTTCTATTTTTACATTTTCTCACTAGTTACAAAATGTTCAAAATGACCTCGAAGGCTAAGAAACTACTTCCAAAAGTTATCTTCTAATGAGAATGCACACCATGATTAAATTTCTATGTGTCCCCAGATATACCAAGAATTCAAAGTAGTTTGACGGAATTAAAAAGATCGAACAATTTACGTTTGGCTAGTTTACGGGGCCAGCGATTGTAGTTCACCCGGTTGTAAATGACAAAAGATTAGCTTGAGGGCCCGAAAACCATGTCCATAATTGACGTTCGATGGAGGAGCACACAACGAGACATCTCCTACTAGTTTCCGATATAAAGAGAATTCATCAGAGTCAATGGGACTGAGAACTAGAAAACTATTTTCAAATAGTGACAAGTTTTTCAGGTGACAAGATGAAATTGGACCGGTTGACCTCGTCAAGCGTGATCGAGGCCTACAAAATGGCTTCGCCAAACCATCCCGAAAAGTGTTCTTTCCTATACTGAATGTTCCATGCATTTGTCTAGTATAAACGCTAGAGGTTTGTGAAGACGGGACGTAATTTCTCCATTCAAGTTTCAAATGGTGGTTCAAAATGAAAGCCAACTTTCTAGATTTAACAGCTTTCTACTATTGTAAATCAGTGTAACACGGATCCTATAAGAGCATCAAAAGGATGGCATATGTCTGTTTCAAGTCAAACCAAAGGTCAAGGTGACTCCTTGCATACCAAGGTACATGAATGAAACTTCACATCTCATTTCTAGAGTTACAAAGGGTACTTAGTGAGTCTCGAAAAAATAAAAATTTAACTATTTAAAAGCGGTGAGAAGGTCAACTTTATCAATGGGGATTCAAATTCATCCAGTCGATAAAACAATATTAGAGCAATCAATAAGGGTAAGAGTTTTCTAAATCATCTCGAAGTGAGGGTGATAGTTCATGGTTTAAAGAAGGTGATTTATAATGACTTCGTGAGTTACGACACGACAATTTATTGTTTTGTAACGAGTTGAAGGAACATTTAATCGTATTAAAAATCCCATAAATTTAAGATTCTATTTAGTTGCAAAATATAAATAAAACACGGGAATTATGAGAATTAAGGGAAGAAGAACCATGCACGGAAATGATGAGTGAAATGGTACAATGGGCTCCAAGCGGTTTACACTCATGATCCGTCGAGACCACCATTATTGCCATCGATGCCGGGGTAGTCACGTGCAAACCAAGCCATTCGTTGTGCACCCATGTCTCATCAAAAAGAACCATTTTGTGTTTTCAAGAAGTCATCCCGATCCCAGAGACTACATTTTGTATGGCATGGCAAGCAGATCACTCGCCTTTTCAACAAAATCCATTTTTTTACACATCCTACAATGTAAACCACATTCCTTTCAGGCATTATCAAACACCTCACATGTTTCCACATTTTTGCAAATTCTCATGTGTTCATCAACTACCAAGAAAACATAATGATTAATTCTAAGCATGATTCTAAAAGAGGCACTCATTCCATCGAATTATTTACTGACCCTCACTTTGCACCGAACCTTCTGGCTAAATGCTAAGTAAACAAAAATGAAGCTTACATGATCATGATATGTTCCATAAGACCACATCTATTTGAGGCATTCTGTCAAATAGTTCATAGGATTCCACATCTTGCATATGTATCTGCCAGGGCATTTACAACTAGAACATAAAAAAAACCTTCTCCATAATGCTTGGGCGGATGTCTCGAGGCCTGCTCTAAAGCTCCCATTTTGACAGTGGCTGGGAGGTTGCTGGAAAGAGGCGGTAGGGTTGGAAAGAGGGTGTGGAGTCTGCTTTACACGTACCATATGCATTTTCTTGGAAGTTTCCAAGGCCTTTTCAACAAACTCATTTGTGCATATCCTACCATCGTGGCATTCCATGAGCCCGCATCTATTTGAGGCATTCTATCAAACAGTTCACAGGCCTCCTACACATTCATTTTTCACAAACATGTCTACTAGGGTAGTAGCAACTACAACATCTAACAAAAATTTCTATCTTTCATGCAAAATTTATGTTACACCCTTACAGAGTTCAGAAATTCATTTTTTTGTTGAAAATGAACCCACGCGGGAGTTTGGTGTGGCTAGGAGAATGTTGGCACAACTAGGAAGGCTGGGAGGATGCCCAATGGTGATGGATCTCCGAGGAGATGGCATCGGCGAATCATTTTGGGGACATTCCAAAAGGAAATGCCCCTGGTTTTGGCTCCATTACCGCCCCACAATCCGACTTGGTGTTTTTACATTTCCACCCTTCTCCACTTTGCCCTAATCAGCCCCTACAAAGAAATCAGGGTTTTTGTTATTTTTATATTTTTATTTTATAATAAGAGGCATTACAATTGTTTATTATATCCTCCCTCCCACAATGTGAAACACTTTATTTTCCGGATGTCGATAACACCGAAAATGCATCCATGAGGAAATTTTTTTTTAGACTTTTTACAATGACACGAATTTTGACGACAATAAAAAATGACAACAAACAGATACCCTAAAATCACCTATTTGAGTAACCTGACAATTGATGACGTAAAATGACTTTAGTAATTATTCGACTTTTGACGAAAAATGACACATTTTAAAACTGACTCAAAGGATACTTTGACAATATGATGACGACAAAGACTCTATAAAATAATTTGACAATTTTATGTTAATACTAACAAGATGAAATAAACAAACAACTCTTTTGATCCAGACAATAATAACATAGAGTATATTGGATACTATGACAACCTTTCAACTCAAAACTTCAAAGAAAACATAAGTTTGGTTTAGCACAAATTTTTCTCTGAAAGGCTTTAGACATTTAAAATAAGAGGTGCGAACCACGAGTTATTTAAAAACTCAAGCTAATAAACTAAGAATCATTATATGACTTCCAAAGATGATGAAACCCACTAGAATAAAATAATTCGACTATAGACACTTGACAAAGCTATAGACTCAAAATACAAAACACTGAAATCTAATATGTAAAATACGTATTGGCTCATAACCGACTCAAAACAAAAGAAATTTGAGACTTTACTTTACATGCCACGTAGTGCAGTTGGCTGAGGAGGATAGAATTTGCATTTAGCAATAAAATAACAACTGTCATGACTCTTGTTTCTGCACTTATTCCAGTTTCACCAAAGAGTGTTGTTCTTTGCCTCGATCACAGGTGCGATTACTGCTATGTTTACCATGATTGTGCCAAGTTTCCTATTTAGAATACATGAAAATACATATCTTGTGTGGATTTGAGGATGGTGTCGGTAGAGATCACAAAAGAATTCACCAAGACAAGCTTGAGGGTGAAGTCGATGTTATTCAATGTGGGCATGGAGATGTGTCAGCTGGTTGAATTGGTGATCCATTGTCGAGTTGAGGAAAATATTCCCTATTAGCACTCAGTGGGTTCACATCCAATCTGTTACCACTCGAACTGCTCCAATCTAAACCCAATATCCATTGTAACATAGAACTATATTAAATCAGGCACCTAAAAGAAGGCATAAGCAGAAACATTCGATTGCAATAGTAGCCACATTGACTACAGTTCACATGCCTACGAGAATGCATGCAAGCTTGCAATCGAGCATCTGATTTTACAAATTCAGATATGCATGAAAATCCTCATCGTACAGGTTGATTAGATACTAACAAAATGAATCTTTTCTGAAATTGATCTGGTAGATTTGAGTATTTTCAATGTACAACTCTTCATTATTCTTGTCAATGGTGCATTATTTTGGTGGCTGCCTCTCAAACTCTAACACTTCCTTGGACACACGAACAAATGTGCATGTTGGGTGGTAACAATGGAAAGCTACGTGAAGAAAATATTCAACCACAATAGATGATAGACAAACAATGGCGCACACACGGGAGAAAACTAGAAAACACATGAAGTGTGAACCACAGCAACCAAAGAGGATTTGGAAGATAAAATTGGATGTGCACGAACTATATTTAAATCAGATACATGGCAATTACTACATGGGAGCCATACATGGAATAATATAATAACTATTTACTGATGCAAAAAGGATCAACAAATACACAAATCTTTCAATGAATGCATTAGCGATGAGTTCACAATGGAACGACGAGTTTCTTCATAGCAATCTCACAAGATTGAAAAAACTTAGCGCTGATACCAAATATAAACAATGCCACACTAATATTAATCATTCGGGATATTACAAATATATATGAGAGTACATTTTCATAGTATCTAGGAAACCTCCTATAACTTCTCGGCTATTATTGATGAGTTGTTAATGACTCTCAACATACTCCTAGATTAGTGTTATTGTTACTCACGTAACAATACACACTCTAGACAATAATATTATAAATAACTCGTAATATGAGTTGTTATTACAACTCAAATAAATTACCCAATGTAAATATTATATTTCCTAATGTAAAATAATAATAATAACTTTGTAATTTCCAGAAGGAACAAAACAATGTTGGGGTGGCTAATAAGCTAAAAATAACAATTTTCTTAATAGGATATCAGGTAAAGTTAAGTAGAACTTCATGTTGCTATTTTTTTAAGAAAAAAAGTTGATATTAACATAGCTGAATTACTTAGCTAAAAACATAAATTGAAATATAATTTTTCCTTACCATATGACATGAAATTTGGTTAAAATGGTAAACCTGTGTTTTCAATACAACATTGATGTTGTTTGAGCTTCATCACAGAATTTGAAGTCAGAAGTGAAATTTTTAAAAGACTTAAGACATAATGGTTAATAAATATTGTTCCAAAGTAAATCAATGGGATATTGGTTGGGAACCGATTGGATGCCTTAGAGGTATGCAAGAAAACAACAAGCATACATGACATAGAAAGGAACTTTCACTATAGATGTAAAGGCTGATTTCCCAATTATTAGGAAATTTATTTCATTTGCATGAAATTCTATATCCACATTTGATCGATAGGCTAAAAAAACATTAAGGGTATAATATAAATATGTTGATTAAATGTATCTGGGTCTTCATGATACCTTTTTGGATACTCTAAGTAAAAAAATATACTTATGTATATAAAATTTTCCTCTGTATCCATGTTTATTATTCTTAAGCTTGGTTTGAGTTTAAAATGGTTCGACTGATTCAAATGAATAGATGTGTTCTAATTTTGGGACTATGAATGCTTAATCAATGGGATGTATACTCGAGATGGATTATACATGTATACCTTCCTTATTTATTTGTTTAAAAAAATCCCATTACATATGCATTTTGGAACTAGGATGTAAATCTTTTTGGGTTTTAGATAGGTGCTTCGAATACCCAATAAAAGAAATTATATGGATATTAATAATATAATTCCTAACATGCGAGAAGATTATATAGATTATATATATATATATATATATATATGCTTATTTGGGTTCTAAATCGGATGGAAGTTTTTCGATTGTGATCTATTGTTTGAGAGCCTTATATGGCATGGATTTTATTGATAAGATCTGGGAATTAATCCTATGACTTTATGAACTAAGGTTGTTGATAAAAATATTGACTATGTGAGGATATAGTAACTCATTGTGTAGTCAAATTAGTTCAATGGTATGTACAATTACCTTTTCTTATGTTAAGGAATAGTATGGGTTGTAAAGATTAAGGTATTTTATATGTTAAAGTTTTTATATGTACCTTAATTCAGCCAAGTTGTTATTATTCTACCTTTTTCCAAAGGGTGACTTTTCATCTCTATTTTGAAATGATTACCAATATAAGCCTATAATATATTAATGATTGTATATAAGAATTAAGGAAATACTTATTACAACATGGCTTTTATTTTTTAACCTAACAATAGTGTGTATCATTTGTGGAATGGATAACAAGTTATATAAGTGTAACATTAACATTAATATTGCATAAGATTAATAAAGGATTGATAATTCAAGGGTAATGTTTTTGGTTGAGAAAACTCTCTTAAAATGATTGGGACCATGAGTTAAGTATGAGATCCTTGCATTTAAAATATATTACTCCTTAAATAGTGGACATAGTTGGAGGTTCATACCACTATGTATCACCTTACAACTTAGGTTGGGGATAACGGGGTTGTATAAATCAATTGATATTTCCCTGGTGAAAGTTGTGCTTGTTAAGAAGGGTTGGGATGTTCTAACAATCTTACCTCCATAGAAGTAGATGGATCTCTTATCTAAAAATACTTGTTTCTTCTTAGGAAAAATTTGTTTTATTTTATTTGATATGGGAATAATAGAAATCAACTGAGAGAACATTTGGATCACTTGTTTGGACTCAAAAATAACTAGTTAAGGAAGATTCAATATGATTTCATGAAGATACAAAGTTTTTTTCCATATATGTTATAGTATATATGTTGAAGATTTTCCTAACCAATGATGAATCAAAGAATTGTACTCATGTACTTAAATATAATATGTAAGACTTTTCTTGGTTGGGAGTGTTGGATATAGAAAAAATTGTTTGAATGATGAATGCAGTTATAATTGTCTAGTTGGTGATATTATTTTGATAAAATGGTTGATGATGTTGGCTTACTTAAGTATTAAGATCAATATCTACTTAGGGATAAACCATGAATGTTATCCATATATAAATGTATTTTATATTAATTAAAGTACCATCAATGAAATAGAAGGCAATTAGGATCACCTAACAGGTGGAAGGTGACTTAATGATTATAAAATCCCTTTAGGATTTGATCATTGTTATCAAGTAATGCTTGACTTGGGTAAAAAAATATTTTAAGATGTTTGTATGAGATCATTGTTAAAAAAATTATTTTATAACTATATTGATTTCAATATAGTAAGGATGTTTATCCTTCAAAATTTAATAAGAAATGATTTGATTTTTGTATGAATTGAATGCAACCTTCACATGATGTTACTAATTAAGGATTACTTAGTTATAATAGGTTGAATGACTATAGTTGTTCGAGGTAAGGATCACCTCATGATATTTATGATCATGATTAAAAATTGAATAAAAGTTCAACTATTTGAAGTAGGTATGGATAAAATACTTATAAGAGGTTGAAAGAATCAAGTATACATGTTCAAGGATACGTCATTTTAAAAAAATGGTGGTATTAAAAGTGGTTGTGAAAATTAGATAAGAAATACATGTCATTTATTATGTTGTTAATAAATTAACAACAACACTTATCTTGAAGGTTGTAGATAAGAATAGGAACTCCACCAAGGTAACAAATTCCTTAGGCAAGGGGTTGGGTGAAAGGCTTCTATAAAATAATGTGGATAATGCTTTCAAACCATAAAATTGAAGAGCATGAACATGACTATGCTCCCCACCATAGGAACTTGTTTACATAACGTATGAATTGTAATAATTGAGGTAATGACTACTATGAAAGTATCCTGGAAAAATGGAAACAACATGTTGGGGGTTGGAAAATATATTCACTTAGTGGATCTAGATGCAAGATAGAATGTTGGCTAGATATTTGTCCCAATATGAGATGAAAATTTTAACTTCTGAAGAATAGGAGTATTAAGAGAAAAAGGAAAAGTCTAAAAAAAAGTGTAATAAAAAAAAACATGGTTTTGGAAGATAGTGTGAGGTTAAAAACAATGTTTTCCTAGTTTGTTTCTGTGATAAAT
The DNA here is from genome assembly GCA_018340775.1 of Taxus wallichiana var. yunnanensis. Taxonomy (NCBI): domain Eukaryota; kingdom Viridiplantae; phylum Streptophyta; class Pinopsida; order Cupressales; family Taxaceae; genus Taxus; species Taxus wallichiana. The sequence goes on from CM031237.1 coordinate 2,339,300, forward strand.
AACTTATTTTTGACTTTTTTTGATATATATATATATATATATATATATAATATTACATGTTATGATAGGATGTAATTTTTTTTTTCATATTTCTGATTGTGTGATAGTATATTTTTGTTTGGAAGGTTGTTTCAACCAATAAAAATGAATTTTGATAGACTGAAATCTAGAAAATTGCATGTTTTTGATGAAAATAATGATTGTTCTCCTTTGATTCTAGATATAATTTTATGTTTGATTATTATGATTACATTAATGATTTAAAATCATCAGGATGATGATTCATTAAGGGGGAAGTATGTCACATCCTGTAATTTTTCATTTAGTGTTGTCATAAAAAAATGTAGCATTAAAAAATTGTGAGTAACATGGCAACATGTACCATTACATTGTCATGTATAGAACTTTGCACACATACACAAGGACAAAATGGTATGCATACTTGTGCATAACTTTATGCATGACATCACAATGGCCCCCATTGTCACGTAGTTAAAAACTAATTAATGTTGTAATTCATTTTGCATACTCATAGTCTTGGATCTACATTATCTTGTTTTCTATAGATAATGGTTTTGTAACAATATGGAATGACTATTTTGTGTGTTAATAGTAATTATTTTGCTAAAAGTAAATATTGGATGCATTGTTGTATGATTGGATTATTGTACATGACATTGATATCATTATTTTTCCTATCCCATTGAAAATAATGACTTGCAAAGGATTCAATTCATACCTTGCTATAATATATTATTATGATTGTATAAAATGTGGCATTTGTACATAAATTCAAGAATATACATCCAATCTCGGATAATGTTATAATACTAGCCTCATGTTTTGAGCATGATGGAAAAAAATGCCATGAAGAAATAAGGTGAACCATAACAAGGGGAGGGTAAGAAACTTAAAGTTTGTATAGTGGTATCCTTATCTGTGAGTAAGTGGTAACTCCTTGAGTTGCAAGAAAATAATGAATCAACTTATTTGACCTTAATGGCTTATCAATAATGAATATAAGGTGTATTTGACATTTTTTTATCATACGAAATAAATAAATTGTTGGTATGATCTAGAAATGGTCTGATCATAACTCCTTGGAAATAAGTTGATGTTGTGATTATTCATTTACATCATGAACTAGCTTACATTCATCATAACTTAATTTTCCTTGGGGTTAGGAATTTCATGATTAATACTAAAATTTCAGTGACCTAACTTATTTTTCATATAGATACTTAATCAACCCCTTGGCATATTGTGAATGATTATCCTATGGCCTTTGGCCATACCTTATGGTAAGCTATAAATAATTGTTTTAATGGAGGGCCTATAACCATGATTGAGAGCATTAAATTGTTTAGTATCTTAAGAGCTTAAGACATACATTTGAATATTAATTTGAGATGAATTATGTTTCATGGTTTAATAAATGTCTTTAGACCTTACCATGGAAATGTAACATATGGTGTTAAACCTATGCTAGCATAATAGTTAAATTTAGTTATTGATAAGATTTTGGTTTATCTATAAAAATTGGCCACTAGAATTTCCCACCGCTGCCAACTCAAGTGGAAATAAAGGAAAATTTAAAATGGCCACGACATCACTTTGGTTTATGGGAATGCATTCAATGTATGTACTAGATGTGGAGAAACTCAAAGCTTCCCAAGAAGCTATCGAACTTGCATTGTTATTCTATTTTTTCTATTTAGTTTTCAAGCTGTAGAACTCTTGCATGATGGTTTTAATTCAAGCTATTTATAGTTCAAAAAATGGGAGAAATAGTGTAAAACACAATGCATGCATCAAAGGCTGATTTAAATGGTAAAGTTCTAGTTATTTTGTTGGTTCTAAATTATTTTGGAGGACTATTTTTGGGAGCATTGAGACCTGAGGTTTGAGAAGAAGGTTGAAACAAGATGGAAATCGACCTTTAGGAAAGGAAAGTTTGCATGTCCTCCATGTATCTCAGGCATGAAATGATATCTCTCCTTCTTCCTAGTTTTAATCATTATAATGTTCATATGTGATGAATCTATGTAACATTTATAGTGTGTTGTGATATTTGAGATCTAAATAATGATATAGCTAAGGTTGTACAAGTTATACTAATGAATGAACTGAGTGTGTATTTGGATTAGCATTTTTGTTTCTTACCTTGGTTCATTTGTTAGAAACCCATTATGGGTGGATAATGGATTCACATATATAAAATCCAGTATCTACGGCTATCATATATTCATTTATCCCATAGAAGAGAATATAAATTTTATTACCTCCCTGGTGCACATGAGGAATTAAATTATTGGTGGTTATGGGTTAATTTGTTATTACTTGATCGACTAGAGTCTCACCTAGTCACTAAACCATTGATTAAGCTGAGGCAAAGTTAATATTCTGTGAGGTAGTGTGTGGTTACATTCATCTCTCATTTGGATCCACCTTTTTTTGTATAATATGTGTGGATTAGTGTATATTAAATTTGTGTACTATTTGGTTATATTTAGGATATGGTTTTTGAAAACTCGGTAACACAACCGGTAAGGTGAAATTTTTACAGTCACAAGTCACAATTTTTAACACAATATACCCTTTTTTGGGGCACATGTGTTTGACCTTGGATGTTTGTAAGGTTAAGCCGAGATAGAGCCTTTGGCTTGGTTTTTTTTGGTTGTATTAAAATGTGTGGAGCCTTTGGATTGAACTATCGTAAGATACATAAATTTGTCACTATATATGTACATAAGATTAATGGGTTCTAATAAGGAATGAAATTTGATCAGTAGGACATTGCTTATGGATCTTTTTGCTCTTTTATCTAGGTATGAACTTGAAAAAATAAAATATTTCTTCACAGAGTATATCTATTGATAAAAATCATCTTTGAAAGATGATTTTCAAGCTATTTATATCTAATGTGAATGTATAGATGATTGATAATGCATTCCACATAGTCTAATTATTGATATAGTCCTTGAAATAATTTAAGGTAATTTGATTGGGTTAAGGTATTTGATAAAAAAAAAATCTTGAATTCAAATTCCTTATATCTTGTCCAATGATTGCATGCAATTAAATTTTTAAAATATATGAAGGATTCCTATGTATTAGTGAGACAAGATATGGTCATATATTGTTGGAGGTTTAAAACAAATTATGGGGATTTTAATTTGAATTGGTTCCTTTGGGCTTAGTGGAAGAAATTAATAATGATTGTTAAGCATAATATTCATTGATGCTTAGTTACCATAGTAAAACATTAACATTAATATTACCTAGCATATTAATGGTTAAGTGATGTAAAAGAAGGTTAATTTTGATACTTTGAAAATTGATGGACTGTTGTTAAATATTGTCAAGTTTTAGAATTTTGATTTATTGTCTTGAATAAAATTATGATCTCTTGGAATATGAATATACTTATGAGGAAATAGTATCATTATAGGATTTATGAAATGTTGTATTCACCTCTTATCTATTTTTCCTTTATGATAATGTTGTTGATTGAATTTATCCATTGTTCATTATAGTGATTTAAACTATAAAGATGTAGAGATAACCTTTCATTTGATTCAAGTTAAGAAGCAATGCGAAAGGGACCATGTATAATTTTATACTTTAACATGAAATTTACATTTTCGACATTGATAGTTGAGGAATATCATAAATATACTTGTAATGTTAAAGAGAATAAAGTCTAGATTAAAAGGAAAGATAAAATTACTTGACATTTGAATGTAATTGTAATAAAATGATATAAAATGGTTGAATATTTCTTGTGAGTTATATTTTTCCTAAATATTGATTTGAGTAGTATTTCATTAATGCATGATGAATGATATAATGTAATGTTAAAAGAGAATATATAATTAACATGAAGCTATCTTAAATTACATTTAAGATGCATAATGTATGTAAGTAAATAACTTATGGAAATGATTACGATTGATGTCGAATTAAAGTTAAGATGTAGAACATGTTATGGTTTGTGTCGAACTAATATATAGGAACATATATATATATATATATATATATATATATATATTTCTCTTATAATCAAATAAGTTAAGTGTTACGACGTTCCTAATTAATGGAACTTAGTAGGTCAACTTAAGATGACAACTCTATCGTGATAGCCATTTGATGACGCAAGTCATGAAGTGAATTTTCTTATATAGTAGATATCCTAAGTTGTCCTATCAAGGTCCACTAATTGTGACTATTGTAATAAGAAGGAATGTGTGATATCCTAAAGGTATAATGTTTTTATCCTACACGGCTTGAACAAGTTTATACCTTGTGCTTAGCTTTCAACTAAATTAACTCAACTAACTAATTAAATTCTGATAATTGAACCAAGTGATATGGTGATGGGACATGTTTTTGTTGACGAATGTGTCATCATGAAAATGATCATAGAAAACATGACTCTTAAACTTTGGTAGAATTAGCGTAAGTCATTACACTATCAAGATGCACCAAGTTATAAATAATAGTGTGAGATGACATATGGTATTTGATTGAATGAGTTCCAAGTTAACACTTAGAAAACATCACTTGTAAATCAATGCCGAGAAGGGCACCACTAGTATACTTTGTATGTTGAATCAAAAGAGTATCCTATGGGAGATCGGACAGGATCTCAATAACCCATAGTTATGCACATATTTTATTGATTTATTATATGATGAATTATAATTATATAGTTGTATTTAAATGGAATGTTGTACATTTAAATCATTGAATTAAAAAGTTAGTTTTGGGAAATTTAAAAAAACAATTCTCATAATTTGTAGTATTAAAAGTAGTTGTTACATAATGCCTATACTTATTTATATCTAGCACAATGGTATAAAAATCATGATCATAAACTAAATATATTATTCTTGCATCATTCAATTTATCACTAAAATATGTAATAAGCATTCCTTCTCGACTCACCACAATTATAATGGATAATTAATTTATGTACCAATTAGCATAAAATAATTTATCAAAATAAAGGAAATCCAATATCAGCTACTATAATACCTTATTCTTCAACTTGTGGAACCCATACTTTTTATTTATGATCCAAATAAACTCCTTATTTTTCACATCACCTCACGATTAGTGTATAAATTACACTAAATACTCTAATGAGTTTCCTAAAAATATTGCAAATCCATGAAATATTTGGGCCTTTTTGAAAAAAATTGGGGATAAAAATATACTACAACACACACCTTCTCATGATTCATCTACAATATTTCTTGAAATATTACAAACCCTAAGTGTACCAACTCCTTCCACCTAGAACCACATTTTTTCAGAGTCAACAACTTCTCCTTTTACAAGAAATCTAATACTTTTGTAAATGGACCAAGTTTTCTTCTTATTTATTATGAAAAATAAGGATTTCATCCAAGTAAAGAATGAAAAACTTACCTATAAAAGGCTTCAACACTTTATTCATCAATTACATGAATGTTCTTGGTGTGTTGGTTAACATAAATGTCACGACAACCACTCATGTAATCCAATAGTCTTTTGTTCATACCCTTCTTTTATTATATCTAAATGTATTCATTATTCAAATCAATCTTTGTGAAGTAATTCACTCCACTCAAATATTCCATAAAAACTTCCATTTGTGGAAATGGAAATGTATACTTAATATTAATCATATTGATGGCTCTAGAATTAGTACAAATTCTATACTCTCCTTTGTTCATTTCCAATATTGTAGATTCTACACTAGGATCAAATAACATCTAATTAACCCCTTCTAAAGAAACACTTACAATTGTTTTCTCATATCCTCATTTTCCATAGGTGTTAACTTATATATGACGTTATTTTATAAATTATTTCTTAGTATAAAGTCCATCTGATGACTAATAGTGGATTCAATTGGTAAACCATCTAATATATCCTTCAACATGATATTTTGTATTCATTTAACAAGTCCTTCACCTTTCATGGGATCTCTTATGTTTTCATGAATTTTCTTCCCCTATTTTTGTATGAGTCTCATAATGAGAACAAACATTTACTATCCCCTTTCACATCTCTTAATAACTTCTTACCTAAAATCAACAATATTTGTGGAATCCTCTCCACCTCTACACTTGTGTCCTATAAAGTATTTAGAGTGTACTTCCATCTATTTTTCACCAATTTGTAAGTATTTATGTGGTCCTCTTCACCATTGGTTTTCTTAGGAAGTTTTTTTTAATTAGAGAAAGCTCAATTAGATAATTTGGTTGGTATATGGTCATGAAGGATGGATCAAGAACTACATGTTCCCCCTTCTAGTTATATCCATGTTGATAAGAGATAATATTAGATGAAAATATCATCATTGAAGAAAATGAAAGTGGTCCTATATAAATGCAAGGCCTTATGAGTTTAGTGAACTCATGGGTGTATTATAACATCAACTAATCATCATATGTTTGTACAAGTCTTTAAAAATTTAGCATACTATAATAATGTTTCATGGAAATAAAAATGTGTAAATATTTCACTTATATTGGGTAGGTGTTTGTAGTATGAACATGATTTACATGGATAAATATAGTTATAGGAAAGCAATATGTTGATGCATGACATGGGTAATGTTACTGAGATTTAATTTTCAATACAAATAACATAATAATGTAAGTTTTAGTAATATTTTATGGCTTGGATATGATTATGGAAGAAATAAATAGGCATTAGTATTTTGTGTGACATATTTGGGAGTGGTGCAACATTTAAAGTCCTTATTTAATAATTCAAAATATTTTTGGGTAACATATAATTACTCATGATCATAAATGTTCCTATATAAACATCCTAAGAAAGAAGAAATTTAAGCCCTTAATCAAGTGAGTATCTGAATTTTTCATGGAATTCACCAAATCTAGATATTTATGCTTCATTAACCCAAGACACATTTTCAACTTCTTTTCCTCTCTAGTTCACTAGATATTCCTTATGCTCCTTTTTACATTTTTTTACTACATAATCATATAGAATATATTTAATATTATCATATTTCTATTTAGGTTTCAAATGTATCCAATTAATTTATTTGCAACATACTTCTTAAATGGTTTCTCCTATAAATACTAGTATAAAATTTGATATTTTGAAGATAGGATAGATGTCCATCCTTGCCGATAGCTCTATCTCATACATTTTCTCCAAAAAAATTTCCTTATGATTATACATGGTCCAATATTCATCTACTTGAGTTTGTCATATGTCCCTCTTAGGAACCTATTTTTACACAGTGCTTAAAAAATCAATATTTGGATACAAATCCAAGTGTCTCTTATTTAAATTTTTATGCTCCATGTATTTCACATTACTCTTTTCCAACTTTTTGCATACTTTCTCATGTACATCCTTCATATAATATGTAGAATCCAATTCCGAACTCATTCCTTTGTCTCATGGAAAGTATGTCAATTCCATAAATCCTTATAGTATTTTCCCAAACAAAACTTGGAAATGTATCTTTCTATTTATTCTATTCATGTCATTGTTATATGTAAAATTCCCATACAAAAGAAATGAATCCTATACTCCTTCCTTCTTTCCTACCAAAATCTCAAATTTGTTTTAGGCTTATTTGATACCCTCTATTTTGTATTCCATCTATAGGTGGTATAACTAAAATTATATTTTTTTCAACTATAATATATACAAAAATGAACCACAAACTTATCATCTTTATGAGAGACAATGGGTGTGTAGTAATCTGTAAAATATCATAAGTTTACTAAATAATAAGTTATAAATATGGATAATGTCAATAATTTTATTATAGACAATAAAATGATCCATTTTTAATAATCTATTGTAGTCTTTTATTTCCCAACAGAACTCTAAGAGCGTTAACACCTCATTGTGAGGCTGAATGCTCACCGAAATGCGCACACAAATACCAAGTCCCTCCTTCGTGTTTCTTTTCAAGGTGTTAGCATACAAATACATGATGATAAATTAACCAAGTACTCATTTAATTATAATAACCCAATTTATACATTCAATTGGAAACATGCATAATTAGGAACATAACATATCTGATAACAATTAATACCAATTACACCATGAATTCACAATATTTAGCCACGTCAATAATCATAATCCATCATATATAATCCATTATATTAAATTATTATAAAACAAAATATGAATACATGTCAATCAATATGCTTAGAACATATAAAAGCATCAAACCCTGACCATAACAAATTCTAATAACTCGATAACTAAGGATTGTTAACTCTGGTAATGAAACCAAAAATATGGCATACAAAAAATATATATAGGGGTGGGGACTTGTCCTTTACCACCCATAAACTCTCTTAATAATAGGCTGATGTTCAAAATAACCAACATGTATTACATCATAAAATAGCCACAAGCGTGCATTTGTTTACAACCATTGCCAATAGTAGACTATCCTATAAATAAAACATGCTTTGATGTTATTAATAGATCAATCCATGCATGTCCTTTCATCTTTGATCTGCATGTGATTTTCCATAAAAATAGACTTTCCTTGGCCACCACATATCTCTTGATTTTATTTGGTTTTGAATCATTATTTGGTTGGAACTCTAATTCTTCCTTTCTATTTTTAACTGTGGTACAAAAACTAGCTAAGTCCCAAAGTCTTTCTACGATCGTGAGAACAAACCACCACACGCTATCCCATTATACTTATTTTTACCCTTCATGCATTCGCTAGATTCTCATGTGTGGAATTTACTCATTTAATTTAGCCATGCAACATCAACCCACACTAATTTATATTTTTTGTCCTTGGAAATGGATTATCCAACTTGTTTCTCCAAAAGATTATATATGTAACACAATGAAAGATAAAAATTCAATACCAAAAAGAATAATCCCACCTATATTAAAGTAAAATTAGGCCTCAATTTATTGAATAATTTCTAGAACTTAGCATTTAACTCACCCTCCAATTTATTCCACTCCTTGAGCTCTTCCAATGCTTTCCGGGTGTTACCTCTACAATCCTGCCCAATTGGTTAGGCACTAACTCATCAAATCTACTATTGAGTTCTTGGATAACCACAATTAACTCTATAAAACATTCCTTTTATCATATCCATGTGATCCAACACCATGTTCTAACATTATTTGATCTGAAGCACTAGCTTATCCTTTTTCCTTAATCAACTTTTTTTTTGTGACAAATTTTCCATAACCTTAGTGTGACTTGATCTTATTGGTCGGTGTATTTTCTGTATAACCCTAAGTTCTACTTCTTCATCACTTACCCTTGTGTTAAGGATAGGGTCACACTTTTGACACCTGTTAAAATCTAAGTTAGCTTTACTACTTGCCTCCTTGAGTTGCGTGAATAGATCCTCAAGTTCAATTATCCTAGCCTTAACAACTAATTTATTTGCTTCCTTTTCCATAGAAACTTTTCAACTATAGGTCATGTTCTAATTTTTATATTCACCTAAAGCATCCCTATGAGGTCCTCAAGGTAATCCATCTCATCCTTATAATCACACCTCACCTAGGATCACCAAGGCTAGGCATGTGTCTAGAATCTATTTTACTAATGTACCCACCATGTCATAATATTTCTTGGTGCACTTTTTTCTCCCTAGATATCCTTCTTAAGATTCTCAATCTCACGCTCTTTATTATTTTTATTAGATACCATCACCCTCATTGTAGCATTGAAATCTAAATTCCTACGTGTAATGTTCACGACCATCTTGTTCAAGGCATTACATGCATGTTCATCTGAAAAATACATTGGATCTACCTTCTTGTATTTTTCCTAGGTTCATTCTTCAACTCTATAACATTGAGGGAATTATTACTTACTTCAAACTCAAGCTCCTCCGCATTTGTATGAAAATTCTAGGATAACATCTTCCTAGTGCATGAGACCCTCCATGTTTATACATTAATTCCCAACCATATAATTTATTTGTAGATATTGTGCTCTAGAATCTTGTCCTCAAGACCTTTGTAGGGTCATCCACAAAGTCCATATGTGGTGATTGGGGTGTCACTCTTTTAACTACCTTCTCCTTCATTCTATGCTTTCTTGGAGTGAAGGGGCATGTGCTAGTTCCACCTTCCGCCCTTATCTTCCTTGATGACAAAAGTCTCACCAACTTCCTTCTCCTCATGTGCCTCCTTGCACAATGGTAATTTTTTTGGGTATAATTTTGTTCGTTTCTTCCTCCTTAGGTGTTATATTAGGCCTATTATTTTTCCTTTTTCTTTGCATTTTCTTGACCCATTCACATTCCAGATCTTCCAACAAATTTTCCATTTTTCTTATCACTAGAATCTTCTTCTTCACTAGAAACCACATGTGCTCCACCATGCTTGACCTTTGAATTTTTTTATATCATCTTTAGGTGGCTGAGAATTCCTTATGCCATCATCATGTCTCGTTCTTTTGTGATACATTTTTTTCTTCACTAGTGATCAAGTCCACCTCTCCTCTTATTCTTCTTCCTTAGGAGATTATTCGTGCATTCTCTTGAGTGGTGGCATAATAATTCTCCCTACTTGTGGAAGGAAAGTATTTTAACTCCCTCCATCTCTATTCCACCTTGGTTTTTGGTCTTAAGATGAAAAAACTTTATATATCATCCCTTTTATTATGACATTCAACTGGGAGTGCAGGTCCAAAGTATCTAGATCTAAAGTCTCCAAATATGTAGGCCTAGAATCATACTATAGGTGGCATGTAAAGTGTTCCAATCAGAGTCCACATTTTCAACATTCAAAGTTTAACTTTTGCACATCCTTTATTTGGTTTTCATGCACTTGAAATATTTGGTCATGAATGAAAATGAAAATTTGCACCAAGGGCTCATTTCTCCATCTGCCATCTTAAAAATGTGTGTAAGACTGTAGTGTTACATTACCAAAAATTTTCCTATTCTCTAACCTCTAATGGAAATTCTATGAATGCACCATTCATTCTCAAACATGGTACGCATCCTATTGTACCACTTGTCTAACCTACCTTTATACACATTGGTGATTGTGCCATCATAGGTATATCTTACAAAATAAACTATGGGGAATTATTCACTAGTGGGTGAACCCACATGTTCTCATATGGTCAATCTAGGACTCTAATTTCCCATAAAACAATTAGTAGGAGGATCAAGCCCTAAGTTATTTTTCCCCTCTTCATTATGTTCCTTGGCCTCCTCTATTATCCCATTGGTGATATACTGCACTATATTATATTGTGTTTTGTGAGCCATCATGTGCGCAATGTATAAGAACTTCTTATTCACATCAATCCATCTCTCAGAGGCACCTAATTTACAACTTATGAATCTGGATGCAACCATAGTTGTGGAGTATGTGATTTTTTCAATGCTCATGGCCCTTCCTCCATTCTCGTACTATAATTACATGACTAATTCATCAATCTTGACATTGACACATAGGTCTAGTCCCATGTCTTCCCCTATACCTAGTAACATTGTAACCTATTCAATAAGCTAGGATGTGATCCTCATTTTTGGCCCGTGAAATAAAAATAACCCTCATGTACCCTATACATGAGACAATGAAATAAATGCATAGGTTTTGTGAAGAAGGGTAATTAAAATAACTTGGAGGACCCTAATTTCTTTAGGATTCTCCTCACTGAGTCATCAACCAGTACCTTCCCCTCTTCATTCTTCTATGGAAGCTCTTGTAACATGTCCTCTTCAAGGTCACTTCATGTCCCAAAGCCCTATGATTAAATTCACTAATTTTACATTTTGAGATGTGACTTCCATGTATGGACCCTAAGTACACCAGGGGGTACTACATCTATGAGTATATCTCCTCCAGTGGGTCCTTGACTTAAACCTCTTTGTTTGAGCCTTTTTTCTCCCTCTTGGTGATGAAGTAGTCACTCTTTTTGGTCCATATTTTCTATAATCTTATAACCTCCCTAGATATCATGTTCCGAAACTTTTAGTATCACCTCAATACATGAGTGTTGTGAACCTAGTTTCTTAAATTCCACAAACCCCTTTTCTCTCGTGCCCTAGTCTTATACTCAACCCTCATATCAAACTTCCTTCCTTCCATGAAGGAGACACACACAACACTTCCTACATGTTGATGGTTTAGTTTTCTTCTTTGTTGCCCTAAATCACTCGATAGCTCAATTTCTCAAATATTCTTGGATTCAAGGAAAATGACTTGATTTTCCCCCTTTTATAACTTTTCCATGCTTTAAAATTCCACTACCTTAATTTCTTCCTTTTAAAACATTTTTTCTTATTAAATTTTTAAAGCATGTTTTCCCAATTTAAAACATGTTTTTCAATTTTTGCTTTATCCCTTTTCTCCCTTTTCATGTTGCAGTCATAACCTTATAACATGCTCCCTACTTTCTAGGCCACAAAACTTGTCATGCATTCCTCCTACCACCATAGTACATAACCCTCTACACCATATACTAAGTAGTTCATCATGATGTTTCCTACCTCGTGTTACACTACAGTGCGTGCCCTTTTTCACGTCTGGTCTTCATTCTGAGAAATTTCCTTATGAGCACCATCATCCTTAGCACCTATAGCACCTTTTCCTCTTCTAGAGAGCATACTTACTTCACACATGTACATGTGTCATCCTTTCCAAATGCACCAACCTGTATATAACTCTCAACACCAATGGATTTCTTTTTCACTCACTTTCATCTAGTTCACCCCACACTAAAATGATTTATGGTCCTCTATGCATAAACTCAATAGATAGTAATCAGTTTCCTACGCATAATTTCACTTATTATATCAAACATAAAAAAAAAATAGAAAAACATAGAAACAACTGGAAAGAAACACATGAAGGGAAATCTAATCTAAATGGAAATACTACCTTATTACAAACACCAAGAAGCTTTATTTATAGTAGGGATTCAACCTACTCCCATTGAAGTAATTGGGAAACATAGTGCCATCCAACACCTACAATTGACATGCACTAATTCAAGTATCTTGGTTACTACAAAAGGTCCCAACCAATGCACTTCAATTTTATGTGGTGGCACAAACTTGGAGTCATAGAGAAGGACCATTTTCCCACTTCAAATGTCTTGTTCTTAATGTTCCTATCATGCCATGCTTTCTATCTTTCCTTCTCAGTCTTCTATCTCCAATGCACGTGTAATGACACACCTCTCATCTAATTGCATTAGTTTATCAATGCACTCTTGAATATCTTGTTCATCATCTAATCCACATCCTGCATGCACAATACGTAGGGATGGTAACATGAATTCCTTTGGTAGGAATTTTTGTGCCAAACACCAACTAAAAAGGTGTGCCTTATTCAATATTTTATAAGTAGTCTTGTAAGCCCAAAGTATAGTTGACACTTTATCATCCCAATATTTTCTTCCAACATCACAATTTTTGTCAATGTTTTTCCCAAAATATTGTTGAAAGATTCTACAATGCCATTAGCTTGAGGGTGATAAGGGGTAGTTTTATGGTGTGCCACCATAAATTCTACTAATAGGATTTTGATGGTCTCATTCAAGAAATGAGTTCCTCTATCACTTTTCAAGCTTAATGGGTAGCCATACCTGATAATAATATTTCTCCCAAAGAAATCTTATTGTTGTGGCTGCAGTACAATCCTTTGTAGGTGTAGCCTCTTCCCACCTTTTCAGATAGTCTGTATAAGTAATAATGTATGTGTGCTAGTCCTATGCATGTATGGGTGGGGAAATAGGTCCTACAAATTCAATATCCCACTTCTCAAAAGGTTTCATGCTTGTAATAGGTCTAAGTGGCATCTCATCTCTATGTCTAAGATTTCCAAGGCACTGACAATGATCACATGCTTTTACATATTCCTTGGTATCCTTGTACAATGTTTCCCACCAAATACCAGCCATGAGGATCTTTACGGTTAGCATCACCTACATAATTTCCTCCTGCTATACCACCATGAGCCTCATCCATAATAGCCTCACACTCATGCTCTAAAATACACTAGTGTAAAACCTCATTTCTTCCCATTTTGTATAAATCTCCTCCAATCAAATTAATAAGGCACCACTCATATAACAAGTTATTTTTTCTCCAATGTCTTCATTCCTCTGGAGCCATTCAGTGCAAAAAAATATAACTATGTCTTCCAAATATGGGGCACGTGGTTCAATTTAAATAAATACATGCATTAAGGCATAGTATCTTCAATGCTCTATGTGCATCCTCTAGAATTAATCCTTGATAGATGGTCAAGCCCTGAATTTCTCTTTCTTGGTTTGACAACAACTATGAAGTCAAATTCTTAAAAAAGAAGTATCCATCTACAAATATGCCCTTGCAAAATAGGTTTGTTGACCAAGTACTTCAATGCCATATGATCTGTATAGAAAATAAATAGAGTAGCCAACAAGTATTTCCTAAACTTGTGAAGCATGTAAATCATGGACAAATCCTCACACTCTATGGTAGTGTAATTATTCTCTCATGGGTGTCAACTTCCTGCTTGTAAAGAAAATAGGATGATCCACAATCCCTTCTCTGGTTAGTGCCAACATTGCACCAATTTCCATGCCAAAGGCATCAACATGTACATGAAATGGTTTTTCCCATGAAGGAAAGCACAAAATAGGTGTAATGGTAAGTTAACCTTTCCTTCAATGTCTCAAATTCCTATTGTTGTGTGTCACCCCAATAAAATTTTCCTTAGATTTGAGTAACTCTTCTAGGGGCACGAAAATATTTGCATATCCCTTGATAAAATTCCTGTAGTAGCATGTATGTCCCAAAAATTTGTGCACTTCACTCTGATTGGTAGGCTCTTCCAAACCCAAAATGACAACTATCTTAGTTGGGTCTACCAACAATCCTTCTTTACAAATGATGTGCCCAAGTAAAGTTTCAAAGGGTGTAGTAAAGATACATTTTTAATGTTAAAAGAGATGCTCAACTACCTACACTCTCAAACATGAGCCTCATATTATCATAAATGATCCTTGACTAAGCCATATACCATCCAATCATCCAAATATACTTGCAAGAACTTGTGAAAAATCTGAAATGCTACACAATAATGCATGAGAATACTATTGGCACATTTTTCAATCCAAAAGGCATAATTATATATGCAAAACTTCCCCATTTAGTGGTGAAAGTTGTCTTCTCCTGATCTTCTTTCATGATGCACCTAGTGATAGCTTGAAAAACCATCTGTAAAATAATATATCTCATGCCCAAGATATCCTTCAAAATTTCCTCAGTAAAAGGTGGGAAAGGGATCTATAACACATGAAGCATTAAACTCTCTATAGTCCACAGATCCTGATCCTCCCATCCTTCTTGATATTATAACCATGGGGCTAACCCACTTAGATTTCAATAGGCTCAATTATTCTAGACTTGAGCATCTTATCAATTTCCTCTTTCACCTTCACATGTAGGTTAGGATTCATCTTATAAGGCCTCTTCCTAACTAGGTATGTGCCTTCTTTCAAATTTATCTTCATCTCACCTAAGGAAGGATGCACACCTTTTAATTCATGGTACCCTCTTGGAAAGAGATCCTGAAAGTCACACAAGAGCTCAATGATCTTGGCTACTTCTTATTCGACCAAGTAATCCCCAATGATTGCTTCCTTAGGCTCATCCTCTGTGCCAATATTCACCTTCTTCATTTTCATGGGGGGCATGGTACATGCATGCCTTCTCATCTATAGAATCCATTACCTCGCATGCACACCTTTAGTGTGGATAACATCTAGGTGGTCTACTTCCTCATCATCAATCATGTATACTATCTTTCCTTTCTCTTTCTCTTTCCAAGTGCATGACCCATATTTACCTATTCTATCTCCTCAAGATCAAGGTGTGTGCCTCAAAATCAAGTTCTCCAAAAATCTCTAGCATGATCTCTTACCTTCATGCTATCCCCCAATGTGATGCTTCATGATCTGTAATGCTTCATGGACTAGAGGCTTAGTAGAAAAGTAATCAAAAGTTTGAATCATACCTGTAGTCATCTCTTCCAATTTACAGTCTCCTTTTTAGCTCAAGCATGGACATACCATGTGTGTGTGCACATCCATCCACAAGTGTGGAGTAGAAATTATGTACCCATAAGGATGGTGGTAAATCCTCCTAGCCTTGCACCCATAACTCTCTCACAAGTATGGACGTGATGGAAGCCAGATTCTTACCATGAAATTCACATATGTGTGTAGGTACATTTCTCTGAGTAAACCTAGTGGAAAAGGTGATTCTCACTTCTCGACCATTCCAAGAGGTTATCTCTATGTGTTTCCCCACTAGTGCATTGTTGTCCATGTAAAGTATAGACCAACATGTTTCTTCTATCTCCTTCATTCAGCCATTGAGTCTCCATGGTGCACAAGAATGTATCAAGATTTCCTTCACTAGTGTATATCTTGGTACCTAAGCCGAGCCTAAATTGCCTCACCATGTGTGACTGATCATCCTTGTGACTCACCCTTTAACTTCAGCACCCGACCATCTTCATACATTCCATGAGCCTAGTTATCACAAGAAACACTAGTAGTGTCACTTATGATTGCACATCTTCCCACTAAAGAATGCCTTCTTTTGATGGTTCTACATTCTTGGATCATGCACCATCTGTGCATAAATTCAATTAAGCTCTTCTTCACTCAAAGGCTCAACATAAGGCTCTACCTTATTTTCAAATAGAGGTATAATCATGCACTCATATTTGTTTCTCAAAATTGATGTATCTTGTTAAAGTGTAAATCAACATTGTTTGCATAACACTAGGGTCATCCAAGTAATGTTAGAAAGTTGTCTACTTTTGAAAGCTCTCCAACACCTCAAAGTCTCCAAGTAAACTTGGCTCCCTGAATGATAATGGATGCATCCTTTAGTACCCCAATAGGCATAGCCTTAGTTTTGTTTTCCATATACAACACATTTTAAAGATGGTTACAATGTAGGTCTCCCCATCTGATTCCATGCTTCTAGAGTGACACATTTACCTCAGTCATGTATCTATCAAGATATTTCTTACTAACCAACCATCAATTATTACATCAAGTGTGATCTCCTTGTCAAATTCATGGTCATGAGGTGGTATATTTTCATGAAGTATCTACCTCTCGTGCTCAACTCTAGTGTGTGGTACCTTCTCCCAAAGCCATTCCCTAGTAATGGAATAATATTCTCCTAGTGCAACATCTTACATACCTCTTTTAGGTCATCCACATCCTTTTTGGGAGCTCAACATTCTTTTTTCCCATTCTCTCTCACATGTACTTGTTCTTTTAAGCATTATATTTCACCCTGTAGATCTCTAATGACTCCCATAGTCTCTTGGTAGACTTCCTTTTTGGTGTTCTGTGTCTAGGTACTTAGCATGTATCACTTCCTCCCAAGTAATGAGAGGCTTAGCCTTCAGAGGCTCATGTGCATGTGTTGCCTTGGCATGCATTGTAACCAACATGGGTTATAATTCTAGATCATTCATCTTCTTAGGCATCCATTGATCAACATTCACGCATTGCACCTTGATCATCTCCATGCCCTTGTCCTTTTTTTGTTTTTACTCATGTTCTCATATAAGTTTGGGAAATCCTCCAACTTATGTTGCTTCCCACACCATGAGAAAGTTGTATTATGAGGGAAATCTTGTTGGTAATGATCAGGGGATCCACAAGTGTAACAAGTTCCCTAGAGAAAACCTACCTCTACCACCACATGACCTCGGCCTTGATATCCTCCTTGAAATCCTCCATTTATATTATCTCCATTGTTATGCCCTTCATTATGTTATCCTTCTTGTTCCTTTTTGATCTGCTTGCCACACTAGTTTGGTGCACTCCTATTTCAATGGCTTCGTGGATGTGATCAATCAATCAAAAATCAGTGGTGTCATGGGTATGGACATGGAAAATCTTACAATACATGGACACATTCTTTTGAATACACACTCAAAAGAGGGGATCTGAACATCATGGTCCAAGTGGAAAACTTCACAATCTAGTAACATCATGCAATATAACTTGCATGGATAACTATCCTTAGTATGTCCTCAACCTCACAATTAGTGCACCATATACCACTGCATGTCTCATGTTTGATTTTATAGAAATATTCTCTAGCTAATTCACCATTGATTTGATCCACGCCTCTAAGAATGGGCTCACTCTAAAATACTTCAACACTTCCTCAATGCCTCATGTAGAGTGGCTTCCAAGGCCTCATGTGGATCAACATATGTCTTATGAGAAAGTGCTCTTTGGAATGGAGTCACAATCCTCCAAACAAACCACTGTGCATGTTTACTAGGATGAATATCATAAGACAAATTAGACAATAAAGTCTTAAAAACATGTCATACTCCCTCACACTTTCAGATAAACCCTACTTGATATCCTTGAGTGCATGTTGATGCTTTTCTATTCAAATTATGGGATGTGAAACTCAACCAAAAAATGTAGTACAAAATCATTATAATCTACCATAGTATGATGTGGATCATACTTCCTATACCAACTATGTACACCCTTGTAGTGTAGTAGAAAATTGACTCACCTTCCTATCTGAAGTTGTAATTCCCTTAGTGCACCATAGTAGTTCACACTTATGCACATGCTGCTCTGTTACATCTTCAATACCTCTATACTTTGGTAATAAAAGAGACATATCATAGTAAACTTGAGGTGTCGACTGTAATGGTTGTTGAGGTGGTTGTTTTTGTGGATGTGGACCCTGTCCACTAGATCCAAAACTAGAAATACCACCAATATTTCCTCTGTAGGTGGCTGACTTGAATCCTCCTAATCCTCCCACCCCTACTATGGGATGTGACCTCTAGTTGATGAACTTCCTTGTGTCCTAGTTGTAGTACTAAACTAAACAACCAATTCTATATGGTCACAAACTCTTCTTAAAGTACTCCCAATGGTTATTCATGCCAACACTCTATCCTAATGTCATGCCTAAAACAAACCTACATAGGTACTCCCAAATAACAATGTCAACTGTGTTTCCATGGGCACACTACTAACTTGATATCCTTTTGAATTCAAATTCAAAGTGATATCTACCCATCTCTTCTTTCTTACTTACACTAGCCTACTTCTCAATGACTACCTCTGGATCTAGAACACCATGTGCAAGGGCTAGGTGGCTAGGTGGGATCAGATGCATGCTACGGTCCTCATTCTCTCCTTTGATGCACTCTCATCTAAAAGCCAAAGGGGATTCTCTACTATTCTTTCCCTAAAAGTTGGGAGATCCTGATGTTGTGGCTCCTTGTCTTCCATGAGAGCTTCAAAACCTTTGTGATCCATCATCCTCCTCAACTCTAGTGCCTCCTCAATCTCCCATACATGTACCATGTCCCTCTCTCACACTTCATTAAACTTGAGTTGTATTTCCTCTCTTTTTCTTTCTTCACCATGTCCACCATCATTCTCCACACTTTTCTCTTCCCTTGCATGGTGGGGGTTTAGATAGCCATAGGGAGGCTCTCTAAATCTAGTTCTATAATCAAAATATTGATTGCTAAGGGCATAACATGCAAGTAAGATCCTATGGGATCACATAAGAACTGAAACTTAGCCTCCTCTAGACACAAATACATAGAAATAACATACTCCAATGTATAATTACATGCAACACACTATCCCACCAATGATCTACAACTCTAGTCCACTCCACATCTACATCAAAAGAGTTTGGTAATCCTCTTACATCCAAAGTCTCTTTCGAGGACCCCAAAATTTCCCTAATGCATAATTTTTCAGCCACTCATACAATTCTACTAGAAAGAAGTTGAAGAACATCTCATAGAGCTCATGATAAAGATTGTATTCCACCCATTTCCATGCATTGAAATCAGGTCCAAGTATTATACCTCTATGTAAAATTATCTTATCCATCCTCTACCCAAACTTTCAATGCTCTCTAGAGTTAAGCAATATGCCATCTGTATGCACCATCCTAGCAAGAATTTTGAAAAGAGGTCCTAGAAATGAAACCAAAATGTAGTCTTTTATTTCCCAAATAGAACGTTAGGCATGATGACACCTCATTCAGTAAGGATAAATGCTCACCCAAAGCACATATCTACCATGTCCCTCCTTTTGTGTTGCTTGTCAAGGTGTTATCATATGATATGATAATAAATTAACCAAGTACTCATTTATTATAATAACCTAGTGCATACATTTAATTGGAAACACACATAATTAGGAACATAACATATCAAATAAAAATTAATACCAATTGCACCATGAATTCACCATATTAGACACATCAATGATCATAATCCATCATCCATAATCTATTATATTAAAGTATTACACATCAAAATATGAATAAATGTCGATTAATACACTTGGAACATACAAGCATCAAACCCTAGACCATAACAAACTCCAAGAACTGATAACTAAGGACTAGTAACTTTTGGTAATGGTACCAAAACTATGGCATACAACAAATATATATAGGGGTGGGGAATTTTCCTTCACCACCCATGCACTCTCCTAATAATATTCTACATACTCAAAATATCCAACATGCATTACATCCAAAAATATTCACAAGCATGCATGTGTTTACAACCATTAATATAGACTATCCTATAAATAGAACATGTTTTGATGCTATTGATAAATTGATCCATGCATGTCCTTTCATATTTTATCTACATTTGATTTTATCCCCAAAAATATACTTTCCTTAATCATTAGGTCTCTTTACTTTTCTCTTTTTCTAAATAATTTCTTGGTCGACACTCTAACTCGCATTTTTATTTTAGCCCCACGATACACAAAATTAGCTAAGTCCCAAAGTATTTTTCCTTAGGTGTGAACATTTACACGATATCTCAATCAACCTATGTATGCCCCTTCATGCACCCTATATCCTCACGTGTGAAATGTACTTAGTCAATTCATCTATGTAATATATATCCATAAAAAAGATAGAACCATGACCAAATTTCTTTTTAGAAATACCAAAACATAATCAATACTTAAATTCTCCTAATGTTTTTTATCTATTAGAAATGGTTGATATAACCCTACATTTTGAATATTCCCTTCACCAACAAACATACTATGCATATTTTCAGATTTTTGTACATGTATGTAGCCATCTATGAAAAACAATATCTTTCACTTAATTGCACAAAGGTCAAAGTGACATGATATGATTATGCAATGTTTCTCCTAGATAAAATTTTCTTTAGCTAACCCCTACAACCTGTACAACTACATTCATGTGAAAAACAACCCTTCCTATAAATCCATGGAATATTTAGGCCCTTTTTTACATTCTTGGGTGATAAAAATATACTATAGCTCACACACTTGCATGATCCATCTACAACCATTCTTGAAATATTACAAATCCTAAGTGCATCGACTCTTCCATATAGATCAAAATTTCTTCTAGATTCACAAACTTATCCTTTTGTAATAAATATAAAACTTTTATAAATGAACCATGTGTTATTATTATGTATTTATAAAAACAAGATTTCATCTAAGTAAACAAATAAAATTTTACGAATAAAATCATTCCACAATTCATTCACCAATCACATGAATGTTCTTGATGTGTTGGTTAACCTAAATGGCATGACACATGACTCATATAATCTATCAATATTCCATTCATCCTATTATTTGATTATGATATGGTGGTATCCATTATTATATTAATTTTTTAAGTACTTCATTCCACTCAAGCATTCCATCAAATCATCCATGAATGGAAATATAATTGTATACTTAATAATAATATTATTGATGGTTATGGAATAATTTCACATTATCCATTCTGCTTTCCTCATTTCCAATATTTTAGGTACTGCACTAGGTTCAAATATTAGTTATTAACCCCTTTTATAGAAACATTTTCACATATTTTCTCATCTCCTAATTTTCTAAAGGTGTTAACCTATATATGACCTTGTTTGATAAAATATCCCTAATATCAAGTCCATACATGATGAATGATAATGTATGGAGATAGTAAACCATCTAAAATATACTTCAAAATAATATTTTTTGTATTCACTTAACTCCTTCACCTTTCATGGGATCTCTTTTGTTTGCACGAATTTGCATTCCCCATTTCATGTATAAGCATCAAAATGAGTCCAAAACATTCACTATCCTCTTTACATCAATCAAGAACTCCTTTCCTAAAATCAAAAATATTTTGGAATCCTCTCTACATCTATACTTGTTTCATTTAGAGAATTTAGAGTGTAATTCCATCTATTATTTATCAATGTGTATGTATTTAAGTGGCCATCATGAATCTCATATTTATAATACTACTAAGGTATACTAAGTAAAACATTACATATGTCCATGGGCATTATATCACACAATAATTCATCTTCATATGTGCCAATATTGATACACACTCTACATTTTACATTAAAAACAAATGATTCCCATTCAATAAACATGAAACCTTATATGGGTTTAGGTATGAAATTATCATTAGACCAATCTTCTTAACCATATCACTATAATATATGATTATCAATGGTACAAATATCAATGATTACCTTATAACACTTATTTTTAGGTTTATAAATGGGTTTGAAAAATTTTTCTTTTTCTATATGGGCACATTTTATTATTTCATAAATTCAATGAAACTATCTTGATCATGAGATGTTATCCAAAAAAATTCTTATATGATACTATTAAACACATCATTTTTACATCTACATGATGTGAAACATCATTGCTATTTTCACTCTTTTTAGTACTAATTTTTATGGCTCATGGAAAATAAAATGCATAATGTCTAGTTTATTCACAAAGGAAACATGATTTATTAAATCATCTACCTATTCCAAATAATCTTCCTCTAAAATAAGATCTATGTTTTCCTCTCTATGCATGGATTTTGTCATGCAAGATAAAACTTTTAGACCTGGTAAACACGTTTTGACCAGAGCTATGAATTAGGTGCTTAAGTTTTAAACACTGGGAGGTATTGGATACAACTGGACCATTTAACAAACTCACCTACAACTCATTTTCCTCATGGAAGATGATTATATTTCCTTCATGTATATAAATAGGTGAATCACTATGCAATGTTTTATGTCTACATGAGAACTTCATTTTTGCTCTGTGGGTTACAATGTTGTCTCTAGGACAACTTGTATTTTACCTTACACACTAACCAATACGCATAATCCATATTTATTATTCTAACCATTATGAGTTTTATTGAATGGAAATGTTTTATCCATTAACATACCTCGAGATATTTTTTATATCATCCTATACATGTAAATCCTTAATGTTGAGTTAATATAACTCTTTGGTGTATTTATTTACATTTGGATCCTTCTAATTCTAGTTGTATAAATACTTGAACAAATAGGATTGGTAATCCACCAACATAAAAATATCCTTCATCTTTGTGACCATTCAATCACATTTTTTAATTTTATCTTTGTCTCTTTTAATTCTCTTTGTATACACATGATCCCACCACAAGGATGCATGTCTTTTCAAAAAACCTTGTGCTTGGGCATGTGCATGTCATTTTTTCCTCTATCCCCCATCCCCATGGTGTAATTTCAGATCTCTTTGCACTCCAAGGTGCATTTTGAGGTGATATTTCACCCAAAAAGTGCTCCCAAGTGCAAGGAGGCTTCCATTCTCCACCTTACATTTCTCCACTCGATTTTTCCTGATGTGCACTCATCTCTTCCACTCCCACCATATAAATTCACTCACCCTTTCTCCCACAACTCAAAAACATAAAAAATAATGAAAAAACATAAAGTAACTCATTGGAATCCATTAAATAGCTCTTGAATCTAGTTTACCACGTTCAAGAACCAAAAAACTCACTTTTGTGCCTTATTTATTAAAAACTCGTTTTCCTCGTAACTTCGTAAAACCCCAACTCTGATTGCCACAATATTTTGACTATAGATTCCTCATGAAAATGAATTTGAGAAGAGTGTTTACTTACATCCATTGATGCACTCAGACATTCTTTATATCCACATGTAATTTCTAAATACAAATAACATTTTCTCAGATCTATGGAAACTCAACAAACCAAATTGCTTGAAAATTGGAGCAAAACATCTCAATGCAAAATAGAAACTTTTGCAATTGATTTTGTTCGATCTAACACCTAGAAGAAAAATTAATATTTTTAGTAAGCCTCTACTATTCATCATATTAAAAATAGTAATTCTAAGAAACAATTCGATTTTAGTACCTTAATTCATTCCTCCAAGATAAAAACACTCAAAAATGACAAATTGACAAAATTGCTAAGAATAAGAACCCATGTATGACTTACTAAAAATATTAAATCTTCTAAATAAGATCAAAATGGTCATGTATGTTCATCCCCTTCATGTACCATTGATTCCATTCTTCAGGATCTTAAATCTTTAGTTTCAAGAAAATCCCCACATTTCCGGATGTGGTAAGCGTAAGGTGTCTTAGAGTGAACATGCCAAATTTGGAAATATCTACAAATATCCACCTATCACTATGTGATGATCATCTCTAGGGATATTTACTTCTATGAGAGATGAAAAAAATCATGGTTACGAAGGAATGATAATTGAATTGTGACTCAAGAAGAAGGGAAGCCCTCTTGGTTCCCAATTTTGATCTCAGAGTGCATTTTAATCCTGGAGGACATTTCACTTCATCTTATATGGGGTGTCTAATCATAAGGTGAATGAAATTGCATTCAATATCTCTCTCCTTCCTCCACCTCTATGTTAGAAGGATCTTGTCTTGCATCTCATTGGTCATCAATGTTCTTAAGGTGACAAATCAAGGATAACATGCTT
The DNA here is from genome assembly GCA_018340775.1 of Taxus wallichiana var. yunnanensis. Lineage (NCBI taxonomy): Eukaryota > Viridiplantae > Streptophyta > Pinopsida > Cupressales > Taxaceae > Taxus > Taxus wallichiana. Next base: position 2,364,137 of record CM031237.1, read on the forward strand.
TTATTGTGCGGGTAATTATATGAAGCTCAATCCACGTGAATGATCGATCAATAAGACATGGAAGTGTTTCAGGGATCAGAATTTCTATTCAAGTGAGGTAATACATGGTTCATTGTTTTTAATGGTCTAGTCATCAAGTGCTTATCACTTCTTCTCTCAATGTATGTATGATGGGGCTACATGGTTGATCATTCAAGAGGAGGCTTCTCGTAGTGCGGAGGATCAGATTTATTCATCTAGAGTCCATCACTGGGAATTAATATGGAGGTCATTATTCATTATCGAGCTTATTCATCCTTGTTCATTCATGCTTAGATCTTCTCCTCTCTCTCTCTCTCTCTTCTTTCCTCTATTCTCCTCTCTTTCTCTCTCTAGAATTCTATTTCTTCATTGAGGATAATTTGTAAAAAGTTATTTAAGTCACTTAAAGTTTATATTTCTTCATTGAGGATTACACTTTAAGTTGAAAAGTCACATGGGAATATGAAGAACAAGTAGATTCAGCTATATAATGTAATGCTCTCTCCATTCCTGGGTTATATTTTCTTGTTTGAGCTTATATTTTCCTAGTTGATAGCTCCCATTATATTAATACAAGTAAGAAACTACATTTATTTTATTTCCTTGTATTATATTTTCCTCTCCATCTCAACTACTACGCTACTAAATATTTATAATCTTTCACTACTGGGAAAGAGTGAATCTTTTGATGAATATAATACAGCTTAAACTCTATGTTGATTTTGCTTATCATCTTTCTTTTCTTATTAGTTTTTTCTCATTGTTAACTTAGAAATATTATCGTTTTATGTCAATAAACTCAACATGATATTTATTGAATAAAACCCCCTTCTCACTTTCTCCTCTCTCCGTACACACATATTTCCTCTACATCCTTTTTACGCATGAGTTTAGTGGAGTATTCTTGTGCGACCTCTATTCAAAAGTCCACCCATGATGGTTAGATTAGTGTACATATTTCCTTGCTTTCAATAATTGGTGCTGCCTCATTCCTAACCAGAGGGACCTAGTCCCCTAACATTGGTGAAAGCCCATAATTTTCACTTGCGAAAAATTATTTAGCCAACGGTGTTTGGTGCCCATCATGGGGTAGATTTTTTGTCATGCACCCTATAATGCACCACAAAATATTGAAAATAAGATATAATAAAAATACATAAAATGTAAAAACAAAAACTAAAAAATACCTAAAAATATGAAATCTATTGCTTAAAAACAAACTTATGATTTATGTGAGTAACCCTTCGTATTCCACAGTGACTTTTCATATTTTTGGATGTAAAATTTCTTATTCCTCACTGAAAAATATATTTGAAAAAAATGAAGTTGAAGTGAAAATACCTAAAAAAATTTGATGGGGAAGGAACACTAACTCGCTTACTCTTACACCACCTATTCATGTTTTTCCGAAAGGGTCTCACAAGAACTTTCAAAAATTCAAAGGTGATGGTACTCAAATTCCTAAAAAACACATTACAACCTTCATTAGTGTATGTAGAGTTCTTGGAGTTATATATGAGGATGTTTCTGTAAGACTATTTGTGGAGTAACTTTAAGAGAAAGGATTTGAATGGTTCTACCTCTTTCCCTCTCATTCCATAAAACGTTGGGAAGATATAAGGACTGGGTTTGAAGAGATATTTAAAATAGTTGAAGATTCACAAGATATTCTTATTTAATTAGTCCAACTAAATAAATATTCATATGATATCATGAGAGAATTTGTGGCCTGATTAAATAGATTTATAAAAATACTATCTATGGAAGCTTCACCATATGAGGATAACAAAAAAATATTCTTCATCAATGCACAATTTCCCGAGGTTGGATTCATTCTGCGAAGATTTCAACCTCAAACTCTTAAAGAGGCCCAAGATCATGCCATTAAAGTAGAAGATGATCTAATTATATCTAGGAAATTGAAGAATCCAAATGGTAAACAAAGGTTCCAAATTCCCAAAGAAGGCTCCATTGATTCCCTAGTTAAAAAATTAGAAAATGATGTGATTATCATTAAAGAAGAAACATTTACAAGATACCTTTATGAGGGGAAGTTATCTAAATTGAAATCAAAATCAAAATGGAAAAAAAATAGGTGGAGGAGAAATAATATTATCTATTGAAGCACCTCCCATGAATGCCACATGTGAAGTAAGGACTGAAGAAGAGTATGATGAAGCTCAATTTGAAAATGAAAATGATGAGGGAATTTTGGCTATTGATGAGATTGAATATGTTGGAAACATTGGATTTTTTGAATATAACTCTTCAGATAATGAAACCATTTCTAATATGAATAGTCACTCTTATGCGGTGTTCACCCATTCGAAGGATCAAGAGAGGGATAATTCTTGAAAATTCAAATATCCTCAAGTGGTGACTCTACAAAAAAAAATAACAAAAGGAGGATCACTACTGCCCTCTCCCATACAATCAACGAAGAAGAATCCTGAAGTATCCATAATTTCCTCTACATATTCCAATGTGGGTAAGTCTACCTCTCCTTTTCTAAGTTTTCCCCTATTTTTGCATTCAAATGTAATGATATGAATAAAAATAATACTAGTGTCATTCCAAGAAGCATCCTTCTTCTTACTACTATATCTACTCCACCCTCCTTTGAGTCTTATTTTTAGATAATTGAACATGTTATGAATTCCAAAGTCCAAATATCTGAGTATGAATATTTGAGAACTCAATCCAAACAGTTTGATAAAATTTTGCAGTTTATCAAAGGAAGTAATTCGATTTCATGTTCCACAAACTTCACTAAAAAGATTTAATTCCCATTCCTACAAATGCTATATCTCAAAAACGTCTTTCCTCCACACCCTTCACTTCTATAAAATTAGAACCCTTATACATTTGTTTATTGATCAATGGATATAAATTGAAGAAATGTATCATTGATTCTAGATCATTGGATAATGTCATGCCTACAAAAATTACACATTATTGGTCTCACTCTCATACCTATTTTTGGCCATTTGTATTACATGGATGCAAAATAATTACCTCTTGTTGGAAAAGTCAAAAATATTCATGTATTACTTATGGAAATTCTTGATAAGAAGATCAATCTCAAGATTGTGGTAGACATGCCCTCTATATATAGGATGTTACTGATCCAATTTTTCTATTGATACATTTATGGAGATATAAATTTGTATTAGTCATTTTTATCCTTACCAATCAAGGGTTCCATGAAGAGATTTTAATGGTTGTACAAGGAAGAAGGAAGACCCTCAACTCAGTCTTAAAATCCTAACCTATGCTATGAATATGCAAGATAAGTATGAGTCTGGTTTTTATTCTTCATTTGATGCAAAAATGTTCAATAATGAAATAAAACAAATGGAAGAGCTCAATGTCCCTTTTGAAACATTTGTTGATGAGTATGAATGTGAAGATGAGTCCTTCTCTTTCCTGTTTTGTGAATAAGATTGTATTCATGTTGAATGGAATGAAAAGGAAATTCTTAAATCTCCCATGGATGTATTCATTCATGAGGATAGTACCTCCATCATAGAAAATGATATTGAGGTAAATAATGAGTCACAGTGTGAAAGAGGGACATCTGGAGTGACCAATAAACATAAATTTAACAAGAGATGTGATGATAGTGAAAATTTTTATTTGACTATCAAGAATCATATCACATAAGAAAAATTCATGGAGAACATGAAAATTAGGTGAATTTTCCAAATGGTGAGCACAAGGCTAGTTGCAAACATGGAAATCCTAGTATTACCTGAGAATTAGTCTTATGGAAATGTCAAAATGAAGAATGTGAAATCAAAAGAATGAGTGAGTGCAACAATGGATTGGAAACCTAGAATAGAACTATAGGAAAGCAATAAAATTTATCTATTCATATTCATATCTCCTATTGCACTTGTATTTCCTAAGAGGTTGATAAATGGGTCTTACCTTGTTGAACCAAGTAAATGAATTTATGAAACAAAATCATTCAATGTTATCCATACATGGGTAACATAGAAAGGATAAAAATGCTACAATGAAATAGGGTTGTCCCCCACATGTACCATGGGTGAGTTAATTTTTTTCCCCTGTTGTGTGGTGTGTTTCCCTTTTAGTTGTATGTTTCCCTTTCCATCGTGTGTTTTTTTGGTTTTTCTTGTTTGTGTGGCTTGCTTGTATTGCTGGTGTGTTATGTGACTCTATTTTCCTAATGGATAAGGCATTGATCTACTTCCTCAAGAGAAAAATGAGGTTCAATATTACTCCATTCCTTTTTAAAATACAAAAAAATTCCCCAAGAAATATCCAACTATTGTCATGGTAAATTTATAGCGTGAAAAATTCAAAATTTTTGTCATGAAAACAATACCCACACTTGAAATTCCCTTTCTCGGTCAATGAAAACCTTTCCTTCAACCAACATTTCAACTGTTTCATACTCATTATGGTTAAGAGGAATGTGATAAATTTAATTTTAAGTTTGTTTCATGTACAAATTTTACCTAGCTTAGTACTTGAAGCTACTAAGATCTAAGAAAGAATAATGCTCTTAGAGGCTCCAAAAGGGTTATTTTTGGTCTTTTTGTCATTGGTGAAAATCATCTCAAATCTTACACAGAATATTCAAATCATACAAGAGTTGTATGGGAAATAAATTAAGCTATTTGAGGAATTTTAGGAAGATTATATAAATAAAATTGAGTTCAGAACAAGTTAGCAATACAAGGTCTTTCTAAGTAAGACATTGGTAAATGTAAGTTACAAAGGAGCTAGTCACATTGTTTGAAGGTTTTTGAGAGCCTTGATAAGTGTTGGGAGCTCATATATCAGGAATTTTAATATTTATAGATCATAATTCATGGTGCAATGATCAAGGAAAATTGGAGTATAAAAATTTTAGAAAATTGTCCGTTGTCGCAACACATGAGTCCTTATATAAGGTGGAACTTGATTTAAATTTTTGGACACCTTGTGAAGAGTTAGTATCCTAAAAAAGATAAAATTAGGTAGTTTCAATGTTATTCATGACCAAAAATTTTATTTTATCTTGTCTTCTTCGAAAACTCTTCCTCCCACTCCTACTCATCGGTGCACAACATTAGGAAAAATTGAAGGTATAGGTAAAAGTGGTTGAAGGACTAATTTTAAAGCCTCCTATATAGGATCATTGGATTTATTGGCATATTTACATGCAAATTTACTTTAGGGTGAAGAAAACATTCTGGGAAGTAAGTTAGAGGTGCAAACAATGCTGTAAAACTTCACTTGGGCGCTTAGGTGCACTTTTGAGGGAAAATTTCACCCCAAAAGTGTTCCTCTCTCCTATTGGTTGAAATTTTCAACTTAAAAACCATAAGATGAATCCAAGAAGTGAATGTTTTTTTATTTTTTTAGTGTTTTAAGTTGTGGTGGGTCCCATTTTCCCTCCAAGGCACATTTTTGAACTCCATTTTCACATTGGGCACACATATGAGAAGAAATTACACCCCAAAAGTGTGTCATTCTCCCATTGGATGAGATATTTCATGTATGCATATCAAGTCAAGTCAAAGACATAGAAAAAGTTTGTGTTTAAGAATTTACATGTCATTTCTTCCCCTATCCCCCATCCGCATGGTGTATTTTTCAGCTCTCCTTGCACCCAAGGTGCATTTTTGAGGTGTAATTACACCCAAAAATCATGCCAAAGAGTAAGGAGGATTCCATTATCCACCTTGCATTTCTTTACTCCATTTTTTACCATGTACACTCAACTCTTCCACTCACACCATATAAATTCACTGAACCTTAATCCCACAATCAAAACAATAAAACACAATGAAAAAACATAAAGTAACTCCTTGGTAGCCATTAAAGAGGTATTGATATTAATTCACCATGTTCAAATGCCAAAAAATCAGTTTTATGCCCTAGCTACCAAAATCTTGTTTTTATCATAACTTCGCAAAACCCCAATTATGATTGCCATAAAAGTTTGATTATAGATTCCTCATGAAAAATCCTATGAGAAGAGTGTTTAATTTCACCCATTTATTTAATCATCCATTTTTATATCCACATGCAATTTCAAGCCACAAATAACATTTTCTCAGCTCTACGAAAACTCAACGAACCAAATTTCTTGAAAATTTGACCAAAGCAACCTGATGCAAAATGGAAACTTATCCAATTGATTTCATTCCAATCCAACACCTAGAGAACTAATTTCTATTTTTAGTAATCCTATACTAGGCAGCCTAATAAAAATAAATTTTGAGAAAAAATTAGATTTCAGTACCTCAGTTCATTCCTCCAAGATCAAAACACTCAAAATGACAAATTGACAAAATTACTAAGAATAGGCACCCATGTGTGAATTACTAAAACTAGAAACTATTATAAATGAGCTCAAAATTATCACACATGTTCCTCCCCTACATGTCCCACTGATTCTAGTCTTCACGGAGGTTAAATCTTTAGTTTACAAGAAAATCCCCACATTTTTAGATGTGGTAAGCGTAAGGTGTCTTAGAGTGAACATGCCAAATTTGGAAATATCTAAAAATATCCACCAGTCACTATGTGATGATCATATCTTAGTATATTTCCTTATATGAGTGATAAGGAAAAATTCATGCTTACAGAGGAATGGTAGTTGAATTGTGACTCAGACTAAAGGAAGCCCTCTTGGTTCCCAATTTTAGTCTCAAAGTGCATTTTAATCCTGGAGGAAATTTCACTTCATCTCATATGGGGTATTTGATCATAAGGTGAATGAAACTATACTCAATATATCTCCCCTTACTCAAAATTTTTGTCAAAAGGATCTAGTCTTGCATCTCATTGGTCATCAATGTTATCAAGGTGATAGAATCAAGGATCATCATGGTTGCATTGTGTGGGTAATTGTTTCAAGTTCTTTCCATGTGAATGATTGATCAAGAAGGCATGATAGTGTTTCAAGGATTGGAAGGTTTGTTCAAGTGAGGGAAGACATCCTTCATTGTTTTCAATGGTCCATTCATCAAGTGATTCTCACTTCTTCTCTTAGTGTACTTGATGGGGCTACATGGTTGATCATTCAAGAGGAGGCTTCTCATAGTGTATAGGGGTTAGAGTTCTTCATATAGATTCCATCACTGGAGCATTACTACAAAGTTCATTACTCATGATTGGAGCTTCTTCATCCTTCTTCATTCAGGCTTGGAGCTTGTATTCTCTCTCTTCTTTCTTCTCTTCTCTCTCTCTCTCTTTATAGAATTATATTTATTCATTGAGGAGATTTTTTTTTTTTTTAAAAGTGACTTAAGTCACTTAAAGTTTCTATTTCTTCATTGAGGATCACACTTTAATTTAAAAAGTCGCATCGGAATGTGAACAACCAAAGCATATTTGGCTATATATTGTAATTCTCTCTCCATTCCTAGGGATTAGATTTTCTTGTTTATGGTTATATTTTATTGGTTGATGGCTACCATTATCTTACTACTACAAGCAAGAAACTACATTTTTTATATTTCCTTGTCTTATATTTTCCTCTCCATCTCAACTATTAGTCCAATAGAGTTTTGTAATCTTGCAAAATGAAGGAAAGAATGAATATTTTGATGAATATAATGTAGTTAAACTTTGTGTTAATTGTGTTTTTCATCTTTCTTTTCTTATTGGTGTCTTATCATTGTTAAATTGGAAATATTCTAGTTTTATGTCAATAAAATCAACATGTTATTTATTGAATAAAACCCCTTCTCACTTTCTCCTCCTCTCCATACACACAAATATTCTCCACCTTGCTTTTACATGCTGGTTTAGTGGAGTATATCCGTGTGATGCCCAGTCAAAAGGCCACCCACGATGGTTAGAGTAGTGTACATATTTCCTTGTTTTCAATAAATTGAGCTAGGATAAATGATAATGGACAAATGATAGGATGCAACATATAAATGAACTGAAACAATAATATGAGATGTGATAAATAAGATATGGTGCATATCTAATAATGTAGATGATAGTAAGAAAATTCAAACCTGGTCGGGTCGATGGTGACCCAAGACTAACGATATAGTCAACGATTACTTGGGCCAAAAAAGTGGGATGTGGGATTTCAGGAAGATGGATAGCAGAAAAAGAGGGGCCTGAATAATGAGGGAGTTGTAGGATAGATGATATATGCTTTGATAGAGACATAAAACATGGGTAATGTAAATTAGGTTGAAATCAATCGGGGGGTTAATGGTGATCAAACGTGGATCTAGTGTTTAATGGGGTTAAATGGATGGGGAAAGAGATGTGAACATGATCAATGATGGAATATAGAGCGTAAAAGATCCAAGGCAACCAATAGACCTGCAAGAAAGAGGCAATGAAACAAGGGAAAGACTCCAAGCAAGCTCTAAATCTTCAACTCTCCATGAAATGCATGTAAAGGTTCTAAGACAACTCCAAATTGAATATTTTTTATCATGATAATATGATAAATTAAACCAAGCTCGCAAGATATAAAAATAATCAAAAATTTCATCTTGAGGAGAGGAGGGGTAGAGGTGTATTTATAGGGTCGACGATGACTTAAATGGTTTGCCAATGACCGTGTTAGAATGTCCACTTGGGTGGTGGAAATGATGTTTATCTCAATAAAGGGGGCCTTAAAGAGGCTAAAATTAGGGGTTTATCCATTTAGTCAAGTTAATGTTGCATGGGGAGAATAAAAGGTGGTGGGAGGATAAGAGGGCATTGAATGAGGGGAGGTGGAATCCTAGGGACAATAAATGGGGGTGTTTATAAGTGGAATCCTAGGAAAATGGATAGGTTTTAGAGGTAATTAAATACAATTAGAGGTGGATTAGGGAAAATAAATAATGATAGTATTAAGATGGGATTAGGATAAGAAAATGGGGATGAGAGGAAAATGGGATGTAGGAGGGGAAAAATTTTAAATAGGAAGAGAGGTATGAATGTGTGAGATGGTGATGAAGGGGAGAGAAAGTGGGATGGGGGACAAGGGTACTAAAAATTTATGTTTACATTTTCCCCCTTTTTCAAGTGGTTTGCATTAAGAAAACTACAAGACAAAAAAAGTAGTGATGAAAGATGATGGTTGAGATGCTCCCCCTCAAACTAGGGATTGATGATACTAGAATAATTGATCATGAGGTTGAAAGAGATATATGGAGGATGGAAAGGAAAAGGAAAGCTTCTAGAAGAGGAGAATGATATGACCATTTGTGATGAGGATAAGGATAAACAGAAAAACAAAATATGGTGGTGATTTTGGAATTAAGGGAACAAAGTACGACCTTAATAGAGATGATGAAAATGTCCTATAGACTTGTGAGTTGGTGAAAACCACTGCAAGATGGAGGGAATATGATGGGAATCCACTCAGATGGATGTGCAAGTTGTGGGACTAATAGTTCAAAGGAAGAGATAAAAAATATCGGCAAATAAATGTAAGGATGGTCAAGACAATGGTCTTGACAAGATGCAAAGTGGAAAAAGTATGTGATATCATTCATAAAATAATATAGAATAGTTTATATTCTTATTATTTAAATATAAACTTTATATTAGGTTTGTTAGTTATTAATTAACTAATTATTTATTAAATCGGGGTGTGCCCTGTCACTTAATATAGTCATAACCCTTCGGGTTATTTAAATATGACTTTAGGTCATATTCATAATCACGTGAATCATTTGGATTATAAGTAAATACATGGAGTAAAAGTGAGGAAGGAGTTATTGGACTGGGTGTATAATGTTTCTCTATAGTGGATTATTCTTCCATGGTTTTTTACCCATTTATGGGTTTTCCACATTAAATATGCGATGTTTTTTACCCATTTGTTTTATGTTTTTATTTAATTTTATTATGGTTTGCACATTTATATTTCCACTTTATTAATGTATGTTAACCTAACATTTAATGTTTTGTTATATTAATATTCAATTTAATATCTTGGCCCTGACATGTGACAGAGAAAGATTAATTTATTAAATATAATCCTAATGTAACCTAAGGACATAAAGGTTGGGAAGGTAATAGAAATATTTGAAATATTATTTAATCCCCCTTTTTAGTTCCATAGTTGGTTGGATGATTATTGCAAGTGATAAGGTTTGTGGATATTTACCTACGTGAAAATCACATACAAGAAAATGTAAGGATTTATTACTATATGAAATAATTTCCAATAGTTTCAAATGTTTGCAGGTTAAATATTTCGTAAGGTAAATTCAAGTATGAAAGTTAAAAGGGGGGAAAAGTTTCATAAAAATATAGATTATAAATTATTTCATTCATGGGTGAAATTGGGAAAATAGGATATTACTTTATTTACATGTGGTAAAAAATTTCTCCTGGTAATAATTTTTAAATTTCATATGAAACCCTTTTTTACCTTTAACTTATTTGTTTTTGAAAACTTATCTCATGTCTATATAATTTTTAAAATCTATACTATAGTTTATAGTTAATATAAAGTAGTTTTTTTATAAACCTCCATTGTTATGAACTATAAATTATATATATATATAAACCTAAATATATAAACTATTCTAAAAAAATTATATAGTTTCAAAATTTTAACCTAAGCTCTGGTGTGGCCCCATACTTTATATCTTATAGTTTATAACTATATAAATGAAACGTAAATTTAACCTAATATGACTATATGAATATTCATAAGACCCAAAGTTCAGTATTTAAACCCATTGTTTAGGCAATATAAATTATAATGGGATGGAATTTGCCCGGCTAAACGCATATTATAATGATTTTTAAATCTTGGAAAATTTTGACTTAAATCATAACTATTTTTTGGTCATGGACCAATTAACCTTTTTTAAACTAACCACTTCGCATGTTAATATATATCCTAGAATGCATATATGGTTTAAGGATGAAAAGATACTTTTATAAAACTGTTTAAAGTGCGTGGAGTTGAATAAAACTATCTTTCTAAGATAAAATATACCTCTTTGTGAATTAATTGTATTAGTCCCCTGATCTAGGTGTTTCAAATGTGGATGAGTGGAATCTCTCATGGGTCCAAAATAGCCCTCTTCAAAACTCTCATATGGGAAACATAAGAGCTCCATATTTGAAGGTGCTCATGGCATTGTGTTGGAAAAACATTGAAAATGTCAAATTCCCCCTTTAGCCTTCCCTCTTTGCATAAAATATTTATTTCGTGTAAACCTGCCACGTTTCCAAGTGATTTTTTAATGGATTATTCTTTTCCCACATTTCCAATATTATAAATATTGATACCATTCTTCCTATTAATAATGAACAAGGGATGATAAGCTGTTATGGGTTTTGAGCTTATGGCTATTAAAAATGATATGATATGCTTTTGTTTACTCTGAAATAAAGTGATTTACCACTGAAAATGTTATAGTGGATATTTACCTTGTGAAATGGGTGATCTTATGAAGTATTAATTATGATATTATGTATATGATATAATCTATGATTATATGTGATTTTTCTAAAATATTTGTCAATAATTTGATGTCACAAAGAGTTGTGCATGTTAGGAGAAATCAACTACCAAATAAGTGTAACAAATAACATTTCATATCAATATATCTACTAATTAATATAGCAGAAAGAAAAAAAATCAACTACAAGTAGATTTATCTATCCTTTGGGGAACTCTAATAACATAGAATATATCATCCACCATTGAAGTAATAAGGCCATCAAGAATATACTCATCAATCTTGATAGCCTTCCTTATATTCTTTACCATGAAGAACTCTTCAAGGATGATATAAAATCATGTCAGTTCTTTAACAGATCGACTAAATTTCACACTTCTAAATGCATTGGTAGCAGGAGGAATCAATTGAGCATCAACAAATCTAATTTCCCTCATCTTGGTCATCATAAATAAGATAGTTTTTAAGCTATGATTTTTGTAGAAGTAGCCTTGAATATCCCGCTATCATTTTCTTAGAAAAATCTCACTGCCACATCTATTTATTTTTGATATCATACTAAGCTAAAACCATATTCATGTATAGAGTAGGACATATAATTTCAATTAAGTAATAAGACCTCCATTTTGGCATAAATTTATCATCATCCACCAATAAGTAATTAAAATACGACAGGGGAATATACTATCAATCTTAAAGCCTTCCTTACTTTACCATGATGAACTCTTCAAGGATGATATAAAATCTGTTAGTTCTTAACATATTGACTAAATGACCTACTTTTGAATGCATTGGTAGCAGAGGAATCAGTTGAGCATCAACAAATCCAATTTCCCTCATCTTGGTCATCATAAATAAGATATTTTTTAAGCTATTTTTTTCATAGAAGTGGCCTTGAAGATCCCCATGTTTTGCTTCACAATCTCTTGCCACATCTAGGTTGATCAAATACCAACATACAATACCAATAATGGTAGCTAAATCCATAGCCAACCAATATAACAAAACATATATAACTAACTATCCTAATTGACAACATCATGACTAAATATAGTTTTTAAGCTATGTTTTTCATAAAATTAGCCTTGAAGATCCCTCTGTTTTTCTTCATAATCTCTTTCCACATCTAGGTTGATCAAATACCAACATATAATACTAATAATGGAAACTAAATCCATACTCAATCAATCTACCAAATATATCTCTGGTATCCTTGATATGACTAATACCAACATATAATACAATAATGGACTAAAATGGCCAATCAATAAACCAAAATATGAGATTATCCTAATTGACAACATGTATCTAAAAAAAGAAAAAAAATATTTAATAGAAAATACCCATCAAATTTAATCGTGTGTTAAAAATGTTCAAAAAACAAAGCAAAATTACCTGTTGATGATATTTAACAGGTAAATACCCATCAAATTTAATCGAGTGTAAAAAATGTTCAGATGGCCATCAAATTTGACATAGTCCTGTGAGTGTCCACAAAGCCCTTTCCCATAGGGGAACACCTTTGGTATATTTAAATTCTAAACCACTTTATCATGGTTTAATATATTACTTACCTTTTTTTCTCCACATGGAAACTTAATATTTGAATAATTAAAATCTAAATATAAGGATTAAATCTATAATTTATAAACTATATATAGTTTAATATTTTTAAAAACTAAAGCAGTCTATTTATCCCATATCTAGCTTTATAGATTTTGGGTCACAGGAGAGGGGACATATGTATGTTTTTTATAAAAAAAACATTTAGAAACTTGAAAACCTAAGTTTCTATTTTTAATTATTTGGTCAAAGATGCATAGGTTTAATGAAACTTTCTCTTTTCTTTCTTTCTTTCTTTTTTTTGGTGATTAGTGCACTCATTTGGCACTAGATTACATATATTGTTGACATCTTTTCTCATACTTCGGAGGAAGTATATAGTAGATTTATAATTACGAGTAAGCGTACAACTAAACTAGTGATCACCTTCAGCCTAAGCAGCTACGAGTAAGGGGAATCCACACCATCAAAGTCACCCAAGGAACGATCCTAGCCTTAACCATTTTAACTCTCTAGGTTAGTATCTCCATGCCTTGCACCGAGTAAGACTTGATCCCTAGTAGGATATATCAAAGCCAAACAACTTCACCATTGAACCAAGGGCCCTTTGATGTTTAATGAAACTTTATCAAAAAATATTTTGGTTTTAGAGCTTGAATATATTTGGATAGGAGATGAAAAAGTGATTAATTATTTATCAAAAATAAAAATATTAAGTCATAATTAGATGGATCTGTAAGTAATTTTATTCATGATAAATTGCTCTATTTTATTATCCAATTAAATATTCATGAAAAATTTAGAAATTTCATTTCAATTTTGAATTCAAATTATCAATCCAAACACTTGTTATTCCAAATTTTTTTTCTTTTAGTAAATGGACTTTAGTCCCACATTCGGGAAGCTAAGGAAATATTAAGACTTTATAAGCTTTCTCCACTCTAGTTTTTTAATGTGGATAACTATCAATGCTTTTTCTCGCCAAAAGAAAAATGTAAACCTTCTTTAGGAATTGCAGAATAAAAATCAACTTTAAACTGCTAATGAAAAATGAAGAAGGGTGCAAATGAACCTTGATTAATGTTTTGATGGATAAATGTCATAATTGATGGGAAATTTGGACATAACAAAAGGATTGTAAATTTAAAAATAAGTCAAATTTCAAATATAAACCAATTGAATAAATTTTATCAAAATATAGATAATGATTTGATAATTTTTGAAAATATTAATCGTTATAAATTACTTCTAAATGAAAAGTACACCTTTTATTTTATATATTGTTGAAAAAAGGATTTTTTCATTCATTAACTTAGATGGATTAGTAAAAATAAATTTGCAGTAACTCCATCTGAAAACATACACAAAATGGTTTATATATGATTTAAAATTTTGCTTCATTTTTTAATAGTTTATTCAAAAATAAAACTGTTGTTCATGAAAAACTGATCATATATGACATGTATAGGATTAAATTTTTTAAATGTATTGAAAAATTCTTACATGATCATTGTTTGAAGAAAAATCCATGAAAATTTTCCACTGTTAATGGATTATGTTTTCAGTGAATACTGTGATTATTCTTTAATGATTTGATTATCTATTTATATATGTTATCTATCAAGTCTTATCTCATTCATAAAGGCTTATAATAATATAATGGAGATAGATATGTTTTTGATAGAACATTTTTAGTATATGAACTAAAATATTATTATATGCATATCAAATAACACTTGGGGACGCCCTTGTGTTTGTATTGGAGACATCCAATACTGATTGCATCTAATATATATTTTACAAGGATAGTATGTTGAAATTTTTTCAACATATTTTAACATGGTTAGTTGTTAAGCATATTATTATGTTAGTTGTTTTACAACTTGTGTTTAAATTTTACAAATTGGTTAAAAGTGAAATCAATAATGATTTATATATGCTTATTATGATGTCTATATGGATATTATAACTCTAACCATGCTGATGTTGTGTTAGATATAAAATATACTAGATATGTGTTCAATTTTTTTGGTGTAGGAACCATTACTTGGAACAACTAAAAGTAACCAACAATTTCCATTTCTTCTACTTGAGGCAAAGAAGTATAATGAAAGCAACAAAGAAGCCATATGGCTGAAGTGATTGTTGGAAGAGATATGTATGGAAGTTGAAGGAAGTATTCCTATTCTATGTGGTGATCAGAGTGGTATTACTCTTGATAAAGAATCTAGTTCAACATTAGAGAATGAAGCATATTGAAGTTCATATGAGTGTTATTTGAGAGAAGGTTTCTCCATAGTGATAGAGATATCTAGTTCTTCCAAACTGAAGATTATATTACAGATATGTTTACAAGCCATTGTGTGTTGTAAAATATTACAAGCGCATGTGTAATTATTGGCATTTAGGAGTTGCCATTGAGGGGGCATGTGCATGAAAATACCACCTCCTAATGGTCATCCGGTTGATTGACTCCTTTTCCTCTATACTTCTACTCTAGTTTAAAAGCATTGTAAAAGATCTTGTATGATCTAATGTAAACTGATAGAGTTTATGGGAAAAATATAGTCCAGTGTGCATCTATTTGTAAAGGAGGTCCTTGTGTTATAAAAGGCTCCTAGAGATGTGGTATAAGAATATTTCCATGAGAAATGGTGAGATGTAGTCTCACAAATCATGCTTAGCCTAAATCATATGTTTGATTTATGGATTCCAAATCCTTTTGTACCAAAAGGTAAGTTGAGCATGATGAAGGTGTTATAATTCCTTCAAAAGTACATGTGCTAGCCTAAACCTTTAGGGTTTATGGATTTGTAAATCCTGTTGTACAAATAGGTAATGTTGGCATATGGATCCCACTTAATATTAAGGGGGAGTGTTAGAACTATAATATTAAGTGCATCATAATGTTTAGTTTATAGTTAAATAATATAGAATAATTTATATTCTTATTATTTAAATATAAAATTTAGATTAGGTTTTTTAGTTATTAATTAACTAACTATTTATTAAATTAGGGTGTGCCCCATCACTTAATATGGACATAACCCTTCGGGTTATTTAAATATGACTATAGGTCATATTCATTATATCATGTGAATCATTTGGATTCTGGGTAAATACATGGAGTAGAAGTGAGGGAGGAGTTATTGGACTAGGTTGTAAAATGTTTCTCTATAGTGGATTATTCTTCCATGGTTTTTTACCCATTTATGGGTTTTCCACGTTACATACGATGTCATTGTGTAATTTTTTTTATGTTTTTATTTACTTTTATTATGGTGTGCACATTTATATTTCCACTTATTAATGTATGTTAACCTAACATTTAATTTAGTTGGTAAATATACCTTTTCACCCCTTGTCTTGATAGGATTAAGGTGATAGATGGTGCCCGAAAGGGAACAAAGGATGGTCACTGAATGAGATGTTAGATGTGATGCAAGATGTGTGATAAGATATGATGAGCCTAAAAATAATAAAAATGATCTTGGTAGGACAAATGAAGATGTGTTATAAGTCAAAAGTGAAAGAAAAGATAATTTAGATGAAGAAATTGGATGAGATGAGTTGAATGATGAAAATAGGGTTAGGTTGATAGTGAATATGTAGGTTTGATGATGACTTGGTTTGGGTCGATGAAAATAGGTGGGTCGATGGAAATTGGGTTGGCGTACGTATATATGTAGTGGATTCGATTAACTAATCTTGTTTTCACACTATAATTTTGACGATCGAGAGCTCGGTAGACATAAAAACATGATATTTGAGTGAAATGGAAGCCAAAGTAGGAGGAAGGAAGCACCAAAGGTCACAGAGAGTGGTAAGTATGAAAACCTAACTTAGTTTTTATTTTTGATGATTTTTTAAGTTTTTAATTTTTTAGAAATTGATGAGTGAAAAGGGCTAATCAACAAAGATTGGGTATGTTTGTTGTCAAATGGGGAGAAATGGAGTCAACTTGATAAGGGTTGATTTTGACTGAGCTTTTAATAAGTTTATATGAAAATGGTGATTCTTGATGATATGAATGTTGATGGTGCTTGTTTGGGTGATTTTACAAGTCGGGCACATGTGTTATACTTGAGAGATAGAGTCCCAACCCTATTGGGGACTATGAGGGAAGATGTGACCAATGAAGAGTGGGACCACTTAAAGGAAGTTAGATTAGGAGGATTCCACCATTATTAGAGGGTGATGAGGGACATAGGGCTCATTATTACTTTGATTAAAAGATGAGATCCTAGGATCGGTGTACCTTCGGTTTAGGACCAGAGAGATGATGATCACGTTAGAGGACGTGTATAGTATTATGAGACTACCAATTAAGGGGGAAGCTATAGTGTTGGTTATAATAAAGGGAAGGATGAATACATTGATGTGGATATTTTGAGTGAATTCAACACATATTTCCTTTTATTAGGGCATTCCATATCGATACAAGATATCAACTAGTGACACTAGGGAATTGAATGATTTGTTTGATTATGATCTTGATCTCTTTCTATTTCTATGCACTACCAGACTTAAGTGGATCCCGATTTCCATGGACATTAGTAGGGGTAGTTGGAGATATAGTTAAGCACAAGACAATGTTCACTTTTGGATCAACATTACTAGCATTATTATATTATGAGCTCGGATGTACACATTGGGGAGGAGGTTGGGGATAGACATTTGCTTCTTTTTACATTTGGTTTTTTGAACACATAGTCATGGTGAGGCCATCAAGGCTTCCTTGGATCATAGGAGACCATATTGAAATTTTAGTTAGATTTTTGAGATGGTGAGACAACAAGGATCATGGTGATAGGGGTGAAAGGGGTGAGGACGTGTATGAGGAGAGGTTTGGTAGTTTAGAGGTTGATGATATGAGATGGAGGACATATAGAGGCTTCCTTACATGGCCTAGGACATATATTTAGTTAGCAGGGATGATGAGGGTCATATGGGTACATGGGTAGAGGCCTGAGATGATAGAGGAATTCTAGTTCAAATATGTGATGCATCGGTTTGGATTAGTGAAAATGGTGGCTAGAGAACCTATTTGATAAAGGTGAGATGAGGATGAGAGAGAATTTCCTATCCCTATGATGGAAGACCTACTTGGATGACGAGGAGCCATGAGATACGATTATGAGATGTGAGAGTAGGGAGGGGTATTGATTAAGTAAATATTGAAATAAATAAATGTTAAATATAAATATGTAACATCACCGATAAATATGCAATAAATTATATATTTTGACCCAAGAAAGTAAGATAATAAATTTAAAACCTTAGTTACAAGAGATGGGATAAAGTACTTAGTTGATTTGAAATAATCGTGAAGCTATTAGTGAGTTGAGCTGATAAACAAGAGGAGAGGAAGTGTTGCACATCGATGCCTAGAAAAATGTAAAAGTGTTGAAATAAGTTATCTTGGAGTGCAGGGAACCTGTGGTGCTATAAGCCTTCTATGGGCACTGTGACTACTCAAAACCTCATAAAACCAATTTCACAATTTTGTGAGATATTCGCTAGATGTCACCTTTGATCACATGTATTTTTCACACTAATTCCACAAGATTCATTTGTGACTGCAATAATAAGAAAGATAGTTGAAAAACCCAAAAACCAAAAACACATCAAATCCTAAAAATAAAAAGATATAAATGGGAGTTAGATCGACTACCCGATAGTCACCTAAATGAGTGAACTTATGATCTCTACACTTAATACATTTCAAACTCCATGTAGTTCTATGTTTATGTGTAGAATCATGCCCTACGTATCTCTTGTGTAAACCTCACTTGATTGTGAGATATATGTCTAGATGTAAAATATGTAGACAAATGTGTGCATGAAAAAATGAACTTCACCTCCTATGCATGTATGCATAAGTAAAAGTCCCATGTCCCTTGTGTGGATCTACATGGATTCTTGAATGCTCTTAGAATTCTCTTGGATGTAACCTTAAGTGGTGATAGTAGATGCTTAGTGCTTGGTCCCTTATTATGATCACATACCTTTGTATTTATATGATTCCCTTGTTTGAATTTTGTAATTAACCACTTATATTCGAACTAGTAAGAAATAATATTCACAAAACGGCTAGAAGAGACCTAAAATATGTGAGAAAGATACAAGGAGGTGGGAGCTCCCAAAGGGAACGAGGCCACTTGAGTGCTCATGTCTTAGGCGGGAGCTAGTGGCTAGAGTTAGAAATGCTAAAGTATAAAAAGACAGAATGGGTAAGAAGGTGTGTAAGACCAAGAAGGAAAATAGAAAGAAAGAAAAGAGGCCAAAGATAGTGATCAATTAGTACTTTTATTTCTTAGGAATCATATGAATAGTATTATGTGATCAGGACTAGAAATATACCTAAAGTATGTGATTTAGTGTATATATTTTACCCCATTTTATGTTTTGAGTGAATGTTTGATAACATAAAGTAGATAAGAGATGTGTACCTAATAATCATGTAGATCGATGGTGAAAAACATGGTGAGAGACATGAAAAAGCATGGAGTGATAAAAATATGAAGCATGGATGCTAGAGAAGAGGAAGTGAAAAATGATGATGACCCTAGGGGTGAAAGTGCATGTGTAGAATGTTGCATTGTACCTATTGTTGATGTCACTTGATGTGTGATGATGTGACTACTTCTTCCCATAAGGACAAAACTACAAAGAGAAGAATGCATGAGTAGTCAAATATGTGTATATGAAAAATTTGACCAAAACATGTAAAAGTATGTAAAAATGTGAAAAGAAACATGTGCACCTGATCTATGATGAGTGAAAGAGATAGAAAGGATCCTGAAGATATTGTAGAAGAACATTTTTTTGGGAAACCTCACACTAGTTGCACTAAGTTTGAGTTTTTTAGCGATCTCACGCTGAGCTATGCCATCCAATGTGTAGAAAATAAGTACAAGGATAAAATTATAGTGTTATTCTCCAACCTTTAAATACTTCCCAAAGTATAAACACCATTACAGATGGTGTGTGAAAATCTGATCCATTTATATTTAGTTTGATCAACGTTTAAAAATAGAAAAGGTGTAATGCATGTATGCGCATACAAAATCACAAGTAATGAAGGATTTGTATCCATCCTCTAAAGGACACTATGTAAATCTTCATGAACTGTGCCAAATTGAAAAAAATGTGTAACTTCCCCTTGGTCATAGACACCCAAGAAGGGTTCAAGGGCTCTCAAGAGCTACTATCTGTGTCTAGGCACTAGTTTTTTCTTTTGCTAAAGACATAAGTTAGGTTTCAAGCTATTTTTGAGGCGAAGAACGTGTTTTACCGATACATTGTGTTCTTCGTCTCGCTCCAAATGATTAGGCAGCCAGTGATACGGTAAAATTATGCTTAAATGTGATTATAAATTGGTGTGTGGGGTAGCTAATTCACCCAATGAAACCCCCTCATTTGGGGTGCATACGACATCACAAGAAGTATGTGACCCAAAGATAGACCAGATGTTACGATGAAACTTATGCCCCTGTAGGGGAGTGAAAGTGCTTAGTAGAAACCAAGTCACATTCAAACAAAGTGACTAGGAAAACAAGTGTTAGTGTAAACAAGATAAAAATGCATGTAAAATATAGTATGTGTAAGCTAGCAAGCCAAAAGACAATGTGGACAAGCAATAATACGAAAAAGTAGACAAAAAGTGGGTTTCACACATGGGACATCACTCATGATGTCACAAGAAAATTGAGGCCGATGTGGCCAAAAACATATAATGTGCACACAAGACAAAGGGAAAAGCCCACAAATAATGAAAAGTAATGAAAAGAAATGATAAATAATGACAAACAAGATATCAGACAACCATGGTAGAAAAGAGATCCTACAAAAAAATCTTACACATGAAGAACTTGTTAACATGTTAGAAAGATAGAAAGTATGTCAAAACATGTATTATCTGATATAGTAGTGTGCTAGCAAGAATAAGTAGTATAAATCAAAACAATAACACATGTGATCTGTACGAAATTGAATGCCCCAGGAGCCTACTATGGGATTGGTAAGAGGTATAGTGCCAAATATCCATGTTGCATGTATCAATTTGTGTAAAGTTTATGATCATACTAGAAGATGAGTGAACGGGCATGTGTGTATGATAAAGATAATGAAATATGAAATATCTATCTAACATAGTAAGAAAAGTGTAACATGTGAGTATAAGTAAGAAAGAACAATGTGCAACCAAGATATGTAGTATGTTATCGATGAGTGAGATGGAAGGGAATGAAAAGTGATTATGATAGGATCTATGTACCCCCAAGAAAATGTGTGTGAGAATTTATGAGATGAGTTCATTTATAAATCCCTCCTCACTAGTTGAGAATGATCCATAGAACAAGAGTGTGTCATTGGGAAAGGTTTGAACTATGTGCTAGAAAGATATGATTGATAAAACATAGAGCATAGAAAGTACATGAGTGTGGTGAGGTTCATTTTAGATTGAGACCCTCAATAGTCAAGTATGAACCATGGAACTAGAGTGCATCATAGGGTAGTGAGTCATGTTGAATGTATGTGAGAAAGATATGTCATGAATGCACCAAGTAATGTATTGTGTGATGTGATGTGAGGTTCATGAATGTAGTGATCCCTCAATAGTCAAGTGTGAACCATAACACAAGAGTGTGTCATTGGGTAATGATGATACAAATGTATCAAGATGTGTAAGATTTCTCAAAGATGTGAAATATGAAGCATGGAGCGTAATAGTAGAAAATGATAGCCACCTGGTGATGCTAGAAGGGGGAAGAGTAAGCATGATTCCCCCAAAGTGTATGATGATGAAGATATATGTGGTGACATGAGAGGTATCATGCCATTATGGGAGAGTGTCATTTGTATCATGATAAGAGAGAGGGCCAACACAATGGTAGGAAGAAGCAATAGTAGGACCATTGCATGGTGGTAGAGTTTGAAATGGGTCTTGAGGATCAAAATAAGGAATAATTTCTTTAACAAAATGATTGGCTACTGAAGTGGTGGATTATTGGGTAATGTTGTAGAAAAATTAGTAGGAGGAGATTTTGAATTGAATTTTAGAGGAGATTTCTTAGGTTGATTTTATAGCACTGTAGATGACCTGAGAGGAGGAGTGAGACTAATTTTGAGAGGTGGTTTATTAGTTTGAGTGGATTATATAGGTAGTGCATGAGTGATGGAATAATAAACATTAGAAGTGATGACATGATGCTCATTAGACATAGATGAATCATATTTAGGAACCTATTGAGATGTAACAAGTGGAGAGGACCATATAAAAAAATGTTTTATAGTGAGTGAGATAAAACCTTGGTGCTCAAGATGCTTAATTCTTCATTTTAAAGCATAACAATCATTTTCATTATGTCCATTGCTAAATAATTTTCATGTAGGGATTTTCAGACACCAAATTTTGGTATCACCCCATGTTTTGGTCTCCTTCAAAGCAGCTTACTCAAATATAATTTCCTACCAACAAATATTCGCAGTTAATTAATTGTTAATCTCTTACCATATGCCAAAGAATGCTAAATAATTCATTCTTTTAAAGAAGATATCATTCTATTTAATAATTAAATAATTCACACAAATATATATATATATATATATATCAACAACCCCACATGTTCCCCACTTAAGTCAAAATCAATTCTCACCTAAAAATCAATTCCCACCTAAAAATTCAATCCCTTCAAATTATTAAATTATTAACCCCACCCATGAAGTCAATAATTCAAAATCTCCCTATCCGACAACAAATCCAAAAAATCAATAGTGTAAAGTGAGCACATGACTTCACTATTACACCTAACCATGTCCCCACTCCACATCACACCTTTTCCTTTTCTCACATCATGAACCCCACCATCAAATCAACTCTTCATCATGTCCTCTTAATCAAGATTTATTTTGCAAATTATGGTTATTCGTTAATCCTCTATTTTAATCCAAATTCAAATTATAAATATGGGTTTCTCCCCCTCGAGAAAGGAGGTAGAAAATTATTGAAATGCTCAAGCTTTAAATTCATAATATTTGTTTGTGAAGCTTTGAATCATATTGTGGAGTGTTTGGAGGTGAAGCTCTATCGGTCTCATATCGTCAGTCTAATGATCAATTTGTTGTTATATCAGAACATTGGTTTGTTATCGTATTTATATTATTTATTCAACATATTGCAAATCTCTATAATTTTGGCATGTTATCTTATCATTGGATATCCATTATTTTATTGTGAACATGGGGGTTGATAGCCACCGAGGAAGTTAACACTTCTGGATCTACTTTGTTAGGCAACCCCGCATATCGTTATCTAATCTTATCTATTTCCATCTTGCAGATCTATTTTCTTTCTCATAGATCTATTTTTCTATGTGCCCGTATCTAGAATCCATATCTACATATGAGGTCCTAAGCCCTCTATCATTCAGAGTTTCTGGTGGCTTGTAGTCTCGGTGTTCACCCATGTGAGAATGAGTTTTCCAGATCAACATTTGGCATGCCGGTGGGACCAGATCCAAGATATGGTTATTTTTATTGTGTAACTTGTTGTGTGCAGATGTCAAAGATGACGGTTATCTCATTTGTTTTTGGTTGTCATTACTTGACAGATATTTTGTGAATATTTTGTTTGGAAACTCACTTGTTTGTAGGATTTAATTATCTTTGCTAGTGTGGTGTCCTTTATACATATGGTTTTTATCTTTGCCATGAGGTAAGAGGTTTTTGTCATTTTGAATACGGATTATTATTTAATTTTACTTATAATAGTTATAAAATTTATTGTTATATCCCTTGAAAAATAGGTAAGTACATAAATATCAAAAATATAAAAATATATATATATATATATATATATAACTCTTTTTTGTTATTGTTATTATCCTAAACTATTTCTTCACCTCTCTCCCCACTCATCCATTTAACCATTTCACTCCACTCCTCCCCACCGAGCCTCCATTCCCAACATGTTATCTTCCCCTCCTCTTCACTACTACCACACTCCTTCCCCATCCCATCTTCTTTACCTATCACCTTGGCTCCCCACATCGACCACTGCTCTCCTTCTCCTTGGCCCTCAACTCCCCATCCACATGCACACCAACTTCTACGAGCCTCCATCCTCAACTCAGCTCACTGAGCCCCCACATCCTCTCTCACGAGATATCCTTTGAGCTCTAACTTGTCCCCACGTAGACCCTTCACACCTCCTCTTCCTCTACTCGTTTCCTTCATTCATTTCACCCATCTTCACCACACCCTCCACCCCACATGAGCTATCCATCTCCCATCCTATCCCATCCTAGTCCACACCTAATTCCTCACCCATCTACATCCATATCCACTCACCTATAAGCCACCAACTTCACTCCCCAAGCCTATGGATTTTCACGTCCTCACGTAGAAAAAATGAATACCCATGCAAACTTGCAAGATTCTGCTAAATAATTCATCCAACTCTTTCTAACTTAGCTTCAAATTCATGCAAGTTTTGCATCTTATAGCAATTGATTCACAATTATGTAGAACACATTTATAAACCCGCATGGGGTATCCATAGCCAATCATATATTTCCCGTTTGAATTATTTGATGATTCTCCTTATAGATTCACACCTAAGTCATCGATGTGATTTAACTACCACAATTGTTACAAATTTCCTGTGATTTTCATTATAAGCATTACATCCATGTATAATTTATCTTCATGTGTGTGGAGATCCAACCAGCTTTGAAGGTAGCAACTGTATAGTCTCTTTATTTTGATTTACAGTTCTTTAGAATACGTTTACAAATGGTGCCTGTTATATACCAGTAAAGTTTAATCAATTGATAGTATTTTTCTTCATAATTCATTTGAACACATTTATTAGTTGTGATTTTCTCGGTAATGATGTGGTATAGTAATAATTATACCATCTATTTATAGTTATTGGCTTACAATTCATTAGAATATATCTATAAAGAATGCTTTGGTAAGTAGTATTGTGAATAGAAGTAACTTCATAGTCTCCTTATAATAATTGGCTTGCCATTTCTCATAAAATACTTTACCATTTCTAGTAACTTGGCCATCATACTCAAAAAAAAAAAAGTGAAAAGAAATGTTAATTGAGGTTATTCACTTTGTTTGATAGTATATTGGTTCACTTTCCATCTTTAATATTTTGATTTAATATCATTTTTATTTTTCATCATTTGAAAATTATCTCACAAATCATTTCCAACTACCATATTTTATTACTTAAATAGACTACTTTTAGCCCTCTTATAGTTGTTTTCCTTTTTGTAGGATAACATCTACAACGTTGTGATCATAAAGTAACTGTCAAAGACCAATATCAAAATCAAACACATCATGCAAAACATTTTTATCGACTTCACCAACAATCGTAAATGGTGCCATTTTAGGGTACCCCAGGCGTTCTAGATCACTGAGTGGCACTTTCAAAACTTGTCGCTTGATTCTTCGAAGCATACTCCTTGCTTGGCTCAACTTGCTATCAGATAAAAAAGAAAAAGTGATATACATGTATTCTTCAGTTTTCCCTATTTTCTCTTTTCTACATTGTACTTTCCCATTCCTAGTTGATTGTCAAGCATTGAATTTCATATTTTGATTTTGGAGTAAAACAAACCTATGCATTCTGCTTGCTCACATAGTGTAACTAGGGGTTTAAGTATTTGCATCACACCTATCATCACACACTGCCTAAAAATTTCACAAATTAATCAACACATCGAAACATTCCTTGCACCTGGTTCATTGATTGGGATTTGATCACCCAACAAAACCATTTTAGACATTTCCCAGCCATAAATTACCTGAAACCAAACATAGTTTACCTTCTTCTAGGTCCTCTTTCAACCATTTTTTTTTTTTTTACACGTTCTTGATTTAAAAAAAAAAATATGTTTTCTGGCTTGTTTGTTAATATAACAATGATTTCCTTTTTATGCCCATGTAATCACTTGATCCACTGCTAAAAATATGGAACACAACCACCACACACACAAGTGCTTCATCCCAATCAATCACTACATCAACAACTTCATCATTTGTGTTTCTTCCTATCTCACTCACAGGCACCCATTCTCTCACTAATATTCCTCATTCAATACCTTTCACCCACACTATGACATTAGACCAACATTCCATCCCATCTAGGCTAGCCACTCTGCCCTCTGTCAGATCAGAGCCTATTGGTACTTCAGTCTTCCCTCTTGGGGACCCAGAATTTAGACAGATTCTTGATGCCAACCCTGTGGCCCTTCAAGACTATATTTTAAGAAGATACATACACCTCCTCTAGATGGCCCACCACTTCAGCAAGTCTATCCTTATAATACTGGTTCTAAAATTCCTCAATCTATGGCCTTACATGATTTTACATCATCCTCCACCAACCCATCGACACACCAGACCACCCAGGTAGTCACGCCCATTCCGCCCAATCTTCCTCACATCAACATGACTATCGTGACTGCCATCCCTACCACTACAACAACTCCGATGGTCACTGGTACCTCCATTCAACCATCCCATGTGTCAAATCCCTTATCCGAACAACAAATTCCTTCTACATCACAAGTCTATACCCTCACTTCTCAACTTCCTCCAACCATACCTTTGCAACATACAGTGTCATTTCCTAGTCTATCAACCCACATATACTCACATCCCCACTCAACAGTTACTTCCACAACCTCCACAATCTCAACAATCACACCATGCCCTTGTTTCTCACCAACACACATTCTATCAACAACCACCTCAACTATCACACATAGCTTACACTCACCCATACCAAATTCCTCAGATACCCACACATACGCAAGTCCAACCACCACCTTTCACTACTCAATAGACACTTCCTAATGACCCCATGAAAATCTTGATAGGTCGGTTAGCCAACCTAGAGGCTGCTACATTAGGGTCCAAAGTCACATTGTCTTATGAACAAATATGTAATGAACCCATCCATCCATCGTGCCCATGAAACCATATCCTCCACACTAGGAATTGCTGAAGTTCACCAAGTTTAACAGCAAGGAGGACCCTCAACAACATCTCAGAGCATTTAAACATACATGTTATCTCATTGCGCATGACCAAGACTTGATGCTTCGTACTTTCCCCATGTCTTTGGCTGGTCCCGCCTTAGAGTGGTATAATAATATTCCCAGTACTCCATATTTTCTTTTTCCCAGCTTACACAATTATTTCTTGAGCATTTCTCCATTAATATCACGCATGTAAAATAACCATCAATGACCTATATACTATCCACCAATTTGAAGATGAATCCATCATGGATTTTTTTCACACGATGGTGCAATATGATAAATCAATTATCTTTTCCACTACCTCAAACTGATCTCATCAAGCTCTTCACGCACTCTTGCGCCAAGCATATTTCCTCCACCTTACAAATCCAATCATTTCACACTTTTGAAGAGGCTTTTACCATGGCCACAAGCTTGAGACATGTGCCTTAGAACAGGGGCATTTAAAATTAAAGACCAATAAGCCAAAAACTAAATTTTTCAGACCGTCCATATCAAATGATAAATCAAAGACAACTACCAACATATCGTCGTTGTTAGATCATCTCCTACCCTGACATCTATAGTGACTCAACAATGATTCACATGGCCAATGCCCAATTATACTCCCTTAGGAGAATCATACAGTGCCATCTTTGACAAGTTGATAACAACACACTTGATCACACTACCACCTATCCAACCTGTTAACGAATCTAGGCCATGACCTGTGTGGTATCGAGAGGATCACTATTGCAAGTATCATCAAGTTTGAGGACATGACATAGAAAAATGTTGGACATTCAAGGATTTTGTCCAAAGGCTCATCGATCAGGGAGAACTTCAAGTGGATAACCCGAATGCCTCATCCAATCAACCTTTAGATATTTTTAAACAACCATTTCCAAATCATACACCCACATCCATAAACCAGACTACTCCTACTTCTATATCTCAAACCCCTAGTACCCACACCATAAACACTATCCATGTCGGTGATAAAGTCTAGTTTCCCCACAAGTTTACCTTCTTCATCAACCATTACATCAGTCCCCTTTGATACATTATCTACATCCCCAAACCCATCAACATTCATCTCCACATCAACATTAGTTACATCCATGCCCATGTCAATACCCTTTCCTATACTCACATCTTTCTCAACACCTACCGCCCTCTCTCCTAGATGCAAATATCACTTCTGTGTCATACCCCTTACATCTACTCCATTAAACCCAATCACCTTGTCATAAATTATCCCACCTCTACCTGTTATCTCATCCTTAGCTTCTCTTCCAATCCCTCTTTCTGCACTTCTACCAACACCTACAACATCTACTATTTTACAATCACCTATCTCATCTCCCTCTTCCACGGCCATGTCATTACTCGATGATTTTTGGCAAACATTCCAAGCATTCCTTAATTTCAAATTATCATCCCATTTCTTCTATACCATTAGACACTCACACATCATGCAGTCCCCACAAATATCCACTTCAATATCTCTAGTTCCTCCTGTAGAGATTCTGGTCATTCCCTCTAACAATCCACATTCATATACAAGACCTAGACCCCCATTTCCCAAGCATTCTCCTTCACATCCTCGTCCAAAAGTAGACCTCACTATTCCCGATAGAAGCTCCTTGGAAACCACATCGTCTCCTTCTATTTTAGGACCACACCCCTCGTCTTCCTCTTCCATTTTAGGAACCTTCCCTTCACCAACAACACATACTACCACTAGAACAATGCAACCACCCTTTTCCAACCAATATCTTAAAGAAAATTCAAAGGCATCTATGTCTTCCACTACTATCCCACATCAAGCACATTCATCTACCTTTTCCAAATCCAAAACAATGTCTAAAGCCATTATTACATCACCACCTTCCCATGCATCCTTCCAAAGTTCTCCGTCGATAACACCAGGTTATTATACCACTATGTTTCACCAACTACTCCAAGCCTCAGCCATCACTTTTACCAATTAAATTTTTCGATCCAAACGTGCCAAGACCTTCCTGGTTTAATTCCAATCTTGTTTGTGCATTTCACCGTGCCCCTGGACATGACACTGAACATTGCAAATCTCTCCAATCCATCGTGCATCATTTTTTCAATAAAAATATTAACGATAAAAAACCAATTCTACCATCTCCTCCATCAACTTCCACATCCCAACATGTGTCTGTTCAAACATCTCGACCACCCTTTTCATTAAGAAATCCTGTCAAGTACTCCACTACCAAATAAAGATATAACCACCAATGCCACCAACATATTACCAAAAGAGGATGATCCTCAGGATCGTCCTCCTCTTGTAATCAACGCTATGTTGGATAACCACCCATTCAAAGCCATATAACTCTGACTCCACCTCACCGTCTGCCCCTAAGACTTATGTCACTATCCCTCCTCCTAAGGAGCTCACTACCTCCACACCTCCATCATAGCCAAAGGTTGTCATCACTGCTCCTACCAATCATCCCGCAACAACAACGCTTCATCTTCTTCTAAAGCCAAGGTATCTATTCTAGCCGCCCCGAATCCTTCCTCCATTGAACATACCATTATTAAACAACTTCACCAGGCCCCTATCAAAATGTCACTCTATGAGCTCATTCAAAGCTCTCCACATCATAAACAAGCTCTTATGGAGGTCTTGCAATAGATCCCGGTATCCTCCGATGAGCCCCAGCCTTTCGCGGCTTTAGCTCATGCCTTCGCAACATCTGCTACCATATCATTTGAAAGTTAGAAATCCTAGGATACCACAAGAAGAACATGATCTACCATTATTCATCATAGTCTATATCGATGACACCTGCATCCGTCGAACTATGATTGACAATGGTGCCAGTATTAATATCATTTCTTCTCATACCTTCAATCAAGCTTAAATTTCCCAATACCATTGTTGCCAAATCTCCTACCATTCTTCACATAATTTAACGATGTTATCACTCCCCCATTAGGAATGGTTGTTCTTCCTATCCATGTCAGCCATAAACTCCTCCATGAAATTTTCTACATCATTGAAGGAGAATTCCAATATAATATTTTACTGGGACATCCTTGGATTCATGTTATGCATTGTGTTCCGTCTACTCTTCATCGTTGTATCAAATATGAACATGAAGGGAATACTTATGCTCTTCCAGCTGAGATCCCCCTTCCAAGACATGTCACATGATCTATAGACCTAAAGATGTCCTTGTTCCTAAAACCAATTTTTCTCCTGATGCATCCACCAGTTCTTTTGTACCTCCATCTACCCTACCTCATACAAATTCTTCTGATCCTATAATGCAAAATCTTGCTTTAGGGGAATATCAACTCCTCACTCTCAATACCCTTCCTTCTCCCAATCACCTCGGCCACCCTGATAAAGCCCCTATGTATCAATCAAATGTTGGGGAAATTGTCTCATTTGGCCCTTCTTCCCTCAAAACCAATTTAGTATATGGTGGCCTTGATCAACCTTCTTCTCACACTGAAAATCATTTTCATGCCAAATGATATACAAGTGATTTTGGATTTCTTAGTAAACCATATTTCGCTCACACATACCTCTATCATTGTGCATGGAAGGGGTTTGGTTTGGGGCACTATGAATAGGGCCCTCATGGTAATATCTTTCTCAAGCCCAGGAATCATGTCAAAAATTTGGTTTGGGATATGACGATCCCACCATACACCCTCCTGGAACATATGTGTCTTCTCCCATTCATATTGATTCATCCATTTCTTCTCCATCCGAATATACTACCGATTCAGAACATATTTCTTCTCCTTCCAACTATCCTATAGATTCAAATAATATCTCATCTCCTTCCAACTATCCTTCCAGCTCAGATAATGATTTTTCTCCATCCAATTATCTCACAGATCCAGATCAAGACGATATGGTTCCTATTCCCCTAACTTTTTTTTTTATTTCGACCATCTTTCTTGGACCGGTGACTTATCAAGCCAAAAATGAAACCCGTCTTTTCCCCTTAAATATCCTAGAAATGGTAGAGGAAGATTCCCCTATCATTGACATTCTTCAATGCGATGATGACACTTCCATTCTCTCTTACATGGGAGCTGAAGGTTCTCAAGATCAGAAAACTCATCCGCTAGAAAAATCCAATCTCTTGAATGAATCCACTATCGAAATTACTATTGGAGCACCTCAGGAGCACCACATCCTTAAAATAGGTCAGTCTTTGACACCTCAAGAGCTTGAAGCCTTCACTTCATTTTTTTCAAACATAGCCAAGCATTTGCATGGTCATATTTGGACATGCCAGGTCTCGACCCCTCCATCGTTTTTCCACAACATCATTGTTATCCCCAATGCCAAACCAGTTAGACAGAAGCTTCGTCAAATGCATCCTCGAGTTGCTCTTCTTGTGAAAGAAGAATTGCAACGTCTCCTATCTACCAACTTCATTATCCCCATTGATTATCCCCAATGGGTTTCTAACATTGTACCCATCGCAAAAGCATCTGGAAAGCTTCAGTATATGTACTGATTTTTGAGATCTTAACCTCGTATGTCCTAAAGATGATTTCCCTCTTCCAAGTATTGACCAACTTGTAGATCTTATAGTGGGGCATGAGATGCTCTCTTTAATGGATGGTTTTTCTGGTTATAATCAGATTCTGATTGCACCTGAAGATCAGCACAAGACATCTTTTATCACCCCATGGGGTACCTTTTGTTATCGTGTCATGCCCTTTGGTTTAAAGAATGTTGGGGCTACATATCAATGAGCCATGACGTATATCTTTCATGACCTCTTACATCAAACTGTAGAGGACTATGTTGATGACCTCTTAGCAAAATCTAAACATAGATGTGACCATCTTTCGGTTCTTGAGATACTTTTCGAGCGTCTCATTTGTTTCTCCCTTCGCCTCAATCTAGAAAAGTGTGTTTTTGGAGTTCTTACTGGAAAATCCTTGGCTTCATTGTCTCTATCAGAGGCATTGAGGTTGACCAGAAAAATCAAAGCAATTCTTGAAATGCCTCCTCCTTCCAATCTCAAGCAACTTCGCAGTCTTCAAGGTTGACTTCAATTGTTTGTCGCTTCATATCGCAACTTTTTGATCGTTGTTAGCCCTTTCATCACCTTCTTTGAAAAGACATAACCTTTGATTGGGATCAAAACTATCAAAAGGATTTTGAAGATCTTAAGCGATATTTGTTATCTCCACTAGTACTCACACCTCCACGCGAAGGAGAACCCTTCTATTTATATGTTTCTGTAACTGATCATGCTCTAGGAGCTATGTTAGCACACCATGATAATCAGGGATGCGAATAGGCCATTTATTATATCATTCATACTCTCCATGATTGTGAAACATGATACTCTGAAGGAGAAAATTGTGTTGCGCTATTTTCTTCATTGCATCAAAACTTCGACACTATCTTCTTAATCATAAAACCTATATTGTTACTAACTTTCAACCCCTCAAAGTGATGCATTCTAAGCCATATCACAACGATCGCATCACCCGATGGCTCCTTCTCATGGCCGAGCTTGACCTAGAATTCATTCCTCAAAAGGAAATTAAGGGTCAAGCTATTGCGGATCAATTAGCCGAGGCCCCTCTTTCCAATACACATACTCCTAATCATTTCCCAGATGAATCAATCAATCAATTTTATCATGATCTCCTTAAAATGATTCTTTTCTTCGATGGTTCTAAATGCCAGCAAGGTGGAGGGGCAGGAGTTGTTCTTATTCCTCATGGGATTCCCAATCCCTTAGCTTTTAAATTAGATTTTGAATGTACAAACAATATGGCAGAATACGAAGCCCTTATACTAGGACTAGAAACTGCTATATTTCTAGGCATTCATATCCTTGACATTTTTGGTGATTCTGAACTAATAATAAAGTAGGTCACTGGTGAATATCAGTGTAAAAATGATATTTTACAACAATATCATGATATTTCTCATCATCTTCTTAAATCCTTTGATTCTTACACTATTCAATTTGTCCCGCATTTGACCAATCATTTTTTTGATACAATGGCATCCCTTGCGGCCCTTATCCCATGGACAATGCAAGAATCCAAGCTTTCGGTTATTATACATCATCGTAAACAACCATTCTATGACATATCTCAGATTCATCTGGTCGAATCTAATTCATCAGACCTCTGGTATTCACAAATTTTTGATTATTTATCCAAATCCATTACTCCCCTTGATCTTTCTAAAAATGCTAAGAGATATTTTATCCAACGTGCTACTCGTTATGTAATCCTTGGTGGTATTCTTTACAAGCATGGGTTTGATGGTATCCTTCTCTCGATGCCTTCAATCCCATGAAGCCTCTAGAGCTATCCAAGAAGTTCATGATGGTATTTGTGGTGGGAATTTCAGTGGATTATCTGTTGCCAAACATGTTCTTCATCTTGGCTATTATTGGCCTTCTCTAAATCATGATTGTTGTGAATATGTCAAGAAATGTCTAAGATGTCAACAACACTCTAACCTTATCCGTATTCCTAGCCAGGCTTTATAGCCTGCCCAAGATTTATGGCCCTTTTCACAGTGGGGCCTTGATCTTATTGGTCTAATAAATCCTCATTCATCACAACAACATCATTCTATCATCACTGCTACTGAGTATTTCACTAAATGGGTGGAGGAAATCCCACTCACCTCTACTAAATCTGGCCAATCATTAATTTTATATATCAACATATCATTTTCCACTTTGGCATTCCTCATAAACTTATTATGGACAATGGAAAATCATTTAAAAACAAAGACCTTAAAAATATCGGTGATACATTTAAAATCCAACTTAGCTTTTCTTCCCCGTATTATCCTCAAGCTAATGGTCAAGCTGAGGCTACTAATAAAACTCTTTGAAATATCTTGGCTAAAACTATTGATCGAGCAGGATGAAATTGGCATCTCCAACTTCCCTTTGCTCTATGGGCCTATCGCACTAGCATTCACACTTCCACAGGAGCTACTCCATTTTCTCTGGTATATGGCTCTAAGGCCATTCTTCCCCTTGAAGTCCAAATTCCATCTTTACGTGTGTCTCTTCACAACTTCATTTCTGATGAAGATTATCGTCAGGAATGACTAATGCAACTTGAGTTATTAGATGAGCATCGTCTTCGCTCTTGAGCACCATCATGTCTATCAAGATTGTATCCAACATGCTTATAATAAACACATCAAAGAGCGTGATTTTAAAATAGGTGACCTGGTTCTAAAAGAAAATCAAAATGTCACTACCTTAGAAAGAAGTCAATGGGGAAAATTTTCTCCTAACTAGATCGGACCATATATTATCACACATAAGTATGGGTCTGGGGCTTATCATTTAGCCTCTCCTGATGGTAAACCAGAGATTGAACCTCTTAATGCATTGCACTTACGGCCATTCTATTGTTAGTACACACACTTATGAGTATAGTCTTATCTTTAGACCATTCCTCCATCAGTATCCCCTTCCATCTATCATTGTAATGATTTTGAATCATGTGGTCTACCATCACTACTAGTCATGACCTTGAATATGAGTACCATGGCTCTACTCATAGCATATTCACTATGGATAAGTTCTCCCATTTTGTGAGAACCCCATGATCATTACATCCATCACCATCTCATTTTCCTATTGTACTCATGTAGAGGGTCTAGGGGTGTCTCTTGTACATTCATTCTCCCCTCCTAGGTGGTCTACCTAGCTATCCCTAACTCTCCCTATGAAAAGATACAATTTGTATATGTGAAAAGAAAGATCAAGGTTATTAAAATAGACTGATCCCTCGAAGGACAAATTATGCATACAAAAAAATGCAAATCAAAGTCAAAAGCAAAATCAAGAGAAATAGACGATCCCTCAAAGGATGGCTATCATATATATTATTCTTTCCATCCATATTATGTATAAAGTAGACCATACCCTAGAAGGATGGCTACTCTTTTATTATGGCATTTGGAAGGTTTTCCACATTGATCAGCCTTCCTTTTAAGCATTCCCAGAAAGCTTCCCGCATTGATCAACTTTCTTTTATTCTATTCTTCCCCTTTCCCAGAGCTGGGGCATAGACTTAAGGAATACCATCTTTGGAGAACCTTTTTCCCACGTACAAGATACATCTCCAATTCCTTTGTCATGTCGCATTAGGATTATGAGCATATTTCATCCATATCTTCCTCTTGGTCTTGTGATATAATCAAATCTCATTAGTTATGTACTAACACCTACTATCGGCTGCAAGTGCAATGTCTTGAGTAGTACCTTTTCTTGTTTACTTCTTATCGGGTTAAAAGCATAACTTTCTTACTTGACCCTTGCTATGGTTATGTGACATTCATTTCATCAAAGTCATCTTTTATCACAATTATCTCCTTAGAAATAAAATTTCATATCATAAAATCTGTATCCATATGTTTACTCTTAAAGATGTCCCCTATCAACATCATCCATAAATCCATGAAATCAATTATTATCTTCAAGCAATATTTTTAATGCATTATTCGGTTTGGGAATTCTACTTGACCTCCGTTAAGTTTGTGAATTCTACTTGAGGATAACTCTCAAGTAGCATTCATTATCCAACAGCTCCTCATCCCCCACCATTGTTCATTATCCTCTTCTTCACCATCTCAGACCTTTCATCCCCAGCTTGGCACATCTACGTAATTCCCCACGCAACACAGAAACCCTACGAGGTAGACCTATCATTCTGGACAAGGTCTCATTCGTGATCATGTCTGTTGACCATTCCTTCCTCCTAGTCCCCTCTTTATCAACCCAATTTTCTCCTAAAATTCACCTCATCTCATTCTCTCGCTACTCTTCTCACCCACTTTTCCTTCTCCATTGTTTGTTCGATACTTCATGTGTCATCCACCTGGGCCATTATTTTTGTGTTTTTCTCTTAATATCCTTTTTTTGCCATCTATTTTATCATTCCATTTCCCTTTCATTCTTCTTTCGGCTTGATGATCCTACTTAATCACCCATTCCACGTAGGTTTCTTAATCACAATGCAACTCTTTCTTAAGATCCTGCCACTATAGAAACTCCTTCATTGTTTTCTATTCCATTCAACACTAGAAACATCTTCCTACTCCATAACTTCTGCTTAATGCTCTGATATCATCACTTGTACAACATAGGCATCCTAATTAAGAATTCCCTTACACTCTCCATCCTACACTACATACATTCCTCCATCCACTCATGTCACATTCCTTTGTTTCCTTGTTATTACCTCCTTTCACTTCCTGTTCCATTTTGGTATACACCACTTAGTATTTTCATCATTCTTCTTCTTCATCTTGGTGATCCTACTTAACCATTCCTATAGCATGGTGATCTTACTTAAGAGTCTCTCTTAAGAATGATCTATCTCCTTTCCTTTCCTCTTTCCTTCATATTCCCATCATCCATATTTTTTCTTCATTCCCCACAAACACATCCTCTTCCCTTCTCTTTTTCCTCACACAAAATATCTCAAACTTCATCAAATATCATCTCCATCATCCCTCATTTAAAATCCAGCTTGACTACTTCATACCCTCTCTTACTATGTCTTGTTCCTTCATCTTTACTTCCATCATCTTCATCCACATCCTCA
Source organism: Taxus wallichiana var. yunnanensis (assembly GCA_018340775.1). Lineage (NCBI taxonomy): Eukaryota > Viridiplantae > Streptophyta > Pinopsida > Cupressales > Taxaceae > Taxus > Taxus wallichiana. The sequence continues at coordinate 2,400,795 of CM031237.1, forward strand.
TCCATTGCATTCTCTCCTCGCCTTTATCTTCTTACATATCGTTAGCCCTCCTTTCCTTACTCTTTTTGGTCCATTTTCTAGAATACTTCCCCATATCTATCACCATATTTACTCGTCATTATCATTGTTCATCTAACATTATGTCATCATCATCTTCCATTCTCATGCTAAGAATTATTAGTGGACTTCTCCTAAAACTCATTTCTCCCCATTCTACTAATATCGGTTCACTCTTTTTTACCTCCTCCATTTTCTCTTCCTCCCTTTTTTCTTTTGTACCCTCTAATCATTATCAGAGGATTTCTCCTAACATCCCTCCATTGGTATTGCCTTTTCATCTTCCCTTCACCTTTTTCAATATCTCTATTGTCTTCATCACATACTACCTTTGCATCATTTTCTTTGTTGTCCTCTCCTCCTTTCTACCTCTGGTTTTCTTTCATATCATTTGTATCATCTTCATCTCCTCTTCTCCTCACACTTTCGTCTTACTTCTCCATTGATAACCTGACTCACCAGCGTTGTCCCATCTTCTTAACCATCTCACCATCCACATGCATTTCCATGCGTTTGGTTTCATATTCAATTCCTTTCCTGTTTTGGCTCTATCATCCCTTCTTTCCCTCTTATTTTCATTTCCCCCATTACTGAGCTTCTTTCTCTACCACCCCTATCTTCCTAGCTCCTCATGGTGCCTTTCTTTCTCTTTTCCATTCTACCTCCTCCCCCATCTTCTTTAACTTCTTCATCTTCTTCATCTCCTTCATCTTTCCATCCTACTATACATATTCATCTCTCCAATCATCCTTCTCTCATATTCTTCACAACTTTTCTTTCTCAGTTTTGTCATCTCTTTCATGATCCATTCTTTCTCTCCCTCTGTTTTGATCTCCATCTCCCTTTCATCCCTTCTTCTATCATTTTCTTGTCTTCTTCTTTGTCCTTCATCATTTCTTTCTTCCACCATTTCTCCTCTTTATTATCTCTGTTGCTTCTTTACTATGATATATCTCTATACATTCAACTTCCCTTCTAATCTCTTTTTCCTTCTCATCTCATCTTCTTCTTGTTTAGACTTCCTCCCTCCCTTCTTCTCCTACTCACTTTCTCTATTTTCTTTTTCTCCAGGTCCCTCATACCTTACCTATTTATTTCCCCCTTATCTTTTTCCACTACCCTCTTATTGAATATTATTCTCTCTTTTGTGCTTTCATCTATCTTCTCACCTCTCTTATCGTCCTTCTCTACTATTTGACCCCTCTCCTCCACCATGTCCTTTCTACTTCAACCATGTCCACTTTCTCTTATCTCTATCATCTATCATCCACATCTTTCATCCCATCCTCCTGGGACATTTTTGTCTTAGAGGATACCATAACGGCCAACACCTATCTGATCTTGTACTCTTCCATGCATATTTTCTCTACTTTTGTTTTGTCACAAAAGTATCTTGACTTCTTGTCCTACTTATCGAACAAGTAAGACTGCTTTTACCTTATAATTTACTAACACTTATGCATCTTTCTTATGAAACATGATTGCCATCATATTTATCACACCTTTAGGGCATTCTATCTCACCCTTTTATCCTATCTTCTCATCATATGCACATTTATGGTTATTCCCCCTGGGGAATTTTATTTACATATCCATCTCCCATTATGTCATCTTCATGCCCTATCATGGGGCACCTTTTTCATTCTTGTACTTGTCAGCGTATATAACTCACTTTGTGTCTTTCTCGTGCCCTGTGTTGGGGCATCATTATCTTCATTCTTGTCCATTTTTGGATGCATGATTTTTCACATGATTCCTCACAAACAAAGGATTTGCACATATTTTACATTCATTTGCACATATTTTGATGTTTTCCTATGACCCATTGGTCATCTTGGTTTACATCCATACTGCAATGGTCTTCACCCACTCATTGGTCTATAGAACATTTTCATTTGTCTCTGTTGAGACCGCAATTGTCCTCTACCGATGTGATATTGGAGTCACCGCCATATCTTTTATTATTTATTACGATCCTTTTTTTCCTGGGGAATCTTGCCTTTGGTCATATCTTCATCCATCCTTGGACACATCTTTCATCTAACCCTTTTTTTTTTGTCTTGTGGCTTGTTATCACAAACCACTCAACAAAAAGGGGAAAATGTAGACACCAAATTTTGGTATCACCCCATGTTTTGGTCTCCTTCAACAAGGCTTACTCAAATCTCATTTCCTACCAACAATTCATATTCAGTTAATTAATCTTATAACTATGTTAATCTCTTATCACATGCCAAAACTATATTATGCTAAATAATTCATTCTTTTAAATAAGTCATATCATTCTATTTAATAATTAAATAATTCACAAATATATATATAAATCAATAACCCCACATGTTCCCCACTTAAGTCAAAATCAATTCTCACCTAAAAATCAATTCCCACCTAAAAATTCAATCCTTCAAATTATTAAATTATTAACCCCACCCATGAAGTCAATAATTCAAAAATCTCCCTATCCAACAACAAATCCAAAAATCAATAGTGTAAAGTGAGCACATGACTTCACTATTACACCTAACCATGTCCCCACTCCACATCACACCTTTTCCTTTTCTCACATCATGAACCCCACCATCAAATCAAATCTTCATCATGTCCTCTTAATCAAGATTGATTTTGTAAATTATAGTTATTCGTTAATCCTTTATTTTAATCCACATTCAAATTATAAATAGGACTCTTTCTCCCCTATGAGAAAGGAGGTAGAAAATTATTGAAATGCTCAAGCTTTAAATTCATAATATTTGTTTGTGAAGCTTTGAATCATATTGTGGAGTGTTTAGAGGTGAAGCTCTATTGGTCTCATATCATCACTCTAACGATCAATTTGTTGGTATATTGGAACACTAGTTTGTTATCATATTTATATTGTTTATTCAACATATTGCAAATCTCTATAATTTTGGCATGTTATCTTATCATTGGATATCCATTATTTTCTTGTGAACATGGGGGTTGATAGCCACCGAGGAAGTTAACACTTCTCGGATCTACTTTGTCGAGTAACCCTCGCATATCGTTATCTAATGTTATCTATCTCCATCTTACAGATCTATTTTATTTCTCACAGATCTATTTTCTCTACGCCCATATCTAGAATCCATATCTGCATTTGAGGTCCTAAGCCCTCTATCATTTGGAGTTGCTGGTGGCTTGCAGTCTTGGTGTTCACCTACGCATGAGAACTAGTTTTCCGGATCAATAAGCACATAGAAGAGATAGAAGAGGATGAGATGTAGAAGAAGAACAAGCATGGGCTTAAGAAGCATCCTTAATATGTTGGATTTCAAATTTAAGAGATATAATCATCAATTCCATATCTAAAATTTATCTTGAAATAAAGAATGAATATCTTGAATGGATTTGAAAATAAATTGATTAGAATTAAAACCAAAGACAGTCCATAAAGATCAAATATAACACTAAATTGAGTGGGTGTGGTATCTTTTGGAAGATACATGGTGTCTATATCTTTTTGAAAAACATATTTTCAAGGTGGATTCATTTGAAGTAATTCATGCAAAGAGATTTGACAAACCTTATGAGCCATGAGAGAATAAAATGAGGATCCAAGAGTGTTCAAATCACATTAAGTTCACCAAATGATTAAGTAAATATTAAAATAGATAAATGCTAAATATAAATATGTAAAAACATTGATAAATATGCAATAAAGTACATATTTTGACCCGAGAAAGAAAGCTAATAAATTTTAATCCCTAGTTGTAAGAGAGGGGATAAAGTAATTATTTATTTACAAAAATCCCAAAGTTTTTCGAGATGATGAACTGATAAACATGAGGAGGGAAGTTTCACACCGATTCCTAGAAAAATGTGAAAGTTTTAGAATAAGATGGATTGTGACACCTAGAATGGGTTAGGGGAACATGGGACACTATTGACCTCCTTTGGGAACACTGTGACTCCTCATTACCGGAGAAACATAGTTTCATAGGGTTGCGAGATGTTTTTTGGATGTCTCCTTTGATTTCTTATATGTCACACTAAGTCCGAAAGATTCACCTGTGACTTATAATAAGAAAGAACACATGGAAAAAACCCAAACACATCAAATCCTAAAAATAAAAAGATACAAATGGGGAGTAGGATTGAGCCCAATAGTCACCAAATGAGTGAATTTATGATCCAAGTGTTGCACTACATTTCAAACTCCATATAGTTCTGCATGTGTGTGTGTGTGTAGAATCGTACCCTAGGTGGCTCTTGTGAAAAAAAAATGATAATGAGAAATAGCTAGATGTAAAATATGTAGATATATGTGTGCATGGAAAAATGAACTTCCCCTCCTATGCATGTATGCATAAGTAACAATCCCATGTCCCTTGTGTGGAGCTAGATGGATACTTGAATTCTCTTAGAATTCTCTTAGATGCAACCTTAGGTGGTGATAGTAGATGCTTAGTGCTTGAACCGCTTATCATATGATCACATAACTTTGTATTTATATGATTCCCTTGTTTGAATTTTTTAATTAACCACTAAAAGGAAGAATATTAAGAAATAATATTCCCAAAATGGTAGAATAAACCTAAAAATATGAATAGATACAAAGAGTTTGGGGGAACCCAGATGGGATGAGGGTGTTTGCTTTCTAGCTAGGTGAGTGGTGGCATATTAAAAATGGTGAAGTATAAAAATATAGAATGGGTAAGAAGGTGTGTAAGATCAAGAAGGAAAATAAAAAGCAAGCAAAGAGGCCAAAGCAAGTGATCAATTTGTACTTTTCTCACTTAGGAATCATATGAATAGTTGTATGTGATCATGACTAAAAATATACCCAAAGCGTGTGATTTAGTGTCTACAAGTATCTGGATTGGTGATGTATTATCAGAAGCCAATGCCACATAGGAGGTAACATAGGTTGGAGGAGAAGAAAATTATTATGGGAGGAGAGGAAACATTACCTACTAGTAGAGAGGGTGGGGATGTAGGAGTGAATCTAGAGATATCCCGATTATAGGTTGAGTTAGATGAAAATATTTGGGAGTGAGAACATATGCGACAAGAGAGGGACCTAGAAATAAAGTAGAAAGACAAGTACTAGAAATATTAAGAGTTCTATCAAGCCATTATGGAGATCTAGGTACCACATCGAGGTGACATGTGGAGAGGCATATGGAGGCTCATAGGGAGCCAACTATATGGCAACTCTAAGCCAATAGTATCACTGGAACCATAATAGATATTAGGTGAGGAGGCACGGTATTATGAGTACATTATTATGACCAAGTTACCACGATGTCCCGTTTTATGTGACATACCTATCCATAGAGAGGAGATCAAAGTAATCAATGTGAGAGGATATATCACAGAGCACATATAGTGTAAGACAAGCCGAGGAAGGATCAAAGACTAGATGATGGATCGGAGGTGGACATGGAGGAGGAAAATCATCTACACCAGGAGGACAAGGTTCAAGACTCAAAGTGTCTAATATTTAGTTCACCACCTAGTGGGTGAACATTTTTTTATTATTGGTAAATGGTTTTGGAAGGGACCATACCCTAAAATATAAGAGAAGGTTTAAAAATAGATATACAAAATAACAAAAGTGGTTTTTTGAAAAGTGGGGACCACACCCAAGAGAAAAAAGTCCTAGTAGCTAGAATAAAAGATAATAACAAAGACAGTGAAGATCCTACTAGAAAAGAGAAAAAAGTATAATCATCATACCAACATCACTATCACCAAACATAACTGGAGGAAACTAGAAAAACAAAGCACTGTGTAGAATCTAGAAAAATCTACACTTGAGCACCTTGTTGAAACACTTTTTAACCTCCTCCATAGCATTGAAAATATTAAAGGTAGTGATTTGATAGGGTCTTCCATGTCTATGGTGGAGGTGGCATGTTTCTTCTCTTTTCCACTCTTACAAAGCCTAGAGGAATGTTGTTGAGATTGCATATTTTTATAACTTGAATTTTGATGAAGTCCAAAAAGGCCTTGTGCATGGATAAGTGATCAATTTGTTTGTTGACAATATGTCCAAGAGACTCCTCTAAAGCACCCTGTTTCTTGGAGATTTCTTCAATTTTGGCCTCAAGCATGGGATTACTGTCAAGATATTTTTCCTTAGGGCCTTCCTTGAGTTGGGTTATCTATTTTCTCAAGTTCTTAATCCTTTCATCATGTTTCCTAAATCAAGCCTTCAAGACTAGGGTGGGTAGTAATCTCGTGAGAGGCTTGACTAAAGGAGAGAAGGCTCTTTATAATAGCAAGTTCCTTTCCTTTATCTTTTCTCTATGGAGGACACGTTTTTCAGAGGGTGAGAAGGGATTATGAGATTATTGGTCTTCACCTTCCATTACGAGGGGGTTTATTAGGAGGAATGAGGTGGGAATAGATTTCATCCGAAATGGTGTAGTAGTATTGCTTAAGGAGGAGAATAACTCCTTGATGGAGAGGGATGCCACACATGTGGGAGTGAACATATATATATATATATATATATACACATATATTTTCAACATTTTCACTAGTAGGTGAACCTTTTTATATATATTTGACAATGATTTTGATGTATAGATTTGAGATAGAGCTCGATGGAGGCTTACCACGAGATGTATTGACATTTTGATGATATATACATGAATGATGATTTTGTCATGATTTCCATGTGTTGTGTTGAGTAGATTAGATGGATGTGATGATTTTATATGCTTTTGATGGATGTTGATATATTTTTTAGATTATGGATGTTGATTTAGATGTTGGATGAGATGTATATTGGTGAAGTGTTATGATGAATAGGATATGATTAGATATAGATGATATGTATGATGAGATGTTGATATTGATTCTATTGGAAAGTGATTTATATATTGATGTGATGAGCTTAGATGTTAGAGATGATGATGTTATATTCATGTGATGAGATTAGATCATGATGTTGGAGAGATGATGATAGATATACTTAGAAAGATAGGATGGAATCAGATTAGATTAGATACAATGGATGTGATTTGGTATGATTTAGATATGATGGATGTAGATGTCATATATGTGTAATGCATGGATGAGATATAAAATTGATGTGATGGACTTAAATTAGATGTGATTATGACAGATGTGATGGATATGACTATAAATGATCAAGATTTGATGATTGATTATGTATGGATGATGTGATAGATTTGGATTAGTTGTGATTTAGTGTAGATATTTGAATTAGATCTGATTTAGAGTAAATATTTGAATTAGATGTAGGAGATAAATATGGTTAGATGATATGATGTATTTAGATGAAAAAAATAATATGATGTATGTGATAAATATACTATGGTTTGATTTATATTAGATGGATGTGATGTAGTAGAAATGATGATGAGAGGGTTTATATTAGATATGAAAGCGATAGTTGTAGATGTTAATAGATTAAGATACAAGATGGTGTAATTGGATAGGATGCGATAGATAAGAGGTGACTAGGAGTGAATGACCTTACATATAATAGTTCACTTCATCGTAGTAAAGAGTGCATGTGGGAAAGATGATTTTAGACTAGAATGGAGGTAAAGCATGAAAGGTACATGTACGATAGAAAATTAACACATGACCTTCTTCTCACACGACATCCGAGGTCATGCCAAGATAGTCGGTGTAGAGTAGAAGTGGATGTGGGTGTGGTGGTGAGGAACAAGCTAATTGGGAAATCTTATGTCTTCAACACGTAATATCGAGATCTGTGAGTTTAAGGAAAATAATTCTCTCCTAACCTAAGGTGGTGTGATGGATCGATTTGATATGATAGCTACTCGGAGACTCCAATCAATGTTGATCTCTTCTGAGATTCTATTTATTTGTTATTGAACATGTGGAAAGTGACCTATGGGAACCTCATATAGATTTCTAGACAAGGTCATGCAAGTGAGAATGAGAGGTGTAGTGGAGCCACAAGAACTATGGGAGGTTTTTTGGTCTAGTCCAGAAAGTCTTAGCCTAATCGATGTTGTGTTTAGTATAGTCAATTGTGCAATAAATGTAGTTGTAATGGTGAAGATCTAAATACCAATATACACCAAATAGTGTCAATATCCAATCGGATACGAGCCCTTTGGATTGTGGAACTTGAGGATCACAACCAAAGACTTGTTAAGGTCGTGGCCCTTGTATGGTCATGCGATAATCAAACCCTATTTCGGGAGCCATATAATAATTGTAGGATTGATTAGTAGTGATTTTTAGTGTTTTTAGTTATATTTTTTAGAAAATTTTGTAGGTTTGCATAAAACTATCAAACATAAACTTATATCAATGTCTATTATCAATTCCAACTCATTCTGTTGTGGGACCGAAGGATCACAATTGTACGTATTTTCTTTATGTGGACCATTGATGGTCATTGAATGAATTAGAATGATTTTAACAATAAAAATAACTATCAAAGGAAATCTAATCTATGTTTTTGGTGTTTTCACAATATATTGAAACAAAGCAACAAAAGCAAGCTAATCTAGTGAAAGTAAATGTTTTTGTTCTTTTTTGTTTTTAAGCAATGCGTCTAATCTAATAAACAAACTAAATACAAATAATTAGCTAGATGTAGCTAATTACTTGTGTGGATATGTGAATTTAAATCTAAAACAAATAACCTAATTTAATCAAAAACCCTCCAAACCCTACCTCAGAGGTGAAGAACAAATCATAACCCCAGAAGAGCTATTGTTCCCCACAACTTCCCTGGTAATGTCAAAGAGAAAGCTTTCTAATGATTTGATCTACTTGTAATTACCTAATCAATTGAAATGAACAATTTTTCTACTCTATTTGATATGTAATTAAAACTAATGATTTGAAATTGATAACTTGACAAATGAAGCAAACAAATAATAATTCCAACTTGGATTAGTAAGAGCTTTGGAAAATATGGTTGTATATGTATTTATCCCCTCGTTTGTTCCTTTCTTTCTTTATGTGTTCATATGAGTCCAAGGGATTGGGAATGCAAGAACAACAATAGAAGAAGATGCTTGAGAAATGGTATCTTGAAGGCAATCTAGTTGGTTGTAATGCAAGTAGAAGAGAGATAACACAAGAGATTTGAGCTTGGCTATGCAATTCCTAGTAGGATTGTGGCAGCAATACAATGCAAGATACACAAAATTCTCAGGCCATTTGTTTGAACAGAAGCATGAAATATATAATAATTAGATAGAGTATGTTCATGTATAGGAAAGAAGAAGCAGTTCCAACTAATTAAATCTATTTAAAAATAGAGGAGGGAAGGAGAACTAAGCAATCAATTTTTTTTATACAATTTATCTCACAAATGCATCGAAAAGTGAAGTTAAGTGAAGCATCGCATGTTAAAAACATGCATGACAAAATCTAGAAAAATGAGCGAGGATCGCCACCTACTTGTGTGATTTGTAACCGCCACCCAAGCGGGAGGTGGTCTTGGCACTAAAGGCCAAAACATGCACAGAAAGAAGTGGGGAGATGGAAAATGTGTGGAAAGGCTAAGTAAGGATGCATAGACTACAAATATACACTGTGAATGCATTTTGGATCTCAAACACCTTCTTGAAAGGACTTGAATCATCATTGGGGATTTTGAAACTATTTTCCATCAATGTAACACATGTAATTTTATTTACGTATAGGACAACATGTAAAGAGATGCATTTTAGCATATGGATAATGTTAACCCATAACCAATGATATTTAGTCACACTTAAAATTGTGAAGAAAATATGGAAGGTGTGATTATACACCTACTATAGACATGACAAAGAGTTTTAGATGTATCTTGTATGGGGAAATTAGTTTCTCCTTAGGTGGTTTTCCTCGTATATGCCCCATCCCTAAGAAATATATCAAAACTAATCAATGCGGGAAGTTTTTTGTAGATGGGAAAGATGATCGATGCGGGAATCTTTCTAAAAATGCTTTACTTTTGAATTTCTATTTTTTCTTTTGAGATTTTTAGAAGTATGATCAATGCGGGAAGCCTTTGCTACCATGATATAAGATAGTATCCATCCTTCGATGGAGTGGTCTAAGATTAGGATTTTTCTTTGGATTTTTTATTTTTATTTTTAAATGGTAGGATATAATACATAATAGTTTCCTTTGAGGATCAATCTATACTTTTGAAATTATTTTCTTTATATGAATAACTATCCTTTGAGGGAGTAGTCTATTTTTGGATAAGATATATTTTTATATGAGCATCCCAAATTTTGACTTTAGGATAGAGATGAGGATAGCCAAGGAGACCACTTGGGGAGGGTAAGATAAGAGGTCATGTAACACCTATGGACCCTTATCATGGTTATGGTAGGTAGGTAAGAGGGTGATGGATGTAATGATTACAGGGTTCCCACCTAGAAGGAGGAACTTTTCCATGAGGAATATACTATGGGTAGAGCCGTGGTACCCATATTCAAGGTCATAGATAGAAAAGTGATAGAAGACCACATAAATCCAAATCATTATGATGAAATATGGAGTAAGTCTAAGGGATGGAAATAAGATCGTTAAGTGTGACTAGGGTCATATTGGTAGATAGGTTAATATAGAAAGCCACAAGTGTAAGGCATTAAGAGGTTTTGTTTCAGTTTAGCATCAAGGAAAGATAAATGATAGGCTCGAGACCCACATTTATGCATGATAATATATGGTACAATCTAGTTTTGAGAAAAATTTCCATGTTGGCTCATTTCTAGAGTAGTTACATTTTGATTTTCTTTGAGGACAAGGTCACTGATATGAAAATTACATTCCTTTAGATGTTTATTATAGACACATTTTATACGCTCTTGATAAACATGATGATGTTGGAGAGTGATTAGTAATGTTCATATATCGATTAAATTTTTAATAGATGCTCTTGATGATATTCCTCATCGAGAGACAAATAGTAAAGAGAAACACATAAAGATGGGATTTAAACTTCGAGGGAAGAATGGATTTTGAGCCATATACGAGAGACAAGGGAGTAACATCGGTAGATGTATGGATTCTAGTTTGATAGGACCAAAGAGTGAAGGGGATGTGAAGATGCCAATCTCATCCTAATTTATCAATAGTTTTGGTAAGAATATTATAAAGAGTCTTATTAGTGGATTCAGCTTGGCTATTATCTTGAGGATAATAAGGAGATGAGAAGATAATCTTGATGTTGAAATATTCACAAATATTCTTAAGATATTTGTTTTTGAAGGAATTTCCATTATCCATGATGATTTTATGATGGATGTTGAAAGTGACAAATGATGTGCTGATAGACATGAAGTCAACAATTTTGTTAGCTTTGGTGGATGAGAGTGGAATGGCTTCCACCCACTTGGTGAAGTATTCAGTAGAGGTGATGATGGAATGATGATCATTGAGAAGAGTGTGGATTGATGATGAGACCAATAAGGTTGAGGCCCCATCATGAGAAAGGATGAATATCTTGAGATGACTATACGACTTGACTAAGGATGTGGATAAGATTAGAATGTTGTTGGAATTTAACACACTTTTTAATGTACTCACAAAAATATTGATTGATGGTGGGCATATAATAACCCATCTGAAGAATGTATTTGGTGACATTCAAACCACTAAAGTTTCCACTAGAGATGCCATAATGGAATTCTTGGATAACGTGGATGGATTCATGGGATTTAAGGAATTGTAGTAGAATACCATAAAACCCACATTTGTAGAGGATTCTGCCAAGGATAACATAACATCTAGCATATTGAAGGAAATACCTCCTACCATTTTTAGATAAGTCATAGAGGATTTTAATTGATAAAGATAATCAAATATTTGGGTATACTAGATGTCTAATTGGTTAGTTTTGATGAGATTGATTTGAGGAAGGTCATGGGTATGATATGGTTGATCAATATAATGAACAAAAATGAAGAGTTTGGATTCTTCATTGTCCATGGATGATGATAGATGCAAGAGATGCCATAGTTATCGTGAAGTGATTGGATGAATGAGGGATATATTGGATGGTGTATTGATCAAAGGCTTCAAGAAGAAATTTGATGATGTCCTTATATTTTTAAAGGAATTCATTTTTACATTGATAGATTCCCTTAATTTGATTAATGATGAGCTTAGAATCACCATAGATATTGATGATTTGAACACCGAGAATGATAATAATTTGAATACCTAAGATAGGGGTTCATACTTAGCACTTTTGTTTAGTGCACTTAAACCAAGGAGGAATGATGATGATGCAAGCACCTATCCTTGTTGACACTTAGATCCATAAAAGAAAAGTTCATTTTGAGAGGAGAATATGCATGATTGATGGTGTGGATGGAATTGTTGGGAAATTGTTTCATGAGGAAGATGATTGTCGGGAAGAGGAGGGGCTTTGAAAATTTTATATGTGATAGCTTGGACCTTGATTGATTTTTGAGAGATGAACTCTAGGTCAAACTTGGTCATGAGAATGATCCATCGAGTGATGAAATAATTTGGTAAGGCTTGGAATGCATGGTTTTGAGAGGATGGAAAGCTAGTGATGACATAGGTTTTTATTAAGAAGATAATGGAAAAGTTTGGAAGTGGAGAAAAAAGAGCACAACATAGCTATTCAAATTTAGTATAGTGGATTATCGTAATCATGGAGAGTGTAACTAATATAATATACAACCTTTTCCTTTCCTACTCATCATGATGCACTGATGACATGGCACCTAGAGCATGATCGGTGGAAGATATGTAAATATAGAAAGTATCCCCCTCACATGGAGGTGTGAGCAGGAGGGATAAAATTTAGTTCACTTGAGCTCATCAAAGTATTTTTGGAAATTAGCATCCCACTTGAAGTGAGTGTCTTTGTGGAGAATGTGATAAAAAGGTTGGTAGATATCATAAATCCATGAGATGACAACAAACTGATTATTGAGTTAGCCTTTGAGACTATGAAGTTTCTTAAGATTGGAAAAAGGAGGCATCTCAAGGATGTATTTGATTTTAGTGGGATTAAATTCAATACCCCTGATATAAAAAATGAATCCAAGGATTTTTCTAGTTAAAACCCCAAAACACACTTAGTAGGATTAAGATGAAGAAAGAAATGAATGAGGTAGGAGAAGAGGATTTCAAGGATGGATAGGTGGTCTTGTGACATTTGGATTTATCTAAGATGTCAAAGACATAATCCTCTATTGTTTTATGGATGAGATCATGTAAGATATAGGTCATGGTGCTCTATTAGGTGACCCCTGCATTTTCAACCAAAGGGCATGATGGGATAGCATAAGGTTCCCCAAAGGGTGATGAAATAAGTATTATGTTGGTCTTCAAGTGTGATAAGAATCTGATTGTATCCAGAAAAACCATCTATAAGATAAATCATCTCATGGATAGTGGTGAGGTCAAAAATTTGATCGATGTTGGGAAGGGGAAATTCATCCTTAGGGAAAGCAAGGTTTAAATCTCTAAATTCAGTACATATGTAGATATTTCTAGAGGCTTTGGAAATGGGGAAGATGTTGTAAACCCATTTCAGATAGTTGATAGGTAAAATGAAATTGGAGTAAAGAAGGCGTTGAAATTCCCTTTTGATAAGGAGAGAAATGTGAGGATGCATGCAGTGTAGGTTTTTCTTAACCCAATTAGCATCAGGGATGGTGAATATGTTGTGGAAAAATATGCTAGGATCGAGACTTGACATGTTGGCATATGACCATGCAAAGGATTTTATATGCTTAGAAAGGAAGGGTGAAGGATTCTAGCTATTGTGGCTCAAGAGATTGACCAAATTTTAGGATGTTAGGCTCTTATAGAGTCCTTATGTTGATGTCGATGGTGGATTATTTTAGAAGGTTGGATGTGTCTAGTGGAAAGGAATTACGAATATGTGAAATTTTTACCCCCATGTAGGAAATAATAGAGTCATCATTACTACGCATTAATAATATCAATGGTAGGAGATGTCCTCCTCTACCATGTTGGGAAATATAAGAGGAAGGGACCTAGTATCACCATCAACCTAATAAGTGACTAGCCCCAGAGTAATCATGGAGATTAAAAAAATAGAGTGAAGAGATGGACACAATGACATTCGTATCCATGGGGTCATTAGATGGTGAAGGATTGGATGATGGAATGTTATGGGGATGTGATGAAAATATGAGAGGGGATGTGATATTTTTGAAATCCAAAAACCTTGTGAGGCTTTGAGATTTCAATGATGAGATCATGTATTTCTTGTTCATAACATCCAAGACAAAACCCTTCCACATGCAGTGGTGGAGGTAGGTATAGGTGAAGGATTTGTTGTAGAGGAAGCCAAATCCATTGGTATATGGCTTAGTGTGGGGTTGAATTTCAATGTGAGAAGAAGGAGATTGATGCCACCATAGATAAGATTTGTTTTGAGATGAGGTGGACCAAAAGAAATAATATCCCTGACATTTGGTTGATATATAGGGGATTTTTGAGTCTACCAAGTTGATTAGGAGTAGGAAGATAATTGAGGGTGAGGAGATGATACCCCCAATGAAATATGTTGCATCATGGTGTCGAGAGATTCATCATTAGGTAGTTTAGATGTAGTATGGATGAACTATTGGATTCTTTGAAGGATAATTATAGTTTAGGAATGAGAATTTCATTAGGCCAATAGGTCATGTGGCACACTTTGAACGGTGGTAGATCTACAGGTAGTGTATGGATTTTATCCTCATGTTCATATTTGATGTAACGATGGAGAGTGGAAGGGACACAACACATGGTGCAGATCCATGGATGCCCAAGAAATATATTATATTAAAACTCCCCCTCAAAAATGTAAAATATCTCATGGAGGAGTTTTTCACTAACATGGATGGGGAGATAAATTTTCCCAAATAAGGGAAACAAGTCATTAAAGGCATGAAGAACTGTGGGTGATTGAGTGAAAATGGATTTGGGAAGTTTAAGTTGATCAAAGTATGATATGGGATGAAATTGATGTTGCACCATAATATCATGGATCATTGATAACAATGGAGAGTGGATTGTCTTTTATGATACGGTGATGAAAAGGAATGTGACGATGAGATGTGGGAATTTAATAATCATCAAAAAATAGTGGTGAAAGCTATGAGAGATCCAAAAGGGTTGTGAAAGTTGAGTTGTTCTTATGATGGTAATATGGTAGGATTCAATGAGGTCTTTTCGATGATTAGGAGAGATTTGAATGAGCTAAGAGATACATCTTAGCGATTCTATAATGCTACTTTACAATATTTTTTTCAATGGCAGTAGGAATTTGGGTACATGGGGTGGCTAGGATGGATACCTATTCTTAGATGAAGATGAAGATGGGATAGGCTATGCTAGAGGAAGCAACGATGAAAATTTTAGTTTAGGTTGGGTATGATGGTGGAGGATGAGGTTGAGAGTGGTGGAGATACAAACAACATCAATAAAAAGAGGGGAAACTTCTTTCTAAGAGGTTGTGTTTCAAGGGATTGAGAATGCAACAAAGGATTTAGATGAAGAAGTATATTTAATATCCTTAGATGTGTAGATTTGATTGGAGATTGGAGGGTTACATGTAGATGTGGTGAGAGGGTGATCTTCTTTAATGAGAAGGTCATCCTATTCTATATGATTATTGATGAGGATTAAAGAGCCCTACAATGTTTTTGTGTCAATCTCACATGGGTTTTATGTAAGCAGCAAACTACATTAGAATCAAACCATGGGGTTTTTTTCCCACATGAATTGAAGGATTTGATACGGGGAAGGGTGATTATAGATTCTGAATGAGACATTGAAGGATTTCAAGTATGACCCCATGGGGGTTTTGAAGAAGGGTTGCATGGATTATGGATGGGCTTGGTTTGGGAGAAGAAGATGAAGGAAAAAGATGATGCCTTACTGAATTTTGTGGGTTTTTTGATGGGACTTTAGATTCTTATTGAGATTTGGAAGAGGGATGGATGGTTTTGATTCATATTTCAGAATGATGAGGGATTTGGATGAGGGAAAGGTCTCAAAATAGATGGGAAAGGTCCTAAAATAGATGATGAGGTATAGGATGGCTTAGATGGTTTGGATTGTTGGGGATTTAGAGGAGGAAGATCCAATTTCTTATGTGGATGAGTGAGATATTTTTGAGTAGGGACACAGGAGGTTATTAAATTTTTGATGTGGAGTTTTTCCTTGGTAGGGATGACGATGATTTAAATAGGGGATCCTTAGAGGTAAAATTATATTATTTGTATGTAGTTTTAGTTGTATATGTGGGATTAAAGATGAAGTGGCATTTGGATAATACATTTGATGAGATTGGAAGGGGTTGCATATAGTGTGAGTTTTGAAGTTGGTACAAAATGGTGGTAGTTATTAGAGATGAAGATGGTATTGGGACATCCTTTATGGTTGTATCAAGTGATTATGAATTCTTATTATATTTTGAAGAGATGATGTGGATATGGGAGTGGATTAAGATGTTGATGTAGATATGGATAAAATAGGAGGTGTGGATGTATAATAATTTATAGGTATGGGTATAGGAATGAATGCTAAAATAGATATGGGAATGGGTATAAGAGATGTAAATGTAATAGATGTATACATACTAGGTTTAGATATAATAGATATAAATACAAGAGATGTGGATGTAGTATACATGGATGTGGTTGGTGTAGGCATAGTAGACATGGGTTTAAATATGGGTATGATTTTAGGTGTAGAGATCAATCTTGAAGCAATAAATGTGGATATGGTGGATGAAGGAGATGATGGGAGTTGAGGTGGTTTGTTGAATCCTGACTTAGAGTATTTACCATGTGGGCATTGGGTGATTAATATGTAGAAGATTCAAATTTATCATTTGGTGAATGATTAGGTAAGGGATTTTGAAGATGTCTAATGGGTTAGTTAGAAGGGTGTTAGGCTTATCTAATTTAAGTATCCAAGATCGATAATCCATTGTATGAGGTCTTTAAAAGTGTGGCACTTTTTGATATCATGGCCTTAGAATTGATGGTGTTTATAAAAGTGGTTTTGGGGTACCATGTGGGGCTTGAGACACATGTCATCAATAGGTCAGATAGGAGGAAGTTGGATAAGATGTGCGGTCATGATTTTGTCAAAGATAGAACTATAAGATTATTTTAGGGAGTATAGTTAGGATTTTTCTAAGAGCCCTTTGTGGAGGATAAATATGAGGAGTGGAAGTGGAAGAAGTCTTAAATTTGATGGCATTGGATGTGTTTTAGATTTTTTCATTATAAGTAGAGGATTTGGTTGATTATGTATTTATATTATTGGATAAATCTTTGACATGGCCTTGCTCAAGGGTACGTAATTACAATTTGTGAGCCATGGTGAAGGATTCCTCAAAGATTTGAAAAGATTGGATTTGAAGAGTGGATGAGATATGATTTACACATGATCTAGAGAATATTTCTATAAGTTCAGTTTGGGGAAGTGGAAAAGACAAGCTGGTTGATGATGCCATGCCACCTAGAAATGAAATCAGTGATGGATTCATTCATAAAATTTATTAATGGTATAGAGGTTGGTAATGGTGATTTTACATGTAATATTTATTGAGAAGTGCTCTAAGAAAAATTTGTGTTTGGGTGAAAGAAGAAGAGAGTGTTGGAGAATATCACTATACTAGTCCAAAGAGGTTCCCGACCAATGACATGGGGAAGTACAAAGTATGAGGTCTTGATCATGGGTGATAATATAACATGTGTGCTGAAAAGCACATATAGATGTTTTTGAGGGTCCTCCTTACTATTGAATTTAGAAAATTTAGGGAGTTCCCAATGTGGAGGATAAGGTTTGATGAGAAGTGATGGGTTGATAAGATCATTGCAAATTTTCCCATAGGTAAATGAGCTTTTAGGAACCAAAGTATAGGCTTCGAGATTTTCCATTATATTTAGCAAATCTTACATAGGGTCATTAGATGTGTGAGGATGGGGGGATGATTGATGTGGTTATAGATTGTAAGAGGTAGATGGATTGGGTTGTGGATGAGATTGATAGTTTTGAGGATAAGTAGGAGTTTTTGGGGTGGTTGATAAGGTGGAAGATAGTTGAATTCTTGTGATTATATAGGTTGGGATATAGGATGTTATGGGGAATATAATTAGATGGATAGAAGATTTCACTTGTTGTAGTGTTGAGAGATGGGGATATTAGATTGAGATTACATAGATTAGTTGGAAAATGTGTGTGGGGTGGTTGAGATGTTTAGATAAATTGATTAGGGAACATTTTTTGAAAGACACTTTGGAGTAGGGGTTGATGAGTTTGATAGAATACTTGAAGGGTGGTGTTATGAGTTGATTATATTTTTATAGACTTGGGAAGTAAAAAGGGGATCCAAGTTTGGAATATGTTTTCGGTGTGGTGGAAGAAGTAGATTATATTCTTGATGGGTTTGAGTAGGAGCATTAATGACCATGGTAGATGAAGAAGTGATGGGGATAGAAGATATATGAGTTGTGTTGATGAGAGATAAGTTGGGTGGATATGAAGCATCGATTGAGTGGATTAATGAGATTGAGGGATCATGGTGTAAGAGTTATGGGGGACATGTTCATGTTGAGCCATTTTAATTCATTCATGGCCCTTGGAAAGAAAACAACAAGTTGAGAAGTAAGGACATCGGTGGATTCAAAATGTGGAGGATAGGGATAGAGTTGTTGAAAGGGAGCTATCTCAATGGAAAGATGGTTGGTTTTGCAAGTAAAGGTAAAATTAAAGAGAAATGGGGTTGGCATCAAGAGATCTTGAAACTCCATGCAACCGTGAGGAATGGTCGGAGGTTTAAAGGCTCCTAAAGATGTGGCAGATGAGGGTGTAGCTAGTTTAGAGGGAATAAAATGATGATAGAGGAAAGGGTTGGTTTTAACATGGTAATTATTTTGGATGATTTGGATCTCATGAAGGGGAACCATAGAAATTATAGGTTGGGAAATCATAGGGGTGGTAATCATATGTGTGGAAGATGTAATAGAAAGGGAGGATGTTTGTTTAGGGATATTGTTGGAAGTGGGGATGTAGTCAGAGGAGGTTACTTCCATTTTTTTTTTTGAGAATGTGCATGAAACAACAAACAACAATTTTATGTTGATTTTTAATATGAAAAATAAAGTAAGCAGCAAAATATTAATTTTATTTTTATTAGAAAAGTGTGAAGAATAAAAGTAAAGGATCAAAGGGAACCTAAGAAGTGGCCAATCTAAGGATGGTTTTAGGTTATTTTGGATGACACACTTGATATACCCAAAGGTACATAAATCTTAAATCGGTGATGATTACTGATACATTGTGGCTTAGTATTTGTGCCTACCACCTCACTTCACGTACCACAACAATAAGGGTGTCGGGTCCTTAGCCTTTATAATGATAATAAAAATATTTCTTATACATCCCAAAAAGCATGGTGACTTTCCTATTAGGTGATGAAATCCCAATAGTTCCACCTGGTAGGAGATGTTTGAGATGTGTTAATTGATTTGTGAGTTTGGTTGTGTGGAAGAAGTGTGAATGCAAGGATTACCTCCTACTTAGACTACGAGTAAACAAGCATGAAGGGTTTTTTTAGATCCCAAAACTAAATGTGAAATTTGATGAGAGGAAGCACACAAAAAAGGGTGAAATGTTGAAAAAGACAAAATAAGGAAAAATGAAGAATACTTGGATAGATGTTATTTTATTTTCTCAAATTTAAGCACAAGCAATACCCCAAAATTAAGAAATTGAAGCTTAACCTAAAGAATTAGTAGAAAGAAAGAAATAGAAAATGTAAATGAAATAATGAAAATAAATAACTCACCAAAGAGAAAGGGTTTTTCCACCGGGGTGTGCAGAATGTTGATCAAATTTTTCTTCTCCTATTTCAAGTTAATGAAATATATATAAATAAAATAGGAACACCAAATGATGGGAGGGTTTAAGGCTACCTCCCTAATATGTGATGATGAATATGACATGTGAAAAATAACCTCTCTATAGTGAGTTTGATGACTTGAAAACAAAGAGAAACTAAAATGAAAAAGGATTAGTAGATAAGATAGTGGGTTGCCTGACTAAGTTAGTCTTGAGAAGTGATAAATTTATAGGATAGATGTCAACTCACTTTGATAAAAATATTAGATGAAATAATAATGGATAAATGATAGGATACAAAGATAAATAAACTGAAACAAGAACTTGAGATGTGATAGTTAAGATAAGATGCGAGATATGAAAATGTATATGATAATATTAAAAGTAAAACTTGGTCGGTTGATGGTGGCCTCAGACTGAATGGTATAGTTAATGGAATTGGGAAAAAAAATTGGATGTGGGTTGTTAGGAATATGGATAGAAGAAACAAAAGGTATTGAATAATGAGGGAGTTGTAGGATAGATGACATATGATGATAGAGATAAAAACATAAGGGTAATATAGATCGAGTAAACAATGACTTGGTTGGGTCGACGGTGAATACACATGGATCTAGTGTTGTAAAGGCTTAAATGGATGGGGAAATATCTATGGAGAAGGATTAGTGATGGTGGATACAGTAGTAAAGCTCCAAGGAAACCATTAGACCTGTAAGAAAGAGGTGATAAAACAAGGGAAGGAATCCAAGTATGCTCTAAATCTTTAAATCTCCACAACAGGAATGTAAAGGTTCTAAGACAACTATAAATTGAAGATTTTTTATCATAAGAAGAGGCTAAAGTAGACCAAGATCTCTAGATAGAAAAATACTTGAAAATTTCCTCCTAAGAAGAGGATGGGTAGAGACATATATATAGGGTCGATGGTGACCCAAATGGGTCACTGATGACTATAGAAGACCATCCACTTGGGAAGTGGAAATTATGTGTATCTCGATAAAGGGGGCCTTAAAGAGGCTAAAATTAGGGGGTTATCCATTTAGGTGCATTAATGTTTCATGGGGAGGATAAAAGGTGGTGGGACCATAAGAGGGCATTGAATGAGGGGAGGTGTAATCCTAAGGACTATAAATGGGGGTTTTATAGGTGGAATCCTAGGAAAATAGATAGGTTTTAGAGGTAATTAAGTAAAATTGGAGGTGGATTATGGGAAATAAATAATGATAGTATTAAGATGGGATTATGATAGGGAAAAGGTGATTTAGAGGAAAATGGGATATAGGAGGGAAATAACAATTTAAATAGGAAGAGATGTATGCATGTGTGAGATGGTGAAAAAGGGTTGAGAATGATGAATGAGGAACAAGGGTATAAAAAAATTGGTGTCTACACTTATAATATGAAATTTAGGATTCAAGTCCTAAGTTAATATAATATGTAATATTGATAATTTAGAACTAAGACAAATAATATTAATAATCCTAATTTATGTTGCTCTTATTTTTGTAACAATTTTTCCAATTAGAATTGACAAATTACAATTAAGGTTTTAGGGTTAGAAATATAATTTGGATTACGTGGATAGATAATGTGTAAAATATTGATAATGTGCACAAAATTAGATTAGGGTGTCATCAAACTATTTAGAAAATATTTTAGTTTAGAACTCAAACACATGATAAGTTCATGGGAATTAGGACACCTTTGGCACCAAAACTATCTCATTGGATATAATATTTAATATGGGGATGTAAACCAATGGAATAATTGTTTTGGGTCCCACTCTACATCAATGTGTTTCTAGTAGCTAATAAAATATATAATAGATTTATTTTTTTTTTAATTCATATTAATTGACTATATTTAAAGTCATAAACTTTAAAAATAAATTAATTCATTTATGTATTAATTAAAAATTATAATGTGAAACTCATTAAGCTACTTATATAAAGTGAATCAAGTGGAGTCAATTTACGTCTTATGTTGAGATAGGTTAAAAATAGTTATGTAGCTAATTGATGCATGAAAATGTTATAAAATTACATGAGTGTCTTGATGTAATGGGAATTATTTTTCTCTTAGAGAATTATTTTTGCAACTTTGTATAGAATATATTTCAATATTGGTTTGCAGAATGTAAGAGAATACTTAAGATCATTTATTGTTCATCTAAACAAACTCAAGTATATTGCTAACACTTATAATCCATATAATTCCAAGTTTCCAAGAAAATATACATTCAAAGGAAATACTATTGATTGTAAGCTTACTTCTAAGGACACTCTATATGCTATTACCCAACCTAAAAGATACAATTACAACCCACACAATGATAGTTTATATGATTACCTTATGCTCCGGACATTGTATTGAAATAATTACTTCAGTGTAACCTCGATTATGTCCCTCTGTTCACCAATAAGTTGAGTAAAATAGATATGGTAAGAGGTTAGGAGGCCACAAAAGATAATTAAATAGCATATGACAATAGAGTACATAACGTATGTTAGATCTAGGAAGCATGATGCTTCCTAAAGATCTTTATCAATCCTTTGTTTAATTTAACGTAAATAAGAAACTTAAATAAAAAGTTCCTATTGTAATGCAATGATTTAGATTTATCAATACAAAACAATATGCTAGATTTAATGTTAAATAACAATGTATCACTAAATATAATGAAACCAAAGGTTTGTTTGGGCTAGCACATTTGTTAGAGGTTTGGTAAAGGTAATGATGCGGTGATTAGGTGAGGTTTGGGTTGGTTTTGGTTGAATAGAAGGCTTGCTAGTATGAGAATATAAAATAGCACGAGAGACCAAAGTATTGGTCGGGTGGTGATGTTGGTATAGGGATGAAACTAACAACTACAAGGTAAACTAACATTAGTAGGGGAAATGGATGATAAATTAATAAAAATGGCCTTTTAGTCTCTCGTGATTACATAAAGAGCAAGGAAGGTGTGGTTAGGCTTGTAATAACTAAGAAGACTAAAGAATGCGAGAGGAAGAGGTTAAGAAAAGTGGAAAGGATTGAAATGGTTGGGTAGGTGGATTGGTGGGAATATGGAGATATTTGGGTGATAGTAGAAATGGAACTGCTAGCCGAAAAGAAGTAAAAGATCTACAAAGAATGTAAGAACAGAGATGATGAAAACCATGTTACTTACTTATGGTCATGAATATCTCATGAATGAAGGTGGTGGTGGTTGATTGAAGAGGTTATGGCTGGTTTAGTGCCATAGAGAAGTGCAACTTGTTTGTTCTGTGGATACTCCAACACTCTATAAGAGAAATTGTTTCTTGTGTTATACTATAGTGGTGTGTCGTCATCGTTTGGATGTAGGAATGTATTTTAAAATCACACTTTATTATAATAGAATTCCCAAAATCAATGAACCACCCATGTAACAAGTTTTAAAATTGTATATAAAGGAACCAATGGTGGTTTAGGCGACCAATATTGGCCAAGGATAAATTTGGAGTCAATTAGGGTGAATTAGTCCAAGTTACCAAAAATAGCCTGATCTTTACTATGGTTGACATGATATTGATTGCTAATGTGGGTCTCAAGTGAGGGTTGATACTTAGATAAGTGGGAGTGTTGTTGGAGAAGGAATAGGACTTTAATTTTAGGGTTTGAAAGATCCCAATTGCTTATGATGAGTAGAGACTCAATCTAATTTAATTAATAGGCTAGGAATAAGTCCATCGTGAGGTTTCTAGGTGATGTGGCTAGGTGAGGCATAAATCAACTTAATTAAAGTAATTAAATTAAATAATAATGTGAGGATGTGCACTAATTCAATTATAAGTAATTAAATGAATATGAGTGCGGGGTAAGGGTCATGGTTAGTTGAATACATTATGTTGATTAATTAAAGGGATCCAAGGAAGTGTGACCCAAATTTGGTGTCTACATTTACCTATTTTTTTCATGTATCTTGTATTGATAAGCGACAACGACAAAAACAAGAATTCGGTACCCCATGTGTGAGTGAAGGTTAGGTTTCCCAAGTATGGGTGGAGGTGATCCCCTCAAACCAATAGCGATGAGGTGATAAATGGAGTCGGTGAGTGGTTTGATAAATGTGTAAGTGATGAAAAATGAGGTATAGGTGGGGTATAGGTAATGGTAATATCGGTGTGGGTAATAGGAAGGGGCATTCAAATGCATGCACACATTATAAAATGTGATAAGGTACTAGGTTGAAGAGCTTGTAAACTCTACTTCATCAAAGGTTGGTTGGTTTATCCAAACAAGGTTGATGTGACCTAGGTATCCAAGGTATAGGATACGGTCCTAAAACACAACTAGGCTAGGTATAGGAATGGGCATTAGGTGTGTTCCAAAACACCAAAAGGTTTTCTTGGGATAAATGACATAACATTAGACAAGATAAGGTCATTAGGCTGAGCAACATAAGTAACATCATCGCAAGGTATAGCTAGGAATTGAATTCGAGTGTCACAATGGGCAAGGTTAGGGTTGGGTGATTTAGGAAAGGCCATAGGTAAGGCCATGTTAGGGGTGAAAATATGCCCCTACTGATTTTGTGAGGTTGGGTTGTAGGTAATAAGGTCATTAGGTTGAGTGGTAAGCTTGGGTTCAAACATGGTTAAGGATAAAAGGGTTTTGGACAATTGAATGTGGAGATAAATAGTGGAAGGGAATCAAACAGGATAATCGATACCGGTTAGGGAAAACCAATGTCGAGTTAAGAGGAATCAACCATGGTACACTAGGGCACATGACCGATACCAATCAAGCTAAACCAACATCGGTCAGGTTGGGGGTAGGGTAAAAAGTAAAAATTCATATGTTATGGATTCATTTTAACCTTTCAAGATATAGAAAACAATAGAGTGTGGAGACTTTAGTGTTTTCCATGGAGAAAAAGGAAGAGGCATTGTACTAGGATGAGTTAGAGGTATCGAGTATTTGGAGGAGCTGGGTAGGACGGGTCAGGAGATCATTCGTGGGAGTGATTTGATTGGCTAGTGGATCGAGATTTCAATTTGAGGCATGGTTGTTGTTAGTGGTGAATCACATCACCCCCGAATGTTTGCAACTTGATGGGTTGATACTCTCAATGCGATTGCATAACATGGAGCTTTTCCCAAGTGTGGGACATTGAGAAATTAGAAAAGCTCTCAGGATGAAGGCGGTTCTATTCCTCTGTTCGAGATGCACACATAAAAATGTAGAGGTTTACTCAAAACCTAATCTAACTTTCCAAGGAGATAGGGTAAGAAGATGCATAAAAATAAACCTAAACTAACAAAGGTGATGCACCGAGGAATGAAGAACACATGTCTTGCCAATAAACACAAACCATTAAAATGCAATGCAAGATCATGCACAGATAACCAAATTTGTAGTGAAAGATCAGGAGGATGTAAATGAATACAGAGAGGGTTGAGAATCATCCACAAGCATGCATTATTTTCTCCAAAGATTGATACAATACACTACAAAATGCCAAGAGGAAAAGTTGCATTACAGTTTTAGATGGGAGGTTTGAACTCCAAAAATTCACCTGCCAAAGAGAAGAAGGGAGGGGAAAAACAAGAATGTCCAACCTTTAGAAAGAATCCCTCCTTAAAATTTATAGGAAGAATGAGAGAGAAAGAGAGTGCAATTCCACATCTACCCCAACCACCTCTAGGTTACATTTAATTCATCTCATTATGGTGGTAGAGGTGAGAACCCTAGCAAACCCAAAAAGTGGCGAACTGTATTTTACATTTTTAAGAATTTTCTCACCCAATTGAAGATATCCAATTGTAGTTGGATAGAGGACTTTGTAAGATTTCTGAAAATTCCAACCTTATGTGAATCCGAGCTCCCTGTCAAAAGTTATGGCCGTGCTCGAATATCTAGGTCGAGTGCTTCTTGTCGGCGCTCAAAATGTTGCGCCTCCTGAAGGTGCACCTTGGTGCATCCATCTTTATGTCGACATCTTCTTACTTGTGCCATGGATGCATCCATTTTCATGTCGAAACCTCTTGCCGTGTGCCCTTTACCTGTGCCTTGGTGCATCCATTTTTGTGTTGACATCTTCTGATGTGCGCCTTTACCTGCACCAGGGCACATCCATTTTTGTGTTGACATCTCTCGTGCACCCTTACTGCGCCTTGGCGCATCCATTTCTCAATGTCGACATCCTATGATGTGTGCCCTTTACCTGCACCTTGGTGCATCCATTTTTTGTTGACATCCTCTGATGTGCACCCTTTACCTGTGCCTTGGCGCATCCATTTTGTGTCAACATCCTGCGATGTGCGCCCTTTACCGCACCTCACAATAAATTTTGGGGTTTGAGTTTCTTTGATTTCCATATTCTTCTCTTCGCATATCTGCCCAGGGGATATATTTACAATAGTTTCTAGGAGGAGGTGTTGGAAGTCCACCGATTCCCAGAGACCGAGGTGCCGGTGAGGAGGAGGAAGCGTGTTGAGGAAGGAATTAATCCATCTTGCCCCTCGTATTTTTAATTGAAATTTTTCCTAAAGTGAACAAATGGGGTGGGAAATTGAAAATTTAAATGAGGTTAAAATGAATGAAATCAAGTAGTGGGAGGGTATAATGTAGATTAATTAGGTGGGAAAAGGAATTGGGGAATGTTTTTAGTGGGATTGGGGTATATTTTAGGTTTTTTTTTAATTCGAATTTGGGGCATAGGGGTTGGCCTTAGGTCCGAACTAGAAAGCTGACACCGATTAGGCATTGATGGACATTGGTTTGATATACTAGCATTGGTGGTTGAGATAGGTGGTGTGGTACCGATTAGAATGATCGAGTCTGCACGGTCCAATGACCAATGTTGGTCACTTCATGAAAAGTGACCTAGTTTATAAAAGGTTAAGTTATGCGGAAAGATGAACTTATAAGATAGAGAGGTAAGGATTTTTAGAGAGATGGGAGGCGAGTAGTATATAAGTAGGTGGGTTTAAGATATATATAGCTAGAAATAGATGGGTATGGGTTAGATCAAATATCAAAGGAGAGAAAGTGATGAAATAGAACATGGGGACTTTGTAGGATAGATAAAATCGATGATAGCTTAGAGAAATAGTTAGGAAATAGATAGGTAGGTAGAGTAAGTTGGGTGTGGGGTGGGGGTAGGTATGGGTGAAGAAATGAGTAAAGTAGGAAAGTACTTTACATTTTTGAGTTTCATGGATGCACTGACCACAAAATAATTTGATGATACGAGGATAGGGTATTCCCATTATTGGGGAAGAAGTGACCCATCATCGGGGAGGACGCAGTGGAATCGCATAGAGAGGTTGGATTGGTTGGGATAAGGAGGTACATATGGATCAATGGGATCATAGTATTATGTTCACTTTCATCAATATATGGGATGCAATGACCAACGCATTCCATCTACCCACCATCCAGATGACAATCACATGTGGGATGTATCTTTGGATTCTATGGTTCTGCGATTGTTTGGGATCTCATTTATTTAGTATCAATAGATGAGGTTTTTGAGGCAATGATTACAATATTTGGAGAGATCGAAAGTGACTTGGGAAAGCACAATGTCGAGTCTCATATATGGAGTGATTTATTTTGTACACCTACGAGAGACTCGGTTAAAGTACAAATGATGGTAGTAGTAGGGTACTATACACTTCTAGATTTAGAGGGTGGACGATTTTCTCAAGGTTTGATGTAATTTCTATGGGATATGCTAGAGGATCAAGTTTTTTTCCATGAGTTCCTACATATATGGCATAGTTATATAGGTAGTTATGAGGCTATCGAGAGGATGTGCAACAAGACGACATCTATTGTACATTCCTACTACACTACTGGGCATATGAGCACATAGTGATTGTGTGCCCATGGGGACTACCGATAGTAGATTGACATCATGGTGGAAAAAGGGTTGGATATAGGAGATGGGTGGAATTAGGTAGTCATCCACAAGTGGAGGAGGCAATGCATGACATGGATTACTATAAATGTCAGTTAGAGGTTTGTATGCCATTGACATAGTTTGGAGACCCTATGTTGGTTTTCCTGCATATAGAGGATGTTCCGGGAGTTACGGGGTTGTAGATACTAAGGTGGATTCAAGAAAGGTATCTTTGGAGAGCATGAGATGATTCTAGTGGATAGAGTCCAATGCTAGTTTGGACTACATCAAGATGTGTCACCACCTTTTCCATAATACCGCAGAGATGATGTAGAGAGACCATTATCTCCACCCCAACCTATAGACCTAATAGGATAGCGAGGAGGTTCCAATTTATAGAAAACTTGATGACACGAGGAACACTATAGCACATAAATAGTGTTGGGTAACACAGTATAGGAAGCACCATCTTAGCCATGGCATTTGGATTTAGTGACTATTATTGTGCAAAGAGATGCACTATAGGGATAGGTGACTTATCTAGGTGTACAGTTGCAAGAAACACATGTGCGCAGTGGCTACCTTCATAGGGCATGTGACTACTTTACTGTGGTCACCTAGCACATGCATAAGCATAGGCTCTTGCACATTCTCTGTAGGGGATGAAGCACGGAGTAGTTGCTACGAGGCATAGTCACGAGGTTTTAAGAGCGAGATCACAACCATTTTTGTGAGGCATGGGTTGTGGAATTATAGGAACAAGTAGCCACACAATCACCAGCATAGAAACCAAGATAGGGTCCCATTTTATAGGCACTAGAACAATGATAGGGTCCTTTAGTATAGGTACAAAGGCCATTATTGTTAGGATAAGGTTCATAATTTGGAGCTAGGCCAATGGCGCCACCCCATACTCTATCCATGGCTAGGTTTAGGGATGCCTTGAATAAGGCTCATTATTAATAGGATAAACTGAATGTAGAAGGTATTGATGTCTTGTGATATGCTGAGCACATGTCCCAAATGGCGTAAGCAAGTGAGAGGATTCGGTCTCAAACTCATAGTTCTAAAGAGGTAGTACCTGGGGGCATCGGCCCTAGAGACAGGTCAGGGTGAGGTTACTAGCTCTCATAAGTGGGCCCAGATGAGGGCAAGGAGGAGGAGATGGTGGGTGGACAGAGACCCCTAGAGGGTGGAGAGATGATGAGTGGGTGGGTGATAAGGTGAGAGGAGGATACATGTGAGAGAAAAGATGAGGGCCTTAGGTGGGGATGCGGCTATTTATGAGATGTGGAATTGTATTTTGATTTTGATATATATACCACTACATGTTGAAAATTGTGAGATTTTACATGAGAGTTTTTGAGATACTTTCATTATTTATCCCTATGTAAATATGTATTGATACATAGATACTCCCTTTTATATAGTTGATGATGATATTTTATTGATGATGGACTTGGTTTCATTTTCATTACTATTGTTATATTATGAAAACTAGGTGAGTTAGGCATGGTTAAGTTAGGTATAGGCATGGTGGATTTAGGTATAGGAATGGTTGAGTCTAGGTGTAGGCATGATGGAGTTGAAAATCTCTAAGTTACTGATTTTATGGAAATGATGTGTTGAATTTATGTTGTGTTCAAATTTCCAAGTAATTAATATCATGTAAATGTTAAATGATTTAAGTATGATATGGTTAATGTTATAAAATGGTAGGTACGATGAAATGATGTATTTTTGTGATATATTATCTCTAAGTTATTGTGTAAATTGAAACTAACTAGGTTAGAATGTGAATGTAAAGGGGAAATTGTTAGGGGTAAAAAGTGGATGAGCTTACCTCTAAAGGCCCCATGCCCTAGAGTATTACCTCACATAGCCTCGATAAAAAGTGGCCTCAAGCTGATGTATTTCTCCCAAAAGCTAGGGAATAATATGATGGACGAGAGGAATTCCCAAGCTTTACGCAAAATTCAAACCTTGCGTGAATTCGAGCTTCTTGTCAAAAGTTATGGTATGCGAATAAATGGGTCAAGGTATGCTTCTGTCGATTGCTCAAAATGTTGTGCCTCTGAAGGTGCACCTTGGTGCATCCATATTTATGTCTACATCTTCTTACTTGTGCCGTGGTGCATCCATTTTCATGTTGACACCTCTTGCCGTGCGCCCTTTACCTGTGCCTTGGCGCATCAATTTTGTGTTGACATCCTCTAATGTGCGCCCTTTACCTACACCTTGGCGCATCCATTTTTGTGTTGACATCCTCTGATGTGTGCCCTTTACCTATGCCTTGGCGCATCCATTTTGTGTCGACATCCTCTCGAGAAGCATGTTGAGGAATGAATTAATCCATCTTGTGTATTTTTAATTGAAATTTTTACTAAAGTGAACAAATGGGGTGGGAAATTGAAAATTTAAATGAGGTTAAAATGAATGAAATAAGGTAGTGGGAGGGTATAATGTAGATTAATTAGGTGGGAAAAGGAATTGGGGAATGTTTTTAGTGGGATTGGGGTAGATTTTTAGGTTTTAGGTTTTTTTTAATTTTTTCAAAATTTGGGGCATGGGGTTCGGCCTTATGGCGAACTAAACTAGACACCGAGATTAGGCATCGATGGACATTGGTTTGATATACTAGCATTGGTGGTTGAGATAGGTGATCGACACCGGTTTGAATGAATGATGCTGGTCACGATGACCCGATGTTAGTCCACTGTGAAAAGTGACCTAGTTTATAAAAGGTTAAGTTATGGGGAAAGATGAACTTATAAGATAGAGAGGTAAGTATTTTTAGAGAGATGAGAGGTAGAGTATAATAGAAGTAGGTGGGTTTAAGATATATATAGCTAGAAATAGGTGGGTATGGGTTAGGTCAAATATTGAGGGAGAGAAAGTGATGAAATAGAACATGGGACTTATGTAGGATAGATAAAAGGATGATAGTTAGAGAAATAGTTAGGAAATAGATAGGTAGGTAGAGTAAGTGGGTGTGGGGTGGGGGTAGGTATGGGTGAAGAAATGAGTAAAGTAGGAAAGTACTTTACATTTTGAGTTTCGTGGATGCAAGCACAACATAAGTTGAGCCGATGTGGGATAGGGTATTCCCACCATTTGGGGAGAAGTGACCCAGCATCATGGAGGATGAGTGGAATGACATGCGACAAGAGGTTGGTTTGGGATCAAGAGGTACATATGGATCAAATGGGATCATAGTATTATGTTCACTCATTGATAGATGGGATGTAAAGTGACTAACGCATTCCATCTACCCACCGAGATGATGACAATCACACTAGAGGACATATATCAGATTATATGATTACCGATTGTTTGGGATCTCATTTATTCAAGTATCATCACATGAGGCTTTTGAGGTGATGATTACAATATTTGGAGAGATGGCAAGTGACTTGACGGAGCACATGTCACCATTACCATATATGGAGTGATGTATGTTGTACACCCACAGGAGACTCGGTTGGTAGTGTTGATGATGGTAGCGGTGGGGTGCTATGCACTTCTAGATTTAGAGGGTGGATGATTTCATTAAGGTTTGATGGGATTTCTATACAAGATGTTTTGGAGAATCAAGTTTGTTTTACATGGGAACCTTACATATCTAGCACATTTATATAGGGAGTTATGTGAGGCTATAAGAGGATTGCAATGGTATGACATCTATCAGTACATTCCTACTACACCACTGGGCATATGAGCACATAGTGATTGTACTCCTATGCCCATTTTTATAGTAGATTGACATCATGGTAAAAAGGGTCTGGATATAGGAGATGGGTGGAATGTGGTAGTCATCCACATGAGTGGAAGTAGCACATGACGTGGATTACTACAGACATCAGCTGGAGGGTTTGTACACCATTGACATAGTTTGGATACCCTATGTTGGTTTTCCCACATATAGAGGGATGGAATGGGAGTTACAAGGGATACAACTACCGAGGTAGATATAGGGAAAGGTACATTTCGAAACATGAGATGATTCTGGTGGATAGAGTCCGATTCTAGTTTGGACTACATCCAGATGTGCCACCACCATTCCCACAATACCACGAGAGATGATGTGGAGAGACCATTATCTCCACCCCATCCGAAATATCCCAACGAGTGAGGATAGGAGGAGGTTTTAGTGTATAGAGATACTTGATGACACGGGGAAACCTTGTAGCATAGCACATAAATGGTGGTAGAAATACAAGCTATAAGAATGACCACCATGGCATGGTCGAAAGCTAGATTTAGCGAGTGATTGTGTGCAAAGAGATGAACTATAGGAAATGTGACTTACTCTAGGTGTACGAGCTAATAGAAACAAATGGATGCAGTGGCTACCTTGATAGGGAAGTGACTTACTTTACAGGTCACCAGCACATGCATATACGCACATGCTCCTGCACATGCTCCTATAGGGGATGAAGCATAGGTAACCACTTTACAGCATGTCATAGGTTTAGGGCAGGAATCCAGATTGCACCTAGGTTATGGCATTATAGGCAAGTACATAGGTACACAAGTGCACCAACAGGATAGGCACCAAGATAGGACTTCATTTTATAAGCACCAACAATGATAAGGTCCTTTAGTATAGGTAAAGAGGCCATTATTGTTAGGGCAAGGTTCATAGGTTGGAGCTAGGCAATGACACCACCCCATATGTCCATGGCTAGGTTTAGGGATGCCTTGAATGAGGATCATTATTATAGGATAAACTGAATGTAGAAGGTATTGATGTCTCGTGATACTGAGCACATGTCGATTTCCTGAGTGTGAGGATTAGGTCTCGAACTCATAGTCTAGGTAGTCTGGGGTCATCATCCCTAGATAGGCCGGGGTGAGGTTAAATGATAGGCTGAGGCCCAAATGAGGGTAAAGGATGAGATGGTGGGAAGATAGATACCCCTAGAGGGTGGAGAGATGATGAGTGGAAGGTGATAAGGTGAGAGGAGGATACAGTGAGAGTGAAGATGAGGGCCTTAGGTGGGGATGAGACTTTATGAGATGTGGTATCATATTTTGATTTTGATATATATATATACCATTGCATTGTTGTGCTAAATATTGTGATATTGTACATGAGAGTTTTGAGATAATTTGATTATTTATCCTATGTATATATGTATTGATACATAGACACTCCCTTTTATATAGTTGATGATGATATTGGACTGATGATGTACTTGGTTTTATTTCTATTGTTATGTTTATTATGGAAACTAGGTGAGTTAGGCATGGTTGAGTCTAGGTCATTTAGGCATGGTTGAGTTAGGTATAGGCATGATGGAGTTAGGTATAGGCATGGTTGAGTCTAGGTGTAGGCATGATGGAGTTGAAAATTTCCAAGTTATTATTTTATGGAAATGATGTGTTGTATGTATGTTGTGTTTAAATTTCCAAGTAATTGATATCATGGAAATGTTAAATGATTTAAGTATGATATGGTTGAGGTTATAAAATGGTAGGTATGATGAAATGATGTATGTTTTTGTGATATATTAATCTCTAAGTTATTGTGTAAATGGAAACTAACTAGGTTAGAATGTGAATGTAAAGGGGGAAAATTGTTAGGGGTAAAAGTGGTGAGCTAACCTCCAAGGGCCCCATGCCCTCTGAGTGCTGCCTACATAGCCTCGAAAAAAAGGGCCTCAGCTGATGTAGTTCTCCCATAAGCTAGGGAAGAATATGATGGGGTAGATGAATGGGTTGGTAGGTTTTAGGCATGATTGAGTCTAGGTCATTTAGGCATGGTTGAGTGTAGGTTGTTTTAGGCATTGTGGAGTCTAGGTCATTTAGGCATAGTTGAGTTTAGGTTGAATAGGCATGGTTAAAGGAGAATAAATCCCAGAATGTAGGTGTTGAAGGTCTAGTCTATGTGTAGAAAATCAATAAGTAAGAAAAGAGATGAATGGTAAAAGAGGTGGAATGCTTCAAAAGTGGCAAGGATGATAATGAGCATACTGAGGATGAGTTGATGAACTTAAACCCTAAAGGTAGTGCATGATTGATTATTCTAAGGGTGAAGGAAGTTACATGATCAAAAAATATCACATTTGCGATACATACCTTGAGTAGGTAGAAGATAAGAAAGAAGGAAGATGAGGTGAAATGGTTGTTTAGTGTAACCTTGTTGTGAGACAACATGCCTCTTTTGCAAGATACCCAAAACCAAAATAGGAAAGTCCATAACGAAAAAGTTATATTTTTCTTATTTTTGCATTTTTTTTCTTTTGCATTTTTAATAGACTAATCGATGTGGGAAGTCTATGTGGGATGAATAGAATGACTCATTGAGGTCTTTGTGAAGTTGATCAATGCAAGAAGCTTCAGAATATTTTATTACTTTTATATAAATAGTCTTCTTTTGATAGACTATATATTAGGAATAATGTTTTATAGCTCTCCTTCGAGGGAGCAGTCTATTTATAGCAGAAAGATAGAAAGATAGATGTCCTTTTTGAGGGATTCATCTATTTTCAAAAATTTGACTCAAGGAGTTGAATTTAAAATCCCATATATTACTTTTGAAATTTTTTTGGACTTTTAGGTCATGGACAAGACTATAAAGGAGTATAGGCTTCTTTTATGAAGGAAAAACCATAGCACACAAGGTTAACTATGAAAAGAGGTTTAAGTGATGAATAACCATGGGATTCCATCCTGAAAAGAACAAAAAGTATCCATGAGAATCATGTCCATGAGTAGAGCCATGGTACTCATATTTAAGATAAGGCTGAAAGGTGATGGATAATCACATGATTCTTGTTTAGTCATTGGTCCTTAAAAGAGGTAGATGAAAGGAATGGGTACTCAAGGGATGAGTGTGTAATATAAAAAAGGTGATATAGTACTTGATTCAACAATAGAATGGTCGAAGATGTAAGGAATTGAGGGGCTTAGGTTCAGGTTTACCTTTGAGGGAAGATAAATGATAAGCACTTAATCCATAGGCATGAGTAATGATATAGGGTCCAATCCAATTAGGAGAAAATTTTCCCTGTTTACTTTTCTCCACTTTTTTACATGTTGATTTTCCTTCAGGATGAGGTCGCCAAACTTGAAGGTTCATTCTTGGACACATTTTTCATAGGCATGTTTGATACGTTTTTGTAGATTTGAAGGTGATCGAGAGCATTTAGATGGCGTTCATCTAATAACTCAATCTACGCAAATGTTCTTAGAAAAAAAATCATCATCATTGAGCATATCTTTGAGTGAGATATGAAGAGATGGAATTTTTACTTGAGAGGCAAGACAACCTCTATACCATAGACCAAAGAGAAAGGTGTGGTAGTAGTGAGAGGTGAAAATACTAGTGTGATAAGCCCATAAGGAAAAGGAATGTGTGTGTGTCAATCCTTACCAGTATCATCAACCACTTTCATAAGAATTTTTTAGGGTTTTGTTAGTGATTAGCTTGGCCATTTGTTTGAGGATAATAAGGTGAAGAAAAATTGAGTTGAATGTCAAAGTGTCACAAAGTTTGCGTAGGGTTTTGTTTTTGAATTGTTTTCCATTATCAGTGATGAGGCGGTGAGGAACACCAAAGTGAAAAATGATGTGATGGTTGATGAATTCACATATTTTCTCATACTTTTTTAGAAATGAGAGGTATGTATTCCACCCATTTAGTGTAATATTTCAGTAGTGGTAATAATCCATTGATGACGTTAGGAAGAATGAGGGTTAATCTCTCCAACAAGATCCAAACCCCATTGAGAGAAAGGAAAAAGGTCTCGTGTGACTTGTAAGGCATGACTAGGGGTGTGATGAAGATTAACATGTTGCTGAATTTCACACAACATTTGACATAGTCACAATAATCTTGGTTTAGGGTTGGCTAGTAATAGCCAAGGTGAAGGATGCACTTAGTGATAGTGAAGCCACTAAAATGACCTCTACAAATCCCATCATGAACTTCCTTGATGGTGTATGGGATTTTAGAACTTGTAAGGCATCGTAAGAGGATATCGTCAAATCAACACATTATAGATAGAAGACCACCCATGATGACATAGTAAGAGACACTTTTAAGGAAGGATCATTGTCCATTGCAAGTAAGATCTAGAGGTAGAATTGAAAGGGAAAGGTAGTCAACAAATTGCTTATACCAAATGTCACGTGGGTCAGTTTCAATTTTTCCTACAAATTTAATGTCTCGGAATAGATAAGAAGGTGATTACAACCTTTGTATATGTGACAAATATTTTCAAGTCGGAGGGTGAAGTGGGTATTTAAGAAGTGAGAAAGGCATGGTGTCTGTGAATTTTTAGTGGAATGCGAGGTGGTTTGAAGTTCATAATGGTCAAAGGTAGTCAAAATCATGTCAACATGATGTTTATAATTTTGAAGTATCTCATTACAACACTAGTATAGACCATTGACTTGGTTCACAACTAGTTGAGAGTCACCAAAGATATTAATGATTTAAAATCTAAGGCTATGGAAATTTGAAGACCTAACATGAGTGCTTCATATTCAATGATGTTATTAGTATAATCAAAATATAGTTTGAAAGATAATGGCATAGACTCACCATCAAGAGGAATGAGGATAAATCCTACACCACCCCATGCTAACATTTGGAACCATCAAAGAATAAGTTCATCTAGTAAATGGTATCATCCAAGGAGAGGGTAGCAATGGATTCATTAGGGAATTGAAGTTAGAAGATTGGTTTCTGGAGAGAGGTGCGTCTACGATTTGGTCAGCAATAGTTTTTCCTTTGACAAAATTTGATGGATTAATTTGAGATTTAAGGTTTACAAGAATCATGAGTCAACATGCAACACATTGATGTTGGTAAGGCTTAGCATACATGTAATGTAAGGGGTCAGTATTGGTGACAATGAAGGTTTTGTGGTTGAGTAGGTAATGGTGAAGTTTAGTGGCAACAAATACTAAGGCTAGGAAAATTTTTTTCTACATGAGTATATCTAGTCTCGTAGTCTAAAAGAGTCATATGGCTTATATAATAAATTGCTTGCTCCTATGTTTCTCATCACAATGAGTGAGCATGGCACCTAGGGAATGATTAGTGGTAGAAATGTAAAGGTAAAATGGTTGGTCATCCTTAGGTGGAATGAGCACATGTGGTTGGAGGAGGTATTGTTTTAAGGCATTGAAGGATTTGTGGCATTCATCATCCCATTTGAAGGAGACATCCTTTTTGAGAAGATGATGAAATGGATGGTAATGGTCAGAAATCTGAGAAATAAAGTGACGAATAGATTATAACTTGCCTTGCAAACTACGAAGTTGATGAAGGTTAGTAGGTGGAGGCATCTCGAGAATAGCCTTGATTTTAGTGGGATCAACTTCAATGCCATGCAAAGAAATGATAAAACCAAGGATATTTCCCAGAGAACAATGAAGACACACTTCTTAGGTTGAAGGTGAACATAATATTTGATGAGATGGTCAAAGAAAACCTTAAGGAATGCAAGGTGTTTGGCCCGATGTTTGGATTTGGAAAGAATATCATGACATAATATTTCAATATGCTATGCATGATGTCATGAAAGATATAATTCATATCCCACTGATATGTAACACCAACATTTTTAAGGCCAAAGGGCATGAAATGATAGTAGAAGGTCCCCAAGGAGTGATGAAGGGAGGTTTTTTGTTGATCTTCCAAGGCAAGTAATATTTGGTTATAACCTAAGAAACCATCCATGAGTGATAACATCTCATGGCTGGTGGTGAGATCAACTAGTTGGTCAATAATAGGTAGAGGAAATTCATCTTTGGGGAAAGCTAGGTTAAGGTCATGGAAATCCATGCAAATGTGGAGTCCCCTATTGCTTTTGTGATAGGAAAAATGTTAGAGATCCATTGGGGATAATCAATGGGTAGAATGAAGGAAACATAAAGGAGGCACTGGAGTTATTCTTTGACAAGAAGGGAAATGTGAGGATGCATTTTTGCAGCTTTTGTTTCACAAGTTTGGCATCAGGAATGGTTACAATATTGTGGACCACAATATTTGGGTCAATATCCGGGCATATCGGCATAAGAACAAGAAAAAGTGTTGC
This sequence comes from Taxus wallichiana var. yunnanensis, assembly GCA_018340775.1. Lineage (NCBI taxonomy): Eukaryota > Viridiplantae > Streptophyta > Pinopsida > Cupressales > Taxaceae > Taxus > Taxus wallichiana. The sequence continues at coordinate 2,438,610 of CM031237.1, forward strand.
TATGATCCCTAAGGAAAGAAGTGAAAGATTCCTATTCAGAAGAATCTAAATATTGGTACTGTTTTTAGAATGTGTAGGTCGTCATGAGTGTGAATGTTGATTTTGATGGTTGATTCATTCAACATGGTTTGTATCTCAGAAGGTAATGACCAGTGAATATAAGAATCTTCCGCACAAAGGTAGGTGAGAGTAAAATCATCATCCTAACATTGAATGATGATAATAAAAGGTGTGTTTTCATTGATCATGTTAGGATACAATAAGGGAAGAGAGAAGGGATCCTCATCATCTCACTAATAAGTTAGAGGTCCTATGGAAATGGTGTTCAAAAAAAAAAAATTAGAGGAATGAATTTTGATCCATAGACTTGTAGAGGTGAAGGTGGTGAGGTAGGTGAATGGGGTGGAGAGGGTTTATCTTCCTCAATGAGTTCAATTTGGGTCTTCTTGGAAGGTGGTTTAGAAAATGATACAACTATGGTCTTTATGCTTATAGGTGGTGAAAGGAATGACAATATGGCGACCTTGTTCATAAAAACCAAAGCCAAAGCCCTTATAAGTGTAGCGATGGAGGAAGATGTGGGTGAAGTAGAAGTTGGTGAGAGATTAAAGGTGGAGGAAAATGGAGAAGGTGGCTTGGGCTAGGTAGAAGCATCAAGTCCCCCATATGTTAAGTTGAAGTGCAAAGGTGGGGAGGACCATAGGGGAAAAATTTACCTATGTGGTGATCATAGTGGGGATGTTGGTGAAGGTTACCATGCTCTTGATGAGTAAGGAATGTGTGAATGTTATAAACATGGTACTCCCCAAAGTGAGGTGATAAAAACACCTTCTAAGGGATCAGTAGTTGGTATGTGGGTAGCTAGAATGGATGAATCACTGGATGGATATGAAAAAGAAGAATTAGATGTTTGAGAAGTAGATGGGATGGATGATGGGTTACTATAAGAGATGCAACTTCAATGGAAATAAAGGATTTGGTTGTGGAAGATGTACTAGACAAGAAGTGGGGGATGAGGCAGTGGTGAAGAAGAAGTGGTAGTGGTGGTAGATTCCTTAACTAGTATAAGGAAATCATTGGGTTGATACAACATGTTATAGGTCTTGAATGGTGAAGGGTTGGATAGAATGGTATAGTTGTGTCCTTCATGTTCAAATTTTAAATAGCGATGTAAGGTTGAAGGAACAAAACCCATGACGTGAATCCAAGGGTTGCCAATAAGAAGTAGGTTATACTAGAATTCCTCTTATAAGACATAGAATAATTAAAGAATGGCACGGGGGACCACGTAAATGTGGAGAATGATGGTGACAAGGGTGGAATTCATGGCATCATAAATTAATGTAGCATAACTAGGTTATTATGCATGTAATTGGCAAGGATGCAATTTGGTTGTACACATGGGAGGAAATGATGTTGATATTGGCACCTCCATTGATCATAACGTGTCGAATGCATATATTATCAACATAGATGGAAATGAATAAGGTGGGGTCAGGATCATCTGATTAGAGAGGTAAAATCTCTTCGTCATAGAAACTAAGAGTGGCTACTTGATGAGTGGTAGCAGGAGTAGAGGAAGGGGGTGAAGTGGTGAGAGAGGAAACATGATGAGGAGTGATAATGGAGGTAACATGTGTAGGGTCATTAGGTAGAACCTCAATAGATTTGCAGGACCTCAATGAGGGCCTAATGATGAGACTCAAAGGTTTTGATGAGGTCATACAAAGATATTTTGAGAGGAAACTAGTGTGTAATTTTTAAGCATTGTGTGATGGGAAACCCCATCGAAATAGGGTATATAGGTCCACAGATGGTGATTTTTGGTGCAGTAGATGGAATGTTGGGTAAAGGAGTAGCAGATGAGTTGGTTTTTTCTCCTTTCCTTTTTCCTTCTAGGATCGAGTGGTAACTTGAACCATATTGATCTATGGTGAAGGATAAGGTGATTCATGAAAGGTGTAGTGATAGGATGGGAAAAAATATGGTGAGGGAATATAATGGGTTTTGAAAGAAATGACGTGCATTGAAATTTTGGTGGAGGTTTGGCTAGCTCTTTGATACATGGACCATATTGATCTCAAATGTTGGAGGAGGATAAAAGGGTTGTGGAGGTGGAGATGGAGGTCACTAAATAGGTATGGGATGAGGATGTGTGGTGATAGGAGAAGGTGGAATAGGGTCCTCATCTAAAAGATCATCATCATCAAAGTTTTCTTTGAGAGGACATAGTTGGAGAAGAATAGTCTTAAGAGCCTTACAATTTTCCACATCATGCCCTAGCACATGATGGTAAGCGTAAATTTTGTATCATCAAACCCTTCTAGTTTAGGTTTGAGTGGGTCATAAGGTCTAAGTGGTGGTAATGTGATGAAAGAGGTTTCTAAAAGGTTAGCTAAGATGTTGGCGTAAGACCCTACCAATGGATCAAAATGTGAAGTAAGTGTGGGTTTGGATGGAAGTGTGGGTGACTTTATGGGAGAGGTGTCACTAGAGGTGGAATGGAGGTTGAGTAAGTTTGACTACTTGTTTAGTAGATAGTATGGTTTTGGGTTTGGGTTGCACCTTCTTAGGTAAAGGTGTAGTTGGTGAACTAGTTGTTGGAGGTGATGTAGGTTTAACTACCTCTTTGGAAGGTAGTGGGGTTTTGGATTGGGTTGCACCTTCTGAGTAAAGGTGAGTAAGATGTGTGATGTAGAAGGGAAGGTAGATGGTGGAAGGGGACAAGTTAGCCAAGGTGATAATGGAGGTGCGGTGAAGATGGTGGTAAGAGGAAATGTGGAAAGGAATGGTTGAGGAGAAGGGAATGGCATGGGTAATGATGAGGATACAAGAAGTGGTGTAGGTATAGGAGGTAGAAAGGATGTAGGTAATCATGAAAGTGTAGTTTTTATAGGTAATTTTTTTTGGAAGATAGGATCATGATGAGGAGGTGGGATGCTATGTGTTTTTGGTTTACCTTGGGTAGGAGGCTGTTTGACCAAGGTTGATGGGCAAACCTAGGATAGATGGAAGTGGTGAAGGTTATAGAGGGGTAGTGGGTGAATCTTCTATATGTTTGGCCTAAGAGGTTGGGTCTTCCTCTAGGTGGGGGAATAGTATTTGTGATGACTTGTGAGGATGTGGCTAAATCCAATTTTGAGGATGGACTAGGCTTGATGTCGGCATGACTCCCAATGTGGTAATGGGTTTGGACATAAAGGAAGATATAGGTGCAGTAGGGTTTTAGGCATAGGAAAATTTTTGTTTAATGGTAACGGTTTAGGTGTGGGTGAGGGTGATGAAGAAGGGGTAACTACAATTGGCATGGGCATGGTGGGTTTGGTTATCTGAAACACCTTTGGATAGATCATGGAAATGTCAGTGGATAACATCTGCATTTGATTTGAGACAAGAAATCAAGGCATCCCCAAAGCATGGAATTTTCAACATAATCCAAGCAGTTAGCCAAACATGAGAATGACACTATGTAGAGGAGGATGATGTTGATTTGGTAGTAATCCTGTAAATAATTTTTGTGAGATAGGGAAATGGTTGGCTTCAAAATTTTGGGTAGAAGAGATGAGAGTAGATCAACAGGATCCTTGAAATCCAATGGAGAATTGTTTCCAATAGGAAGAGATGCCACTAATGGATCCTCTATGGGTAGGGGAGAAGGCAAGGTGGATGAGGTAGGTTCTTCTTTTAGTGAAGAAGAAGGTAAGCATGACTCTCCCATGGGTAGAAGAGGTAAGTATTGTATATTTTTCAAGTTGAGAGGTGAGTGGGGAAATTACATCGGTAGATATGGTGGAATCATCCATGGGTGGAGGAGAAGATAAGGGGGACTCCTCCATGGGTAGAGGAGTAGATGAAGTAGGTCCTTCCATGGATGAAGGAGCTTATGCAAGAATCTCCTTGATAGATGGAATGGGAGGAAATTGAGAAGGAGTTGGTATGATGTCGAAAATGACATGAACCTCATGAAATTTATCTTCATTGGTTGAGGTTTCTTCGGTTTGGTTAAACAACTAGGTTTGATTTGGGAATGAATTCTTAAATATGTGAAGGTTCTAATTAGCCAGTGCATTAGGGTTATCCAAGATGACATATCCATTATCTAACATTTTTGGATGATGTTTTAATAGTTATATAATTACCATCACTATGACCTCTAATGCGATGATAGTTATAATAATCATTTTGTTTGTACCATGTAGGCACATGATGAGAAAGTTCAAAACCAGTATGTGGTTTGATGGGTGGAAGAGTGATTGCTCTAGATTTTAGAAGTTTTTCTAAAACTAAAGAATAAGGTTCTCCTATGGGAGTATATTTTCATTTCTCCCACTTGAACTAAAAATCCTAAACATGAGAAAGGTTGGAAGAAGGTTTTTATTGGTTAGATGGATGAGATGGGATGGATTTCAAAACCAATGCATTGGAAGATATTTTTTCTTTAGAATAATTATTTTGTGGTTTGGAAGAAGAAGAGGTATCATTTGATTTAAACACATGTTCTTGTTATGTAATTATATCTTATTCTCTTCAATGGCATGGATTTCAAGTTTTTCAAGCCATGGGAATGCTTTCATCAAATGTGTGGAAGGTTTGGACTTGGAGAGTTGGTAAGATTTGTCTAGCACAAGCTCTAGTGAAAAACTCTATCAACTCCATATGAGGTAATTAGAATGTGAGTTGGTTTATCAAGCTCCACCAATGAGTGAAAAAAATATGTGATAGATTCATCTTCATATTGGCGTGTTGTGTACAAGTCAATCATGGTGACCTTCTTGACAATGTTGATAGAAAAGTGGTCTAGAAAATCTTGAGCTACCTAATTAAATGAAAAGATGGAGTGCCTAGGTAGAGCACTATACCAATCTAAAGTTGGTCCCATCAAGGAAATTGGGAATGTCTGTAAGAGAAAAGCATCATCGTGAGTGATGAGATAACACACATGTTTAAAAGACCAAAAATGTTTTTTTGAGTTTTTTTGTTATTGAATCGGGTTGAATTTAGGAATTTCCCTAATATCGCAGGTGGTATGAATGAATCAGAATGTATGGGTGAATGGGCACATTACAAATCTTGTCGTATGTTAGAGAGTTACTTGAGCCAGAGAAAATGCTTATAATGTCTGCATCTTATCAATCATCATTTTGATAAGATCATTTGTATGATGTGATGGAGAGCACCCCTGCAGTATAAGGGGGCTAGATAAGGTTGGTATGATGTGGATGGAATTCTAGTATGTGGTGGTGCTGAGTATGAGAATTTTGATGAAGGAACATAGGACATAATAGATGTGGAGGGAAAGTACCTTGGATAAGTAGTAGATGAAATAGGGGGTTGTTAGTGATATGTGTAAGTAGGTGGAGTGGACGTAAAGAATCTCATAGAAATCAAAGGAAGAGATTGCAAGATGGAGAGGATAAGGTTTTAAAAGGGAGTGTGGGCTACCGACATGAGTGGTGGCTGAGATGAAATAGGTATATGAGAAGTGGAGGATGTAGATAGACCTATACTAAGGGTAGTTGATGAAGGCATAGTGGACATCGTAGGGGTGACATACGTCAAAGGTGTGATAGATGCCATAGGTGCAACAAATATCAATGATGTAGGGTCAAGCTGGGAAACCACAGGTGGTAAGGTGGAAGAGGATAAGGTTACGCTAGTAGTAGCTGATGCAGAAGTGGGTACGAGAGTAAGAGGAATGGACATAGGCATGTTATATACAAGCTTCCTGATGAATCATGGGTAGATGAATGAGCAAGGTAATACTATAGAGTAGTAGGGTTGTGATCAAGGAGTATCGCAAACTCCTCATCACTAGTGGGTATGGTAAGAGACTGATTAGGGTCCATAGGTGATGAGATGGAAGGGGCGATGGGCTAGGTGGAATAGGTTGGCACTAGCATGAAACACGAGAGCATTGGCTTGTCTACAAGTCAAAACCATGTGACTAACAATAGAACTGGTGATCTGAGCTCTGTTGATGATGTAGAAACATAGAAAAGTGGATAAAAATGGATCTAGAAGGTGGGATTTGATCATTTTTTAAATTAAAAAATCAGAGAACACAGAAACCGATGTTGGTGGGTAATCTATGTCGGTATGAGAGAGTAATCGCGCCATTAGCTAGACTAATGGAAGTTGCAATAAAGGGAAAATGAAAGGTTTGAAAATCTAGTAATAAATGATAAAAATGAAGTGAAACTCAATTATGAAGGTGATATCAAAAGAATCAAAATTATATTTAAGTGATAGGGTAATTCACATAAGTCGATAGGTGTGAAAATGAAACCTTTTTTGGGAAAATGACCAAAATAGCTCTAAACCGACAATGGTTAGTAAACCAATGGTGGTATGATGATATAAACATTGGTAGTCACTATATCGTGAGATGACCGACCATTGTGAAATATGTGAAAAGATGGAAAAAGTGAATTTTGGTGATTTAGATCAAATAAAAGGACCAACTCAAAAGCTGAGTATGACAATGATTAATCCTAACACACCAAAAAATAGTTGAAATATACCAACTATGATTGTGGAGTATGTAGGGAGAGAAAAATGGAGAAAATGAACTCACACCTCAAAACACAAATCAAGCAAAAGCTAGCAAACACAAAATCCTATGTTGTAGATTTTATGTTGTGGCTTATGCTATTTAGGAATAACTTGTGAATAGAAAAGATTTTTGGTTACCAAACACACCCTATGAAAACTGACAACTATGGTTGGTTTCAAGTGAATTTTAGCATGTTTTCCCCAATATATACTTTGTAGTACATGAGGCCCGACTCTGATATGATGACTTGACCAAAATCTGGCTCTAGAGCCCACTATCAATCCTCTGATCATGTGATCATTGACAACTTCTTCGGGAAAGATGTTGTTTTAATAAATGTGTAGTTTGTTTTTAGTGGTTTGGTATAGAGAGAGTGTGTGAAAAATGTGAGCTATGATTCAATTTGTCAACCATCAGCTGGTCATGACTTCCAACATATAGGTTGCCCACAATTTAAATGAGCTACAATGCAACATACATAAATGAGATGTAAATATTTTAAACCCAAATCCACAATGAAATTCGATGAGAGAAATAATGAATAGGAAAGAGTATGTCTTTCACTAATGCAATACAAAATTAAAAGAAGTGTTCTTTTTAATCCAAACTACAAGTTTGATTGAGACAAGTAAGAGAAGGAGAATGTTTCTAAGGGAAAAGATTTAATGTGAAATCTCTTTCAAAAATAAATAAACACACAATGATTCCCTAAGAATGGACAATGCAAAGAACCCAAATGGGTCCCATCGGATGTGCCAAAATGTTTCACCAATAAGTTGAGTAAAATAGATAAGGTAAGAGGTTAGGAGGAATACCTATAAAATCAAAGGTGGAAGGTAGAATGCTCACATTGTTGATGTTATCCAAGTGATCATAGAGAACTCATTTTTTTTTGGGAGGACTACCTATAAATACAAAACAAGACCACAAAAGAGCATTAAATAGCATATGACAAGTGGACTACCTAGCATATGCTAGATCTAGGAAGTGTGATGCTTCCTAGAGAGGCTGTCAATCTACTATTTAATTTAACATAAATAAGAAACTAAAATAAAAAATCCTATTGTAATGCAATGATTTAGGTTTCTCAATACAAAACAATATGCTAGATTTAATGTTAAATACAAAATATATCACTAAATCTAATGAAACCAAAGGTTTGTTCAGGCTAGGTAGGTTTTTAGAGGTTTGGTAAAGGTTTGGGACTGATTAGGTGAGGTCTAGGTTGATTTTGGTTGAATAGAAGGCTTGTTGGTCTTAGAATAGAAAATAACACAGAGACCGGTATCGGTTGGGTGACCGATGCCGATATAGGGATGAAACGATGGTGGTAAGGTAAACCGACATGTCGGTAGGGGTAATGGGTGATAAATTAATAAAAATGGATTTTTAGCCTCTCTTGATTGCACAGAGAGAGAGAGAGAGGAAGGTGTGGTTAGGCTTGTAATATAACCGAGAAGACTCAGAATTTAGATGAAGAGGTTAAGAAAGGTATAAAAGTTTGAAATGGTTGGGTAGGTGGATTTTGGGAATATGGAGATATCTGGGTAATAGCAGAAATGGAACTACTAAAAGAAGTAATATATCTATGATAAAGTAAGCATAGATGATGAAAACCACATTACTTACTTATTTCCATGAAGATCTTATGAATAAAGGTGGTTGGTGGTTGATTGACGAGGTGATAGCTAGTTCAAAGTGTCATGACAATGTAACCTATTTGTTCCCATGGGTACTCCAATGCTCGGAAGAGAACTTATTGCTTGTGCTACACTCTGTGGTGTGTAGTCTTATTTTGGATGTAGGAATGGCTTTGAGAATCACTCTTGATTTCAATAGAATTCCCAAACTGAATGACCACCCGCGTAAAGAGTTGTAAAATATTATATAAAGGAATTGATGGTGGTTTAGATGACCGATGTTGGTTGAGGATAAACTAGAATCGGTTAGGGTGAATTAATCCAAGTTACCAAAAATAGGTTGATCTTTACTATGTTTGGTGTGATATTGATTGATAATCTAGGTCTTAAGTGAGGGTTAGTGCTTAGATAAGTGGGAGTGTTATTGGAGAAGGAATATGACTTTAATGTTAGAGTTTGAAAGAGTCCTAGTTGGTTAATATGAGTAGAGACTCAATATTAGTTAATTAATAGGCTAGGAATAAGTCCATGGTGAGGTGTGTAGGTTATGTGGCTAGGTGAGGTGTAAATTAACTTAATTACACTAATTAACTTAATTAATAATGTGAGGATAAACATTAATTTAATTGTAAGTAATTAAATTAATATGGATTTTGGGTAAGGGGTCATTGTTGGGTGAATACGTTATGTTAATTAATTAAAGGGGACCAAGGGGAGTGTGACCCAAATTTGGTGTCTACACCCTCCACCATTTGAGGTTTATGTGAGCAAGCCTCAAGGTAAGAGTTTTGATGTTAAAGCTTACTATGATTATCACCAATGCATTGGTCACATCACTGATCAATGTATCAAACTTTGTCACATCATTCATGATTTTAATGAATCAAATGTAATTGAATGGGATGATCCTAATGAATCTTCTACTCCAACTAATTATACCATTTTTCTACATTGAAATTCTTCAATGATCCACTTCCTAAGTATAACAATGACAAATCTACTTTAAAAATTTGATATAATGCAAAAATATCATCACACTTTTCAAATTTCATGATATTCATCCCATTCTCATGATTCCCACCATAGAAAAGTCTTTAGTTCTTATATTGTATGCATTTTTCAGCTTTCTCAACTTGATTTGTGCCTTTCAAGCTTGTAATTACCTTATATAATTTCACATTTCAAGAAATTTTTATCACGTTGAATTTATACAAGTGTTTTTATCGCTGCTACAAGAATGTTTGAGCTATTCTTTAAGCCTTCTTTATTTTAAAATTGGATCTTAAGTTGTCTTTGTCTCACTCTTGCACCATTTTGGTTCCTAAAACACATCTATGATGCATTTTGGAACTACTTGGTTCTATTTTTGCATTGAATTTGAAATTTTTGCACCTTGGTTCCTAAAGGAACCTACATATGTAATTTTTAATTTAAGTGGTGCCTAAAATGTGTTTCCAAATGAAAAATTACACTCTTGTTCCCAAAATCACCTCCAAGTGTGCTTTTCACTATTCATGTACTTAAGTCACTCTGCATATACACTTTTTAAAGTTGTCATGTTCTAATTTAAAGTTGAGGTTGCACTTTTTCACTTAAGTTTCTCTCCAAGACCATCCCAAGTGCATTTTTTTCTTATGTTATGCCTCACACGTGCTTTTAGAACTTTTAATGTTCTAATGTAAAGTTAAGGATGAAATTTTTAACTTAAGTTGTTCTCTAAGACCATCCCAAGTGTACTTTTCACTTAAGCTACACTTTTTGCACATTTAAGTTCTTGGAACCACTTTCCCATGTAATTTTACACTAAATGATTCATATAACCTATTTCACATGTTATTTTCCCACTTAAATTTTATCAAAGACCATCAAAAATGCATTTTTATATTGAAAATGTACTTAAGTGATTCTCTCGATATAATTTTTTAAGTTGCAAGGTTCTAATTTCATGTTATGGATGCAATTTTAAACTTGCAAGGTTCTAATTTCATATTTAATTTGCACTTTTACTTGCCTCTTTCTCAAGAACCTCTCCAAGAATGATTTTGGAGGTTAATTTTTCCCAAGAACCTATTACCATGATATTTTTACTTATGTTGTTCCAAAAACGCATCTAAGCCCGCTTTTGGGAATTCATTAGTTCCCAAAACTATACTTGAGGTGGTAGTCGGGAACCAATATTATTTTGACCATAACTTTTACATCCAAGATCCATTTTATGTGTAATTTAAAGTGTTGGAAATATGTTAAAGCAAGGATTAATATTTTTCAAGTTTTAGAACCTAAACATTTATATACAAGTGTTTTGGGAACTGTTTATAAAGTGTTGTTTTTAACCTTCATTTAAAGAGCTTGGTTATCTAAAAGTTAAGTTTTACACATTTAATCTAGCCCAAAAAAATTCATGGCATTCTCATCATGATATTGTTTTGAAATGTATTCATGATTTTTTTACCATTGGTGATGGAAAATTTGATCATATGAACTTTAATGATTTTGAGACAAGGATGACTAGTGAAAAATAGACTCCAATAGGAGGAAAAATCCACTGTAACAACTTGTATTAAATTGAGGAATTATTCATTTAATTTCAACACATAATATTGGTTATCATGTGTGTTGATGATTTCAAATGCTTCATATCATGGATATAATTAAAGGTGATGGATGTATTGGGACCATTCCAAAATTCAAGGTTGTAAGTGTTGAAGGTGAAAGTGCTTGAGTGAATCATGCAAAGAAACCTCCATGGATGGAAATCATAATTTATTTTTCTCCTCTTCACTTAAGTGATTTCTATTTCTTCATTAGGAAAAACTTTTTTTTTGTAAAACTTAAGTGACTCAATTATAAAGTCACTTTATGACATAATTTTTAAAGTGGGAAAAAGGTAAAAGTCATATCTTACGATAAAGTAACTACAAGTTGGTTATGGGTTGAAATAATAAATAGGAAGGCATTTCCATTCTAAAGGGATGATAATTTATCTCTTTTTATGTGAATGGAAAAATAAGATTTTACAAATTTGTGTGTATCTATTTTGACTTCATTCCATGAGATATAAAATGTTAACTTGGGAATGAGAACTAGTTTAAGTTTCTTTTCATATTTTGATTAAGAAATCTATTTGATATTCATAACTAAACACATATTTTAAATTTAAATTCATTATGTGTTATGAATTGATATGCAGAATTTGTGCTACTGATTCCTTTACATGGACATTTTTCCATAACCTCACAATTTATTAAGTATGGGGACTTTATGATTCGATGGATTCTTACTCCCATACGCAACTATTGTTAAGTTATATTTTTCATGTGAAAGAAAGGTTTGAGTCTATGTTTTTAATTTAACAAAATAAAATCTCAATCATAGGACTGGTGTAAATTAGTTATATCATAAATATACAATATACCAATATACAATGTTGAACAAGTATAACTAATGAGAGGATATAAGTGAATTAAGCGATATCTAACTATCTAGACTGAATTGATTTTTAATGGTAGTGGAATAGACTCAATCTAGATAATATTTTATTCATTTGGAAAACAATGTTTTGAAGGTTATGTTAGACGATATCTCGTAGAAGAGGACAATATATCATGGGTACTAGTGTCTAAATTAGGTTTGAATGTCACAGTAATGAGTGTAAACTTGTCTCTTTTAGTGTCTAATAATGTCACCTTCACTTCACTTTTTTCAAATCCACTTAAATTTAGGGCTCTCCTATCATAAATTTACCTAAAAACAAACCCTAACTACTTGTAAAAGACTCAAACACACATTATAATAAATAAAATAGGCATATGTTTGATTCATACTGACCTCAATGGTCACCCTAATGTGATTTTCATCAAGTGTTGCACTACATTTTAGACTCAATGTAATTTTGGTGCGTATGTGTGTGATAGATGTGTGTCCCTTGAAGTTAGGTTACCCTTATTCTAGTCACACCAAGATAATAGATATAACTAATTTCCCCACAAGATGAATGTGTGTGTTAGAACTTAGAATTTTACCTTCCTATGCAATTAATGATACAACCTAAATGTAGTCTTTAAGTTGTTCCTTTTTTCCTAGGTAGTAAATAGAAAATAGTAACCCCCTGTGCCCCTTAGAATAATTATTAGGTTGTGTATATATATGATTCCTTTAATTGAATTTTGAAATTAAAAACACTAGAAGATGACCCAAAGTGATAAATACAAGTTTAAAAACATAAAAAAGTGGTGTGTAATTTAAAATGTAAGAACACAAGTGAAGGGAAAAAAGTTCCCACAAGATGATAATAACATCAACTATTATTATCCCATATTGGGTGCTTATGTTTAGAAATATCTAGAGATAAATCAAAAATACTCATCTGAGTAACACATTATGTGATGTAAAAAAGTAATAAGATCATTCCATTAAAGTAGAGGACGAAAGCCTGGAAAGGTAAACCGTGTAAATATAAAGAAAAAAAAAGTGTTATCAATGTAAAGGTTTCTTTCTTAGGAATCATACATATAACAACATACAAGAGGTATAATGTAATAGTAATAAGTACATAATTTTGTGTCTACATTTTTCCCCACTTTATGTTGGTGAATGAATATTCAATAGCATAAAGTAGATAGAAAGAGCGTACCTTATAGAGATAAAAAAATGATTATACTGATAACATACTGAATGGAAATTGAAGGATGTGTATCATGGATTCTAAGAGGGGATAAGAACCCTAGGATGAATTATGTGCATAGTGAAAATTGATACATACATTTGTAACCAAATATTTCCTTTTCTTGAGCATTTTGTGCTTGAGATTTCTCCTTGTTCCATTTTTGTTTCCTTTTTTAGGATAAGGATGGACTTGTAAAAGAAGAAAAACTATATTCAATTTTCATAATATATGAAATTCAAATTCAAATTAGAGAAATAAACATAACATGTATAAAAATGTGTAAAATAAATAAGTGAATCAAGGATAGAGTACACCTAAATACTAAGAGAGAAAAGATATAACTTTTATTTGTATTGTTTCCTTAGAGATTTTTTCCTTGGAGATGGTAGGATGGGTCTAGAGTAATCATTTCATAAAATAATGTGAATAATCTTAGGATTTATGTGTCATTCTACTAGAGGAAGATTATTTGAATAGCGGTTAGATTTTACCTCTATCCATGAAACTTTCCAAAAACCCACAGATAAGTTCCATTGTAAATGGTCACCAACCTAATAATATCGGTCACACATGATACTTTGTTCCATACATATCTTTTTCCCTATATATGCCATAGGTTCCATTCATTATTAGATATAGGTAGGAAAAATGTGATCTTGAGAAATAAAAATAGTTAGTTCCCTTTTTTAAACTATGAAACATGATACTTGATTTTGCTCCTTTGTTCTAGATAGTAAACTAAAACTAAATGTATGTTGTTGGATTATGTGCAAAAATATCACCGAGAAACTATTCCAACTATCAACTACCTATTTTCCTAGGAAAAACCACCTGTGGGACAATAACACCCATCATTACTTTCTACTTTGGGTAATCATGTCCCTATGTTTTTTTTGTCTTATGTTTGATTAAAACCATTTTTTTAGTTTTTTTACCCAATTCTGCTTTGTACCATTTTTTCTCTGGTTTTTGAATTTCTAATAGTGTTAAATAATCACTTGATGGTTTTCCCCCTCATTTGGGGTGTAAGAGATGGATCAATGTGATCGTGGCTCAACCGCGAGGACCTAAACCTAACATGCACATCTGAAGAAGGATTACTACATGGGAAATATGGCATGTTCTTGGTAGTAACCATGGCACATGAAACATAATGTAAAGAAATCTAGAAATAAGTATTAATTATAACCAATCATGCCATAATGTAAAATAAACTAGTTAAACATGTAATAAACATCAAAAGTATAGTATAGTAGATGGTGGAAAACACTAGACACAACCCAAGATGTCATAATACATTCAAGGCCTTCAAGACCATACATGAAAATGACACAATCATAGGGTATATCCTACAAACAATGGTAAACAAGTCACAATCATATAAGACAAGACACAAGAAAACAATACAAGTATATTAATGTAGTTGGAAGTAAGTCTACAAGATAAATGCTACACATGAATAAGAATCTATTAGCATGTTAGAATAATGAATAATACATCACAATGTATATATCAGAATGAAGTATAAATGAAATTAATAGATATTGCAATGATAACATCTGAATGTGGAAAATATAGGGAAGGTAAATGCCCCTAGGATTCTAAGTGGCACTAGTATTGAATAGTGTCAAGCATCATGCATCATGTGATAATCTATATAGCCTACATTCACCTTAAAGTACCATGTGAATGTACACATGTATATGTAAAAATGATAGATCATATTATGAATCAAGATAACATGATAGGTAAAATACAAAATGGAATAATATAAGAAATTAAGGATACATTCAACCAAGATCTAGGCTAATTTTTTTTGTATTTTTTAATATTTAAATGTTTTTGTATTATTATAATATGAGATCCTATGAACAGGGAAGGGAATCAAGGTTCCCCCAGTATGTATGTGTGTAAAGTGAGGTTTATGTAAGTAAGTGTGCCCTCAAAATCATTCTTGAACCTTGAATAAGAGTGCGTCATCAGGTAACAAGGGGGAATTAGATGCACCAAAGTATGACAAATGATGTAAATATGCATAATATTTCTTAAGGTACCTAATTTTCATGGGGATTTTGATGGGTTTTCCATAAGGGTCATGATATGATAGACACAATTGCCCATTTTTTTAGTAATGACATATTGGCTAATCCAATTGGGTTTGAATTTTCCTTTGATGGAAGGTTATGCATCACTTTTGTTACGATTCTCTTTAAGCACTAAATCACCAATATTAAACTCATGAAGGTGTAACTTTGTATTGTAAGAACATTTGATACATTCCTAGAAGGCTTGAATATATTCTAAAACATGTATATGGAGAGATTCAAGCATTTATAGCTCATGTAGCCATTGATCATGGTATTCATTATCTTGGAGGAAATTTTTAAGTGAAACACGTAATGATGGAGTCTCAAGTTCCAAGGGAATAACCTCTTCCATACCATATAAAAGGGAAAACGGGTGGAATTGGCACTTGTATGGTAATACCAAAGGGCATACAACATCTAGTTATTCCAATCATCATAACAACTATAAACAATATTACGTAAAACTAAAAATATTCGAGTAGTAGTGATGATGAGTCTATTTCCTTTAGCCAAATCTAGATTTATCTTTCCAACAATGTGAAATGCCCACAAAGAGAAGGGCCATGCAAATAAAATAGGTTATAACTCATAAGTTGGTGCATGGTGAAGATTACTATATAATTGGACTTTATAATTTTTTTATTATATTACAAGAAACATTTTTCCGTATTAGGCCAATAGTAACCTTACCAAAGTAGATTTTGGGACATAACCTTGCCACTAAAATGTTCACCACATATATTGTTGTGCATCTAAGATAGAGAAAGTGGAATATAATCAATTCCTAGACAAAAATCACATATATTATATCATAAAAATTCATTAGACATGCTTCTTATGGGTATATATTGTCACGTAAATCTTGTGGGTAGAGAAAATTGTATATATTAGTGTACCATTTTGGATGGTCAACACTACGTGTAACAACAAGAACCTGTAGTTCCTCTATTGTACATAATATATAAATGGATGATGCAAATTATGAATGGTGAACATAACATGGTCATCTATAATGTCTACTGGAATAAGAGAGGCAACACTAGTGATGCCATTAACGTATCAATTGTCCTTGTGCTTGGGAATATGGTAATAGTGTATGAATCAAATGTAATAAGGATGTCTTTAACAAAAGTGTGATATTTAATTAATTTCTTCTTTTTTTCTAATAAATACCATTTTCCTAGGTAACAATGAGATAAGAGTCACCAAATATCTAAATATTATGTATATGAAGAGCACGAGTGACTAATACACATAGAATGAGTGCTTTTTATTCAACAATATTGTTTTTGCAAGAGAAGCCTAATCGATAAGAAATGGACATAAGTTGAGCATGTGGTGTCATAAAAATAATGTTAGCCCTAACCCCAATGGCACACTGCGAGATCCATTGAAGTACATAGTCCAAATATCAACATTAATAGTATAAATAGTGAAATTATCATGAAAATCATCAAAAATTGGGAAAAGATCATCAACAAGAGCCTTGACTAATTAATCAATGATAACTTATTATTTGATATATTTTTATGGAAAAAAATTATGATCAAATTTAGTAAACAACATGACACAGTGAGCCAAGTGAATTGATAAATGCATTCAAAAGAGTAAGTATCACAATGGATCAACTTGAGTGATGTCATGAATTTCAACGTTAATCATGTAATGACATGGATTTTTAGTG
Organism: Taxus wallichiana var. yunnanensis; assembly: GCA_018340775.1. NCBI lineage: Eukaryota > Viridiplantae > Streptophyta > Pinopsida > Cupressales > Taxaceae > Taxus > Taxus wallichiana. The sequence continues at coordinate 2,455,240 of CM031237.1, forward strand.
AAAAAGAAAAATCTAAGGTATAATTTCTCAATGTAACTATATTTTCACTCATAGGAGAGCAATGTGTTACTAATATAATATATAATGCACTCTCATTAAGTCTATCATGTTGAGAAAGAAAATACTCCCAATACATGAAATATGGTAGATATATATAAAAATAATGCTTGATCGGGAATGAGAGGATTCAAGACATGCAAATGAGGTTGAGTAAATAAGATTTTATAACATCAAATTCCCATTAGTAATTTTTGTCTCATACAAACTTAGTATCCTTCTTCATTAGTCCTGCAAAGGGCTTGGGTTTATCAACTAACATTGTAATGAATCTTTAGACAACTTTGATTTTACTTTTTAATGAGTGTAACCAATGAAGGTTACGAGGAGGAGAAATATCTATAATGGCTCATATTTTATGTGGATCAATATCAATACCTTGTTGGGAGATAATATAGCCTAATAAATTCCCAATAGTAACACCAAATATGCACTTTTTGAATTGAGCCATACATTATATTAATGGTAAGCATGTAAAAAGTGTACGAAGGTCTTTAACATGGTGGGAATGATGCTTTGACTTGGAAAGTAATTCATCAACATAATCCTCAATGATCTTATGAATATAATCATGGAATATGTGAGTCATAACACATTGGTATGTAGCTCCAATGTTTTTAAGGCCAAAGGGCATGATAATATAGAAAAATTGTTGTATGGTGTGGTGAAGGATCTCTTCTCTTGGTCAACAAGGTTAATTTTGATTTGATTATAGCTAGAAAACCCATCCATAAATGAAATCATGTCATGAACCCTAGTGGATTTATAAATAACATCGATAAATGATAGAGGAAAGTTATCCTTAGGGAAATATTTGTTAATATCATGAGAGACAAAGTGCAAAAATGAACCTTCCCATTAGGTTTCATCACAAGGACAATATTAGAGACCCATTGAGGTTATCGAATGAAACAAATAGATCCTATATCCAATAAACATTGTATCTCTTATTTGAATAATAAGGCCAATCAAGGGTATATCTTATGAATTTTCTATTGCATAGGTTTAGCTCCCTCTCCCCTGTAGCATGATGTTGTGCATAACTATAGAGGGATTAATACGGGCATATCACTATAGTGAAAAATAAATAAATAAGATAAATCTTGTAGAACTTGCTAAATATTATCTCGCTCAGTATTGCTAATAGAGGATATTAAAATAACTAATTGCAGATCATCATTAGTGCCCAAGTTGTATGGTGTAGTTTAATAATTGAGTAGTGAAGACCGATCCTCAACATATGGCTGTGTGGGTATAGTATCAGGAGTAGTTGTATTTGCACTAATAGGATCACTTTAACCAAATTATGTGGTAGCATGTAAGGAATGGGGGAACCTCTTCTTATGATGATGTGAAGGGAGATGTTTATAGGATCCATTCTATGCTAAAGTGCCTCATAATTATGAAATTCATTTAAGATTGAGAGGTTAGGAGAGGTAGTATTATTATTAAGGTGTAGATGAAATAGCTGAAGTGTATGTGTATATGAAGTAATGTATACCCTAGAGAGATATTTTTTGGGAATAAAACTTGTTACCCAAGAAAGGGAATTATATTAATGAGGAGATAACCATATGACAACTTTACCAAGTTTTTTGGGAGGAGAAACAAGCTAAGTAATACCCTAGCCATTTCTTCCAATTCCTGTGCCATAAATACCATGTCCTAGAAAATACTTATAACTAATACCATAGGTTTCCAAATAAATAGTAAGTTTAGTAGACCTATCCTTAAGAGTATGTGTGTGCTTGTTATCTCGTAAAATTGACAAGGGAAATTTTGCAGGTAACCATACCAAAATTTCATTTTGGTCCCCGTTGAGGTCTCTTAATGTTTGGAATGGCATAAAATCCCTTTCCGGAAAATCTAGTTTTTAGAACTTGGTCATTTTCAACCTTTTTGGGTTGGGTGCAGTTTTCATTCGTGTTACATCAACCAAAACTATGCCCCTCCTTTCCTTTGGCGCATTCTAGGGAGTGTCAACACTCCAAATGTTGCGCCTCTCAATGTGTGCCAAGGCACAAGTGCCATCTTGTTATCACTCTTTAAAGTGTGTGTGTTGGCGCTGAAAACGTAGTGGCAACACTCTCAAAGCTACACCATGGAAAAAATCCCTTCGTGTCAACATCCACTTAAGTGCACCATAGGAAAATTTGGTGGCGCATTTATTGCACCTTTTGCTATATATAGGTGCATCCGACCTGTCATTTTCACAATTGAAAAAATGTGAAAAGTTATTCCTCTATACTTTTCAGCATTCTTGTCAGCCCCATGTGTTGCCATTTGTCACGTTCATGGACCCCACATCATCTCCTTTATCGTTATATATTCCTGGTAAGTGGCCCTTGCTCTTCTTGTGGATTTGTTGTAGTTTTTATGTTGAGCTAGGTGATTAGGGTTAAGTGATGAAGGAGATGGATCTAGAAGAAAGGGATAGCCCCATTTGCAAACCCAAGTACTCAACTCCAAAACCCCTTCTCCTCCTTCCAGATCTGCAAATCTGGAAGACTCGCCACAAAACAACTCAAACTCATTTGTCCCTTATTCCCTGCTTTGCTAAGTTTTCCCTCCTAGACATCAAAATATGAGCCAAAAGAGTGAAAATCATAAAATTTTTGCAAACAACCCACTATTTTCCTTCGGCACAAGCTTCATTCTTGTTACATCAAACATAGTCATGCCACAGGTGCACTATCCTTGCATGCGGCATAAGCCTTCTCTGCGCCTTATAAACATTACAAAATTCCCTAGGCGCAAGCACTGGCACCAAAGCAACTACAACAACATCTGAATGTTGTGCAAACCTTTCCCATGCCACGTAAACTAAACCACTTGGTGCACCTCACTCTCATGCAAGATCTACCACATCTGTGCCAATGACGCATCCTGGGACCTTGCTACACCAATCATATCTGTGCCTACTTAAAAAGACTTCAATGGTGTGAGTGCACATCCCTTGACACCAACATTTGAATGTTGTGTGTAGCCTTTCGCACCTTGTGCCCCTTTTGGCATTGTTTTCTCCCATGCAACACTTTCCCAAAGTGTGCCTTGCTTTTCTAAGTCCTGCAGCCTGCAGTAAAGTTACGCCTTGCACCCAGAGGCTCATAAATTGCTAACTTTTCATTCTATAAGATTTTATGGATGACTTAACAGCTAACATGGCTCTTCTGCGATGGAATTCCCTGATTCTTCTTACAAATCAACAACTAAACTCAGATCCACACATGTCTTCATCGAGTAAAAAGCCAAGCTAAGTCGAAGGGTAAATTCAAGCTGCTTGAAGCAAGAAATGAAATATAAATACCAAAGGGTCAGGATGCTTGAATATCTTGCAGAGTGTGATCTTGATATCAGAGATTCAAAACTTGGGCACATTGACATGGAGGACTTCGGGCCAAAACCAAGAAGGCCTCTTGGTAGCCCATGGATGGATAAATTGCTTGGAAGTGGTCTGCACTTTGCTGCATGGATCCCGGTGAGAACAATCAATAATGAATTTATGATGTTGGTGGATGTTGTTATAATAAGGACACAAGATGTGTCGAAAATGAGAAGGGCGAGGTAATAATCAACCTCATGGCCAAACATTTTGAAATCATGTTGGGTATCCCTCATCATAGACATTTTGTAGTAGTGAGCAAGGAGGACTACATGAAGACATGGACTAAAAACGAAGACAAATGTATGCGAGTTAATGAATGAGGTGTACCTCAAGAATAAGAAGGTGACAAGCAAGTGGCCACAAGTCATTCATCGTAGTGAATTTTTAGAGGAGCTGAGTGACACAATCACCTTCGAGTAGTAGGGTATTTGGGCACCCGATGCCCATTAATTTCACAAGTGGATGATCAGGTATTTAAAAAAATGAGTAAAAATGTTCCCGACTCAAAAGCATTTTGAATGGGGAGAGATTATCAGCAACACAATCTTGGAGTAGCTTCAAAAACTTTCATCAACTAAGAGGTTCTATATGAACTCCTATGTGTTATATGATGCTACCTTAGAGAGGGACTACCTAGCATTGAATCGGTATGGGGTATGGCTTGAGGTCAAAATATACGAGTACTATCAAGAGTTAAGAATAGATAAACATAGCCCAATTCAAAGTAAAATCAACAACTTCTTCTATGGCGTCATCTACCTCTTAAGGCCCAATATGACATACGGTCATATGAACAAAAGCATAGTCACCACCATAGAGAAGTCGGGAGTGTTATTCACGTAATTACCCACTTTCACCTATCTAAGAGCCACTAACTTCTTGGGGAGCCCACAAAATTACCGAGGTATGTGGGACCCAAACCGATCTGTTAGAGCTATTTAGATAGCTCATCACATACCATGAGAAGAGGTTGAAAAGAAGAAGGTGGAACTCCATTCCCCCTCACGGTGGGTAGGAGTACACCTACACTTCACGAGAGAAAATCCGGGAGATGTTTACGGATCTTGAATCACTCAATTTGAAGCATAATTTCCTAGCAAGGCCAACCTTTGATCCTCGTGATTACCTTCCAAGGGAAAATATTGATCCAATTCATGTCCCTCAGATTGAATATATCTACATCGATCTATATCAAGAAGTTGAGCTCAGACGAAAGGATCACTCCTACCTGGCCCTAGTAGAGATCATTCAATATGGTGTGGCTATCATCCCAAAGGATTTCCAAAGCAGATCAAGAAGTTGATTAGTCTATCTAGATATGGATGGGGACAATTGGCCATTTTCTGAAATTGATAGAAATAAGGCCCCTCGGACTATTAAGGAAAGGTCAAAGGCACTTTGTAGCACACTAAGAATGTAGTACAAGAAAAATAGTATCATCTACCTTGGGGTAGACTTTATCATGTCTCCCTTGGGTAATGCACCCACCAAGCTGAAACACTTTCCTAAAGGCAAAGGAAAGGTAAAGAAGGAGATGTAAGAACTTCTCAGGAGGAAGTTCCTAAGATCCCTCCTTCCATCGCCGAGGAACAAGTTGTGGACTTAGTGTCCCCGAGAAGAGAAGAAGCGGCCAGTGCTCCAACGGGAACATCCACTTAGGATTTTGTCACCGCTACAACCTGGCAAAGTATAAACCATACCCTCTCTCGTCCCTCCTTTCCCTCCTCATGTTTCTCAACCAACCGCTCCTTTAGTTGTGTCTTCTCCCTGTCTTCTACCATTCCCCCTCCCTATTCCTCCATCTTCTCTTCCCTCACAGATCTTTCCCTAACATTTCTTCCTCATCTCAAAATCCCTTCCGCCCCATGGTTTCCTCTCCTGATCACTCCTAACCCCGTGAGCATTGGAGTGTTGGCTTCTTTTTCAATGCCCCCACCAAGTGTCTCAACACATTACCCCATGTCCATTGCAGTTGTTCCTTCTTCCACCCCCATTTCCTCCTCTTCCTCTGGTCCCACTCCCCTAAGTCCAGAATGGATCTCTTAACACACTGAGCCAACACAAGAGGAAAGTCCCTATTGCACCTATGGACTTATCCATTATCTCGGCTAAAGGGCCTATGAAGCAAAAGGCTATAACCCACTTCTCTCAAAGCACTTGGTGAAAGGGTTATGGAGATGTGTACACTAATCTCACAAAGAAGAAAGAAGATCCATCTCCTACACATTTTCGGTGACTTAGGTCACCATGGGAATGTCATCGGATATCCTACAAGGAGAGGCCTTATCCGTAGTGGATTCCCTTTATAAGAAGCTTCATGAAAGCAAAGGAAGAGAAGAGAATATTAAAATAGAAAAAACAATCATCTTCTCTAAGCCCTACAAAAGATGGGCAATGCCCCTCCTATGACTGTCGCCGATCCTCTAAAAGTTCTTAGTCAAGAGAAGATAAATGAGTACACCAAGATCGGTGCAAGGTGTAATAGTGTATACCTAAAGAGAGCATATCCTCAAAGATAGTGAGGAAGTGATTACAAAGTTCAAAGAGCTCTATCAAAATATAGATCAAGCAAACAAGGAACTCCAGGAAATAGCAGAACCTATCTTCAAAGAATTGAACCATGCTAGGTTGTAACATGAAACATTCCATAAGATGCTCAAATACCCAATTGATGACTTGGTGAAATTTGACGTATTTGATCACCCGTGAGCACCCAAAAAGTCCTTGCTGCTTTAGACTATCGGGTTGACCAAATGGAGTTTGTCTTGGAAAAGATAGAAAAAATCAAGGAGGAAGCCCTGGATGCCATGCATCAAATGGAGCAAATTGTCTTAAGAATGTCTCTAGGGTTACTCGGTGCATCGTACACCTTGAGGAAGGTAGATGATACTATTCATCTTTTCAAGGAAATCACGTCACAGGGTTTAGTGTCAGAGGCCACTTTTGATATAGAATCTATCAACAACCTTCTGGCCTTCTGTGACTATTTTGGATACCTGATGGAGGTAGGTAATGAATACTTCAAACTCCCAAAAAGACTCAAAGATGAACAAGAAACTTGTGAAGTCATCGGGGATCACACCAAGGGTCACACTCAAGATCAACTTCAAGTGATGGTCAGCAAGTTCATGGATTATCGAGCTCGGTTTCACAATAACTCTCCTAAGTAGAAGTAGGACACTCCTTTTAAGCCAAGGGATGACAATGAATAGGCTCCTTCCTCCTGGGATAAATCCCATTTTTGTAAAAGTATTTAAAAGTATGTTGGCACAAATGATGACATCATCCATGTTGCACCATGAGATGTTTTCATCCACAAAATTGCCCTAAAGTCAACATTTGACTTTTAGATATTTTGTAAATAGTTGTTGGCTCCTTTTTGTCTTCTTTCTCCTTCTCCTTCTATAAATACTTGGATACTTGTAGTATTCAAGGGTGAGAAAATTTGTATGAAAAATAGAAGTGAGGAGAGAAAGACTTTCTTGCATTAAAGAAGTAATTAGCTCAAGCTTCATCTACCACTCTATACCGGGATATCCCACAGAGGAACTTCACTCCCAAAATGCCCCACAAAGGCCACATTTGTCTACTGCTGCTCCAAGGTTAGCACTTGAGGCCCCTTTGGTCAATGCCTTGGTCGAGATCGAAGAAGAGGAGAAAATTTATGAAGAACCTTCATCGCAAGGTGAAGATGATCAAGATGTCGGTGAACCGACTGGTGACTCTACAATTGGGTATATGGAATTTGAAGATGAAGAGTCTGATGAAGAAGAAGGTACCCAAGGGTATGCAAGTGGACAATCATATGCTATTTTCACCTACTCATAAGGAAAAGAAGTAGAAGTTGCTGCCAGGATACAAAAGGAGAAGGCTATGTCGAACACACCTCCAACCATTACTAAAAGAGGTAATCCTCTTCCTACTCAAACTCCTATTAAACCTTTTACAAAGAAATATTTTCCTCCCATCTCTCCTCCAAATCAGTCTTCTTCTATTTCCATAAAGACCAGTAACCCTACCCTACCATCGTGAAATGAAGGACTCATTCCTTCATCAATGCAACCCTTGGTCACATTCGACATAGTCGATCATGCTAAAAAGACCAAGATTCAAATGTCTAAAGTGAGTATCATAAGTCTAACCCGAGAAGCTCGTAAGATTGACTAAATATCTCCAAAGCCAAGCTTCGTCCCTCTTCTATCTCCCCAAAAGGAATCCTTTTTACTCCCGCATCTCGCATAAATGTTGCCTTGACTTTCGTGTCGGGTAAAATTGAACCTTTTATCTCTCCCTCCTAATCAATGGTCACAAAATAAGCAAGCGTGCATAATTGATTATGGGGCTTCGATAATGTCATGCCGAAAAAGGTCATTCATGCTTTGGGCCTCACCCTTACCAAGCCTTTCGCAGTGTTACTCCATGGAAACCAAACAAGTTCCATTGATTGGTTAGATCAAAGATGCACATTTTGCATTTGCAAAAAGATTCCTAGAGAACAGGGAAAAAATGACCATCCTCGTTGCTGATATACCAAGTAATATATGGAATTCTACTTGGGAGAATCTTTTATAGAAAAGTTGGTGGAGAGAATCATATGGACTGGTCCAAAGCCGAATTCTGTCAAAGGAGTAATGCAGACTTTGGAGCTTGAATCACAAAAGAAGTACTGGTCACCACCCTCGATGATCCCAAAGCCCAAATTCTCCTCGAATCATCGGGATGGGGAACTATTTCTTTTCCACTAAGTCTAATTGAATGGACATTCTCCTCTAGGAGGAGGATCTTAAGAAAATATGGACACTACGGTTTGATGGCAGTTTGCAACGGGTGGATGTGGTGTTGGAGCTATCCCGATATCTCCTAAAGAGGAGATTTTTTCTCTTTCTTTTAAATTGTAGTTTTTAATACAAATAATACTATCAAGTATGAATCTTTGTTACTTGGTATGCAAGCTGCAAAGGAAAGAGGAATCAAGAATCTAAAAGCACAGGGTGATGCCAAACTAATCGTCAACCAGATAAAAGGGGTGTACCAAGTGAAAAATAACAGACTGGGCACTACCGTAACGCTAAAGATGGGACAACATTGAGGAATTTGACACTTTCTCAATAAAATCCGTCTAAGAGCTCAAAATAACATGGCCGATTCATTGGGTTGTCTCAAGTGTCTCTTATGCTCCCTCACCAGGGCTGAAAATAGACACATATACCATTGAGGTAGTCTTTCACCCAAGTGTGCGGATAATTCTCAAGACCTTTGGGAAAGTATTCAACGATGACAATCAGCTTGATTCTTTTCTATAAAAAGATGATAATTTCAATGAGCTTCATTTTGAGGGATGTACTTCGCATGCCTTGAATCTCATCACTAGTCAAGCAAATGAATAAAAAGAAGGTGATGACATATGTCACTCAAGGGAAATAAAATTCTGAAGGGTTTAGTCTCTCTGGAATGATTGTTTGAAAAACATGATCATTTTGTCAAGAAGAAGTGACAAGATGATCCTAACTCCTCTCTAGAGACCGAATCTATCAACCTGGGTACTGTAGAACATCCGCAGTTTGTGAACATCGGAAATGTTGTACACCCGAGGAAAAGTGGAAGTTTGTCAAATTGTTGAAGAAGTATATGGATGTATTGGCATGGTCTTATGCTGATCTAAAGTCTTTCAAGCCTAAGGACATTCAACATGACATCCCGTTAAAGGACGATGTCAAACCCTTTCACCAGAAATAAAGGCATTACAATCCCAAGATCTCAGGTACCATCCAAGTGGAAATACAAAAATGTTGGATGTGAGAATCATCTTTCCTATCCGTCACAATACGGGTCATGAACATTGTGCTGCACGAAAGAAGAATGACGAGATACACATATACATAGATTTTCACAATCTGAATCAGGCATCCTTGAAGGACAATTACCCCACGCCCATAATGGATCAATTTCGCGGTAGTAATCGGTTCGTAGATGTTGTCCATGCTTGATGATTTTTTGGGCTATAATCAAATTGAAGTATCACCTAAAGACCAATTCAAATCAGCACTCACTACTCACGGGGCACATTCACCTACAACGGGATGTCGTTTGGCTTGACCAATGTTGGTGCCACCTTTTAGCGAGAAATGGACTTCCCATTCAAAGGTATGATGGGAAAGGTCATCGTAGTTTATTTGGATGACTTAACTGTGTTCTCAAAAAAGTGAAGTCACCATTGTGATCATTTAGAGCAAGTATTGATTAGATGCCGAGAACATGGGATTTCCCTGAATCCAAAAAATTTGTTTTCAGGGTCACCAAAGGAAAGTTGTTGGGACATGTTGTCAGCAAGGAAGGAACAAAGATAGATGTCAAAAGGGTTAAGGCTATTCAGAGCCTTACCTTACCCACAAGCAAGACCAGTGTTCACTCCTTCTTTGGAAAGGTGAATTTTCTCAGACGCTTTATTCCCGATTTCGCTGAAAATACTCGTCACATATCAAATATGATGAAAGGGTCACAAACATTTTGGTGGAGTGAAGAAGGAAAGACATCATTCGAGGATATAAAATCCTTCGTTGCTCATGCACCCATCCTGGTATGTCCTGACTTCTCCAAGGATTTTATCATGTACAGTTATGCATCTACGCATACTGTATCAGCCATCTTAATGTAGAAGAACTCTAAGGATGTTGAATCTCCAATCACATTCATGAGCTCCCCTCTCAAGCTTCATGAATTAAAGATGTCTTAGTTAGAAAAACATGCCTTCGCAGTAGTCAAAGAAGTCAAGAACTTCTGGTACTACATCCTAAACTCTCATATGGTAGTGCTAGTTCTTGACATGGCAGTTAAGTCTATCCTAACTCAATAGGAGTTAGGAAGCTTACGAGGGAATTGGATCGCAAAGGTCCAAGAGTATGATCTAGACATCAAACCAACCAAGCTAGTAAGAGGTAAGAGCCTATGTCACATGGCTGAAAAAAAAAGATTCAAAGGTCCCTGAAGAGAAAGTTGATTGCATCGATGGAGTGTAGGGTCAACTAAAGAAAGTAGATTCTCTACCTATGGTTCTATTTGTTGCGACCAACGATGAATGGTACTCATACATTGCTTTCTTTCTCACTTATGGTGAGTTTCTAGCCCATTTAACTTCAAAGGAAAAACACCTTTGTAAAGCTCGGGGCATCCGGATATGTCATATGGGATGATGGTTTATACAAGCGTGGGATTGATGGCATCTTCTTGTGATGCATTGAAAAACCACGAGAAGATCAAATTGCTTGAAATTTTTCTCCTTTTTTCTCCTTTCTCCTTCTCCTTCTATAAATACTTGGATACTTGTAGTATTCAAGGGTGAGAAATTTTTATGAAAAATAGAAGTGAGGAGAGAAAGACTTTGAGCTTTCTTGTAACAGAACAACTTATTAATACAAAAATTGAGACTTTGTGCTGAATTCCTGTGTTATGTGTTAGATCTTTCTTAAGTTAGATCTGCATGCTTATTCTGTTGGATTCACCTATGCTTTTGTCATTTGTTTAACAAGATTGTATTGCTTTTTTTTATGTGAGTAAGTTTGGATCTTTTTACTACCACCCCAAAACATAAACCCTCTGACCTTTCTATTTTGGAATTCATTTCTTTTCTCCCTTCAATCCATATTTCTTCTATTCCTTCCTTCATTCCTTTCTGTTCTTCGTCGGAACTAACTCTACTGGGATGAGATCCCAAACCCCCCTTGAAGGCAGAATACTATAAGACTTACACAAATTCCTACTGGTAGAATAACAATAAACCAGTTTCACTTTGTTGTCTCAAAGAGGGGCTATGCCCTACACACTGTTGGCCTGTCTATCCATAGATCTGCCCACCCGATAGATTTTCAGACCAACAGTTTTTGGTGACTCTACTGGGGAAAGAACCAGATCTATGTGAGTGGTATGTCAGCTAAAAGACACCAATAGTTTTTAAAGCTGTTGAGGAGACTAAGAAAATAGATAAAGCTGTAAAAATCACTACCTGTTTGCAAATCTTAACTCTTTGTTTAAAATCCAAATTTTTGCAAAGTGATCCAAACTAAAAATTTTCTTAAGAGATCCATAGATTTGGACCATTTAGAAACCTTTAGTTCATTGAGTTTTTATAAAAATATTTGTATTTTCATAGATCTGAGATTCTAATATTTTTAAAAATATTTTCAAACCCTTGCAAAAATCAAATATAAAATCTAAAAATCAGCTTACTAAGTTAACCATAATTTTATCCTCACTAACCCTTGTCATTAAACCACAATCGGTTTTCAAAAGAGGGATAAAATTAAATATTTAGAAAAGTACATGTTGTTCATTTTTGTCAGAAAAATTAGAAAATCAGCAAGTACAAACAAAAAGAGTTTTTATAAATTTGCTTTAAAAATCACTATAGACTCGAACGTATACACCGAAAGGTGAGCCATTTACCTCTGTAGCAGGAGAGCTCATGGAGAAGTTGATCCTATTTTTGATCTAATTCAAAGGCACATCTTTATTATTACACCAACACGCTTCATGTCGCTGAGTTTAGCTAGTCGATTAACTGAAGTGTCTTGCCCCCACAAAAGAACCGTTTGTCACAAGGAGCCTCCACATCAATTTGTAGTGCCCTATTATTAATCGAACTCCACTCTCGATCACATCCTCTTTCCATCTTTTCAAATGGTAGTACCATGGGGAAACGCTATGGGCCCTCTTGCATTGTCAGTATCTAGTTCACACACTCCCTCATGGAAACCGCAATAATTTCCCAAGATTTTATGGGAGTGGAAATCAAAGCATGGATTCATATGTGTGTGTGTGTGTGTGTGTGTGTGTGTGTGTGTGTGTGTGTGTGTGTGTGTGTGTGTGTGTGTTCATTATTTCATGAAACATCCTAGATGTGACTGTGAAGATGTTTCAAGTATGCCTCTTTCTAGAGACCTTGCAAGGACCTGCAGCAGAGTGGTTCCAACATTTGCCACCGGATCTATCACCAGTTGGGCCACATTACGAACTACGTTTGAAGATAGGTATAAGCCTTCAGAATACACATTTGTGTTACTGTCAAATATTACTCACTTGAAGAAGGAGGCCAATGAAACCATGCATGATTTTATCACTCATTTCAATTCACTAATTAATCACTTGCCACTCCGCCATATGCCAAAGCACGAGAAAATCAAAAGTGTTTCTTTGTGAATGTCATGAGCTCAAGAGTAAGTTTCTTACTCTTACAAGAGAAAATCACCACCTTGGTCCTCGCTCAAGCATGCACCATTTGGATAGAAGAAAACCTATTTATATATAGCAAGTTAAAACAAGAGCCATCCAAACCCAAGGCTTCAACTCCTTCTCAAGCCACTTCATCAGATCTGGCATTCCAAAAGATGGCAAATGACTTTCTCACATTAAATAAGTAATTAGCTCAAGCTTCGTCTACCACTCCGTAACTGGGATATCCCACGAGAGGAACTTCACTCCCAACAATGCCCCAAAAAGGCCACATTTTCCTACAGCTACTCCAAGGTTAGCACTTGAGGCCCCTCTCGGTCAATGCCTTGGTCGAGATCAAAGAAGAGGAGAAAATTTATGAAGAACCTTCATCGCAAGGTGAAGATGATCAAGATGTCGGTGAACCGGCGATGACTCTACAATCGGGTATATGGAATTTGAATATGAAGAGTCTAATGAAGAAGAAGGTACCCAAGGGTATGCAAGTGGACAATCATATGTTGTTTTCACCTACTCACAAGGAAAAGAAGTAGAAGTTACTACTAGGATACAAAAGGAGAAGGCTGTGTCGAACATGCCTCCAACCATTGCTAAAAGAGGTAATCCTCTTCCTACTCAAACTCCTATTAAACCTTTTACAAAGAAATATTTTCCTCCCATCTCTCCTTCAAATCAGTCTTCTTCTGTTTCCATAAAGACCAGTAACCCTACCCTACCATCGTGAAATGAAGGACTCATTCCTTCAACGCAACCCTCTGTCACATTCGACATAGTTGATCACGCTAAAAAGACCACAATTCAAATGTCGAAAGCCGAGTATCTTCGGTTTAACCCGCAAAGCAGTTATAAGATTGATATAATATATCCAAATCCAAGCTTTTGTCCCTCTCCAATCTCCCAAAAAGGAATCCTTTCCACTCCTGCATCTCGCATAAATGTTGCCTCGACTTCCACATCAGGAAAAATTGAACCTTTTTATCTCTCCCTCCTAATCAATGGTCACAAACTAAGCAACTACATAATTGATTCTAGGGCTTCCGATAATGTCATGCTAGCAAAGGTCACTCATGCTTTAGGCCTCACCCTTACCAAGCCTTTCGGTAGATGTTACTCCATGGAAACCAAACAGGTTCCATTGATTGGTCAGATCAAAGATGCATAGTTTGCATTTGCAAAGCGTTCCCAGAGAAAAGGGTAAAAATGACCATCCTCGTTGCTGATATCCTAGCAACATATGGAATTCTACTAGGGAGAATTTTTATAGAGAATTTGGTGGAGAGATTCATATGGACTGGTCCAAAGCTAGAATTCTGTCAAAGGAGTAATGCAGACTTTGGAGCCTGAATCACAAAAGAAGTACCTGGTCACCAATTCCGCTCACCCCAAATCCTAAATTCTCTTCAAATCATCGGGGATGGGAAACTATTTCTTATCCACCGAGTCCGATAGAATGGATGTTCTCGTCTCAGGAGGAGGATCTTAACAAGATATGGACACTTTGCAGTTTGATGGCAGAATGCATGTGCAACGGGTGGATGTGGCGTTGGAGCCATCCCGATATCTCCCGAAGAGGATATTTTCCTCCTTCTTTCAAATTGCAATTTTTCAATACAAATAATACCAATGAGTATGAATCTTTGCTACTCAAGTATGCAAGCTGCAAAGGAAAGATGAATCAAGAATCTAAAAGCACAAGATGATGCTGAAATGATCATCAACCGAGATAAAAGGGGTGTACCAAGTGGAAAAAACAACAGACTCGGCACTACCACAACGCAAAGATGGGACAACATTGAGGAATTTGATGCTTTCTCAATAAAATCCATTCCAAGAGCTCAAAATGACATGGCCGATTCATTTGTTGTCTCAACGTCTCTTATGCTCCCTCACCCAGGGCTGAAAATAGACACATATACCATTGAGGTAGTCTTTCGCCCAAGTGTGCTAGATAATTCTCAGCACTGGCAGGTATTCAACGATGACAATCAACTTGTTTCTTTTCTAGAAAAAGTTGATAATTTCAATGAGCTTCATTTTGAGGGATCTACTTCTGCATGCCGTGAATCTGTCACTAGTCAAGAAAATGAATCAAAAGAAGGTGATGGCATATGTCAGCTCAAGGGAAATAAAATTCTGAAGGGTTTAGTCTCTCTAGAATGATTGTTTGACAAACATGATCGTTTTGTCAAGAAGAAGCGACAAGATGATCCTAACTCCTCTCCAGAGACCGAATCTGTCAACCTGGGTACTATAGAACATCCGCAGTTTGTGAACATCGGGAAATGTTGTACACCTAAGGAAAAGTGGAAGTTTTTCAAATTGCTGAAGAAGTATATGGACGTATTGGCATGGTCTTATGCTGATCTAAAGTCTTTCAAGCCTAAGGACGTTCAACATGACATTTCTTCAAAGGATGATGTCAAACCCTTTGCGTAAATAGAGGCATTACAATCCCAAGATCTTGGGTACCATCCAGGTGGAAATATAGAAAATGCTGGATGCAAGAATCATCTTTCCTATCCATCACAGTACTTGGGTCGTGAACATCATGCCCGTACGAAAGAAGAATGGCGAGATACACATATGCGTAGATTTTCACAATCTGAATCAGGCATCCTTGAAGGATAATTACCCGCTGCCCATAATGGATCAAGTTCTACAGGTAGTAACTGGTTCAGAGATGTTTTCCATGCTTGATGGTTTTTTGGGCTATAATCAGATTGAAGTCTCACCTGAAGACCAATTAAAAAAACACTCACTACTCCGTGGGGCACATTCACCTACAACAGGATGTCGTCGGCTGACCAATGCTTTGGTGCCACCTTTTAGTGAGCAAAGAGAATTTACATTCAAAGGTATGATGGGAAAGGTCATCATGGTTTATTTGGATGACTTAACTATGTTCTCAAAAAAGTGAAGTGATCATTGTGATCATTTGGAGCAAGTATTGATTAGATGCCGAGAACACAGGATTTCCCTAAATCCAAAAAAATTTTGTTTTCAAAGGGGCCATTGAAGGAAAGTTGTTGGGACACATTGTCAACAATGAAGGAAAAAGATAGATATCAAAAGGGTTAAGGCTATTCGAGCCTTACCTTACCCACAAGAAAGACCGGTGTCTTCTCATTCTTTGGAAAGGTGAATTTTCTCGGATGTTTTGTTCCCGATTTCACCGAAAAGACTCATCACATATCAAATATGATGAAAGGGTCACAAAAATCCGGTGGAGTGAAGAAGGAAGACATCATTTGAGGATATAAAATCTTCCATTGTTCATGCACCCATCCTAGTATGTCTTGACTTCTCCAAGGATTTTATCAAGTACAGCTTATACATCCGTGCATACCTGTAATAGCCATCTTAATGCGTAAGAACTCGAGGATGTTGAATCTCCAATCACATTCATGAGATCCCTCTCAAGATTCATGAATTAAAGATGTCTTAGTTAGAAAATCATGCCTTAGCAGTGAGTCAAAGCAAAATCAAGAACTTCCGGTACTACATCCTAAACTCTCATAGGGTAGTGTTGGTTCCTGACACGATAGTTAAGTCTATCTTGACTCAATAGGAGTTAGGAAGCTTACAAGGAAATTGGATCGCAAAGGTCTAAGAGTATGATCTAGACATCAAACCAACCAAGTTGGTAAGAGGTAAGGGCCTATGTCAGCTTATGGCTGAAAAAAATATTTAGATGTCCTCAAGAGAAAGTCAATCGGTGCATTGACAGAGCACAGGTCACCAAGAAAGTTGATTCTCTACCTATGGTTCTATTTTTTGCGACCAGAAATGAATGGTATTCAAACATTGATTTCTTTCTCACTTATGGTGAGTGTCTAGCCCATCTAACTTCAAAGGAAAAGTGGACTGTAAAGCTCGGGACAACCAGATATGTCATATGGGATGACAGTTTATACAAGCGTGGGATTGATGACATCTTCTTGTGATGCATTGAAAAACTGTAGTAGATCAAATTGATTGAAAGTTTTCATGACTCGGCTAGTGGCGGCCACTTCTCCTCATCCGTAACAGCACATAAAATCATTCGGGTAAGGTACTACTAGCCAACGTTATTTGAGATACAACCACCTAGGTAGTAAAATGTGAGCTTTGCCAACAGTTTGTTGGAAAACCAAAATTGGTTGTTTTTCCCCTCAGGCCCGTCATTATTGACAAACCATTCAGAAATGGGGAATTAATTTTGTCGAGCACTACATCCCAATCAAGTGCCGCATATAGTTATGTCCTAATAATAACAGATTACTTCACCAAATGGGTGGAGGCCATACCTATTAAGAATGCCACCTCTGAAGTTGTTTGCAACTTCATCAAAGAAAATATCATCGTGAGATTTGGCATCCCACACAAGATCATTGTTGATAATGCTTCCAACTTCTCCTCATGGGAAGTTATCAATTTTTTCTATGGATATGGGATAACCTTGGCCCACGCCTTAGATTATTACCCCCAGGGAAATGGTCAAGGTAATCCAGTAATAAGAACCTAGTAACCATCATACGGAAGCTAGTCGATGAGAATCAGTGGTCATGGCACAAGTCATTGTATGATGCTTTGTGGGTAGACTGTATTACTCTAAAGAGGTCTCTCGGTATGTCACCTTTTCAAGTGTTATATGGAATCGATGTTGAGCTCCCCATTTCCGTGGAACTCCCTGCTCTACGCTTGGCACAAGCAATCGAAGATGAAACTTTCCAGAATTATCTTGAAAAGAGGATCATGTATCTAACAAAACTTGAAGAAAAAAGGGTAAGAGTAGTCGACAGGATCACCAAACATTAGAATCAAGTCAAGAGACTATTTGATAAAAAGGCCAAGCAGAGGGATTTCTAGGTGGGAGATCTCATCCTTCTATGGGACAAGTGAAGAGAGCCAAAGGGAATGTAAGGGAAATTTGACTCTATTTGGAGAGGTATTTTCAAGATCAAGTAGCTCAATGGAGAGAATAGCTTCTATCTCTCATATCTGGATGGAACTGAGCTCCCACTTCCCTATAGTGGGCAACATCTCAAAATATTCAGGAAGTAGAGCTTGCTCTCTTCTTTGTACAATTTGCTTTAGTTGTGTGTTTGTTTTTGTTGTGTGTTTTCTTTTATTAGTTGTGTGTTTTCCTTTCTTTTTCATCACCCTTGTTTTTGACTCCATAGCCCAATGGATAGGCACATGTAGATCTGGGATTCTCTACCCTTAAGCTTCACTCAAAGTTAGTCCCCAGAAAGAGCTAGCTATTATCCCGTAAAATTGAAAAGGGTAATTTTCCAGGTAACCATACCAAAATTTCCATTTTGGTCCCATGTTGAGGTCTCTTAACATTCGGAATGACATAAAATCCCTTTCTGGAAAATCTAGTTTTTAGAACTTGGTCATTTTCAACCTTTTTGGGTTGGGTATAGTTTTCATTCACGTTATATAAACCAAAACTATGCCCCTCCTTTCCTTTGGCACATTCTAGGAGTGTCAACACTCCAAATGTTGTGCCTCTCAATGTTGCACCAAGGCACAAGCGCCATCTTATTATAACTCTCTAAAGTGCGCCTGTGGGTTCTCGAAAGTGTAGTGTTGACACTCTTAAAGCTAAGCCATGGCACAAATCCCTTCGTGTCAACATCCACTTAAGTGCGCCATAGGAAAATTTGGTGGTGCATTTATTACACCTTTTGCTATATATAGGCGTGTCCGACCTGTCATTTTCACAATTGAAAAAATGTAAAAATTTATTCCTCTGTACTTGTCAACATTCCTGTCAGCCCGCATGTTGCCATTTATCACATTCGTGGACCTCACATTGTCTCTTTTATCGTTATATATTCCTGGTAAGTGGCCCTTGCTCTTCTTGTGGATTTGTTGTAGTTTTTATGTTGAGCTAGGTGATTAGGGTTAAGTGATGAAGGAGATGGATCTGGAAGAAAGGGATAGCCCCATTTGCAAACCCAAGTACTCAACTCCAAAACCCCTTCTCCTCCTTCCAGATCTACAAATCTAGAAGACTCGCCACAAAACAACTCAAACTCATTTGTCCCTTATTCCCTGCTTTGCTAAGTTTTCCCTCCTAGACATCAAAATCTGAGCCAAAAGAGTGAAAATCATAAAATTTTTGCAAATAACCCACTATTTTTCCTTCGGCACAAGCTTCATTCTTGTTACATCAAACACAATCGTGCCATAGGCACACTATCCCTACATGTGGCATAAGCCTTCTCCATGCCTTATAAACATTGCAAAATTCCCTAGGCACAAGTGCTGGCACCAAAACAACTACAACAACATCTGAATGTTGTGCAAACCTTTCCCATGCCGTGTAAACTAAACCACTTGGTGCACCTCACTCTCATGTAGCATCTACCACATCTGTGCCAATGGCGCATCCTGGGACCTTGCTACACCAATCATATTTGTGCCCCACTTAAAAAGACTTCCAAATGGCGTGAGTGCACATCCCTTGACACCAACATCTGAATGTTGTGTGTAGCCTTTCCGTGCCCCATGCCCCTTTTGGCATTTTTTCTCCCATGCAACACTTTCCCAAAGTGCACCTTACTTTTCTAAGTCCCTGCAGCCTATAGTAAAGCTACACCTTGCGCCAGAGGCTCATAAATTGCTAACTTTTCATTCTGTAAGCTTTTATGGATGACTTAATGGCTAACATGGCTCTTTTGCGATGGACTTCCCTGATTATTTTGCAGATCAACAACTAAACTCAGATCCACACATGTCTTCATCGAGTAAAAATCCAACTAAGTCCAAGGGTAAAGCCAAGCTAACAGAGCAAGAAATGAAATATAAATACCAAAGGGTCAGGATGCCTGAATCTCTTGCAGAGTGTGATCTTGATATCAGAGATTTAGAACTCGAGCACATTTACATGGAGGACTTCGGTCTAGAACCAAGAAGGTCACCTTGGCATCCCATGGATGGATAAATTGGTTGGCAGTGGTCTGCACTTTGCTGCAGGGATCCCAGTGAGCACAATCAACAATGAATTTATGATGTTGGTGGGCCGTTGTTACAATAAGGACACAAGATGTGTCAAAAATGAGAAGGGCAAGGTGATAATCAACCTCATGGCCTCGACATTTTGAAATCATGTTGGGTATCCTCATCACAGACATTTTATAGTAATGAGCTAGGAGGACTGCGCATGAAGACATTAAATGAGGTGTACCTCAAGAATAAGAAGGTGATAAGGTGGCCACAAGTCATTCATCACGGTTGACTTTTCGGAGGAGATGAGTGACACAATAATCTTCCCGAGTATGGTATTTTGGCTCCCTCGATGCCCATTACTTTCACAAGTGGATTCTCAGGTATTTAGAAACAATGAGTAAAAATGTTCTCGACCAGCATTTTGAATGGGGAGATATTATCACTGAGTAGCTTCAATAACTTTCAACCACCGAGAGGTTCTATATGAACTCCTATGTGGTATATGTTTATGCCTCGAGAGGGACTACCCAAAGATTGAATCGGTATGGGGTATGACACTGCATCAAAATATACGAGTACTATCTAGAGTTAAGACCGGAGAACAACATAGCCCAATTCGGTAAAATCAAGGACGTCTTCTTTTATGGTATCATCTCGCCTCTTGAGGCCCAACATGACTTATGGTCGGATGACCAAAAGTGTAGTCACCACCACAAATAAGTGGGGAGTGTTATTCACGCAATTCCCCACTTTTACCTATCTCAGAGCCACTAACTTCTTGGGAGAGCCCACTAAATTACCGAGGTATGTGGGACCCAAATCGATCTCTGTTAGAGCTATTTAGACAGCTCATCACATACCATGAGAAGTGGTTGAAAAGGAAGAAGGGTGGAACTCCATTCCCCCTCACAGTGGGTAGGTACACCTACACTTCACAGAGAAAATCCTGGGAGATGTTTACAGATCTTGAATTGCTCAATTTGAAGCATAATTTCTAGCAAGGCCAACCTTTGATCCTCGTGATTGCCTTCCAAGGGAAAAAATTGATCCAATTCATGTCCCTCAGATTGAAGATATCTACATCGATCTATATCACAAAGTTGAGCTCAGACGAAAGGATCACTCCTACCTAGCCCTGGTAGAGATCATTCAATATGGTGTGGCTATCATCCCAAAGGATTTCCAAGCAACTAATCAAGAAGTTGATTAGGTCTATCTAGACATGGATGGGGACAATTGGCCATTTTCTAAAATTGATAGAAACAAGGCCCCTCAGACTATTGAGGAAAGGGTCAAAGGCACTGAAAGCACACCGAGAATGGTACAAGAAAAATAGTATCATCTACCTTGGGGTAGACTTTACCATGTCTCCCTTGGGTAATGCACCCACCAAGCCGAAACACTTTCCTAAAGGCAAAGGAAAAGGTAAAGAAGGAGAGGCAAGCACTGCTCAGGAGGAAGTTCTTGAGAGCCCTCCTTCCACCACCGAGGAACAAGTTGTGGACTTAGTGTCCCTAGAAAGAGAAGAAGCGGCTAGTGCTCCAACGGGCACATCCACTTAGCATTTCATCACTACTACAATCGGCAAAGTATCAACCATTCCCTCTCTCGCTTCTCCTTCCTCCGATGTCACTCAACAAACCACTCCTTTGGTTGTGTCTTCTACCATTCCTCCTCCCTCTTCCTCCATCTTCTCTTCCCTCATAGATTTGTCCCCCAACATTTCTTCCCTCATCTCACAGATCCCTTCGCCCCACGCTTCCTCTCCTGCAGTCCTACCCTAACCCCATGGGCATTGAAGTGTTGGCTTCTTTTTCAATTCCACCACCAAGTGTCTCAACACATTTCCCCATGTCCACTATAATTGCTCCTTCTTCCACCCCGTTTCCTCCTCTTCCTCTCGGTCCCACTCCTCTAAGTCTAGAATGGATCTCCGAACACCGAGCCAAAGACAAGAGGAAATTCCTATTACACCTATGGACTTCTCTCGTTATTCCAGCTAATGGGCCTAAGAATAAAAAGGCTAAAGCCTGTTTCTCTCAAAGTGCTTCAGGTGAAAGGGTTATGGATATTGCGTACCACTTGATCTCACAAAGAAGAAAGAAGATTTGTCTCTTATAGATTTTATAGTGACTTAGGTCACGATTGGAATGTCATTAGAGAGCCTGTAAGGAGAGGCCTTATCCATAGTGGATGCCCTTTGCAAGAAGCTTCAAGAAGTAAAGGAAAAGAAGAGAATATTAAAAGAGCAAAACAAACATCTTCTCCAAGCCCTGCAAAAGATGGGCAATGCCCCTCCTATGACTGCCACCGATCCTCCCGAAGTTCTTAGTCAGGAGAAGATAAATGAGTACACCAAGATCGGTGAGCAAGGTGTAGCAGTGTCCTCCTAGAGAGAGTAGATCCTCAAAGATAGTGAGGAAGTGATTACAAAGTTCATAGAGCTCTATCAAAATATAGATCAAGCGAACAAGGAACTCCAAGCAATAACAAGACCTATCTCCAAAGAGTTAGACCATGCCAGGTTGCAACATGAGACATTCCATAAGATGCTCAACTGCCCAGTCGATGACTTGGTGAAATTTGGCATCTTTGATCACCCACGAGCACCCAACAAATTCCTTGCTGCTTTAGACTATCAGGTTGACCAAATGGAGTTTGTCTTGGAAAAGATAGACAAAATCAAGGAGGAAGCCCTGGATGCCATGCATCAAATGGAGCATATCATCTTAAGAATGTCTCCAGGGTTACTCGGTGTAGCATATGCCTTGAGGAAGGTAGATGATACTATTTATCTTTTTAAGGAAATCACGTCATAGGGTTTAGCATCAGAGGTAACTTTTGATATAGAATCTATCAACAACCTTGAGCCTGCCACGACTTTGCATGGATACTTGATGGAGGTAGGCACAAATACTTCAAACTCCCAAAATACTCGAGAGATGAACAAGAAACTTGTGAAGTCATCGGGATCACACCAAGGGTCCAACTCAAGATCAACTTCAAGCAATGGTCAACAAGTTCATGGAGTATCAAGCTTAGTTTCACATTTCCTCTCCTGAGCAGAAGTAGGACACTCCTTTCCAGCCAAGGGATGACAAAAAATAGGTTCCTTCCTCCTGGGATAAATCCCATTTTTGTAAAAATATTTAAAATAATGTTGGCACAAATGATGACATCATCCATGTTACACCATGAGATGTTGTCATCCACAAAATTGCCCTAAAGTCAACATTTGACTTTTAGATATTTTGTAAATAGTTGTTGGCTCCTTTTTGTCTTCTTTCTCCTTCTCCTTCTATAAATACTTGGATACTTGTAGTATTCAAGGGTTAGATTTTTTGATGAAAAATAGAAGTGAGGAGAGAAAGACTTTCAGCTTTCTTGTAATAGAACAACTTATTAATACAAAAATTGAGACTTTGTGTTGAATTCTGTGTTGTGTTAGATCATTTTTCTTAAGTTAGATCTTTATGCTTATTCTGCATTGGATTCGCCTATACTTTTGTCATTTTTTTAACAAGTATTGCTTTGTTTGTTTATGTGAGTAAGTTTGGCTCTCGTTTACTACCGCCCAAAATATAAACCCTCGACCTTTCTATTTTGAATTCATTTCTTTTCTCCCTTCAATCCATCTTTCTTCTATTCCTTCCTTCATTCCTTTTTGTTATTTTTCAGAACTAACTCTACTGGGATGAGATCCCAAACCCCCTTTGAAGGTAGAATACTGTAAGACTTGCACATATTCCTACTTGGTAGAATAGCAATAAACCGCTTTAGCTTTGTTGTCTCAAAGAGGGCTATGGCTCACCTTACACCGTTGGCTCTGTCTATCCATAGATCTGCCCACTCGATAGATTTTCGGACCAATAGTGCTCATCTTAAATAGTTTCATAAAAATTAAAGGGTGATTGGTTAGCCAAAACATCATATACGACACCCTTATGTAAGAATTTACCTTGCATATAGAGGGTATAAGGGATTCCATACATAGTATGTAACCTAGGATGGCCTACAAGGATATTATAATTAATATTATCGGGCATAACATGACATAGAACATTTCGGGGTACATGGTCTTAGATTAATGGGTAGAGTGATTTCTCATAATACGAACTTATCCATATTATCAAAATAACGAATACATAGAGTAGATAGAGTTAAATGAACAACAAAAAGTTCTATTTTATGGAGAAAATAGATGTTTCATATATTAATACCAAATCCATTATCAACCAAAGAAATATTAACAAACACATTATGAATGTGAACCTGAATATATAATGGAGGTGCATTATCAAAAATTATTTATAAATGGATATCGGTTGGTGTAAAATCAATATGTTTATCACTTATAACAAGAGTAGTTGATACTTGATAGTTGACATAATGATGGGAATTATTTGAGTGAATGTGAGTACTATCTATAGTGTATATTAAAATAAGTATACATTTAGGGTGGGATTTATAGAATTCAGTCATAGAGATATCCACTATAACATTCAAGATCAAATAGATCTAAAATAATGCAATACAAAATGTAAAAACTATAAATATCCTATGGCCACCTAAGGTTCGATCAATAAGAAGGTTCACCAAATGATTTAACAAAATTAAATCTTGATCATAGGATTAGAGTAAATTAGATATATCAGAAACATACAAAATACCAACATACAATCTCGAACAAGTATAACCAATAAGAGGATAAAGTGAATTAGATGATATTTGGACATCCGGATTGAATATGTTCTTGAATAATGGTAATAAAAGATCAATTTGGATTGTATGTGCTTCATCTGGAAAATAATGACTTGAAGGTCATGTTAGACACTACCACCTAGAAGGGGACATTATAGCCTGGGTGCTAGTGTCTCAATTGGGTGCTAGTGTATTAGTGATGAGTGTAGATCTAGTTATTTCACTATCGATAATGTCACCTTTACTTCACTCTATGTCACATAAAATTCAATGTAGGGTTCTCCTATCACACATATACCTACAAAACAAACACTAACTACATGTACAAGACTCAATCACACATTAGATTAAATAAAATATATAAATTCTTGAGTCAGTATGACCTTAGTGGTCACCCGGATGTGACTTCCACTAAGTTTTTCACTAAGTTTTAGACTCAACATATGTATGGTGTGTGTGTGATAGAAATTGTGTCCCTTGAAACTAGGTTTCCTTGTGCAAGTTACACCAAGATAATGGGATACAACTAATTTTCCCTCAAGATAATGTGTGTCATAAAATTTAAAATTTTTCTTTCTGTGTAATAGTTGATGCATCCCAAACGCAATCCTTAATTTTCTCCTTTTTACCCAATAAGTAGATAGAAAATAGTAACCCTCATGTCCCCTTGTATTTTCCCCATAATTAAAAGAGACATGGAGGACATAAAAGTGTTCTCCGTGTGAGGCCTTTCCCTCCACAACTTGGAAAACATCATTTTCACCCCTAGGAGGTCCCAAACTTGCATCTTTCTTAAACCAATTCTCCCCTTCCCATAAGATGATGAACCATGCTTTTTTTTCAGTTTTGGTGTCCCATCACATTATACCAATAGAAAAAGGGACATGGGGACATGAAAATGTGATCCTCTTCCTTCCATTCAGCCACTAGACATATCAAGGACTAGATTACAGCCTCGAAAATCCATTTTCAACACTCTGCATCTCCCTCACACTACACCACAAGTTGACACTTGGCATGATCTCATGCAAATCAAATTTGGAAGCCCTTCTTGTCCCCATTTCCCTTATTTTTAGTGTAAAAATCCACATCAATCCCCACTTAACCTTGGTTAAGCTTGCTTGAGTCATGTTGTCATGAAAATGTTCAACAGAAAAAATTTCAATTTTCAAGCATGACAACAATACCCCTATGTCAAATTTTTCAAAATTTACCTCTCCAAGACACCCCAAGTCTACTTGTTCCTAACATGAAGACTTAATTATTCTATTTAATGGTCCTAAATTGGATGTCCTTCTAATCTCCCTAGGTTATTTAGGAAAGAAAATTCAATCCCACTAGGTGATTTTAGGAGTTTGTGAAGAATGTCATTTTTGAACAGTTTTGGGGAGGGCTACCAATGGCCTTCCCGGGATTAGTACACCTCGGAGAAGAAAAGAGGATAAAAATTAAAGATGGAGATGAATTAACGTGAAAATAACATCATTAAATATATTTTGAAATATTCAGGAAAGATTTGGAATTTTTGGGGCAAATCCACAAGAAACGGGTTCTCGTGCTTAGTAGCACACAATGTTAAAAAGCATATGAGCTTCTAGAAGCAATTATGGGAGTTATATAAGGAGTTAGGAGATAAAAAATATATCAATGGAAAGGTAATTAAGATAAATATAAGATGGTGGAATCATATTTTTCACAACACCTAGGCGCAATATGTTTACATCTAGTTTTTCTCATGCTCAGTCATATAGCTAGAAAAAAATGTGATTTTTCAAGACTCAACTGGATAAATCAACATTTTATACATGCACCATGGGATTCATAATGCCATTTCTAGTCAGGATCATATATAATTTTTTCAAAACACATTACCAAGAAATCTAGATATGGCCTTCACAAGTTTGCTCTCAAGGTAAGAGTTCTCGCAGTTAGTCAATTTTCAAGTGGACACGTGTCAACACCAAGAGCTTGGTGGAATTTCATGTCCCTTTAATCCCTTTAGAAAAGGGAAATAAGGGATAGTAAAATGTTCCCAGTCATCATTCTCCCTAAGTCACCAACGTGACCTCTGCATTGCCAATTCAATCCCAAGGAGCTAGTGAAAGCCATTCCTCTCAAGATAGGATGATAACCAAGTGTTGCAACTTGGTACAAAGTGGAAAATTATGTCCCTTTCATCCCTTTAGATAAAGGTACATTAGGGAAAAAAATTCCCAGCCCTATCTACCTTTTAATTCTCCATACACTTGAAACTTAGCCCCCAGGTGCTTCCCTCAAGCTCTCTCCCTCAAATGCCCAACAAGTCAAATCATGCCAATTTTCACAATGAAGCACGATGGGGGATTTGACATACCTTTAATTTATTTATATAAAGGGACATTAGGGACACAAAAATGTTCCCATCCCTTGGTGTTTTCTTTTTGAATGCATAATATCAAGACTTAAACATTTTTGCACCTCTGTTTCATCTCCACACCCTACCAAAACTCTAGCCAAATTTATCTAGACATCCAAACAAACATTGATGAACTAAAAAAACTCTACCAAACCCTTATAACATTGAAAAATATATATATTGGAAGAAAATAAGATAAAAAGAGAATAATGGAGGTAAAATGAAGAATTTTCATCCGAAAACCCATTGCAAGCATACGCATGATGAAGAAATTGCCATAACTTGCAAACTAGGGCAAAAATCGAAGAACCATTTTTTTTTCTATATTCATAATTTTAGAGGTCGTAAAAACATCAAAAATGGATTTACCATTTATTGTATGGATTTTTTTATAGCAAGAAAATCCTCTTTTTTTGTGCAACGAAGAAAAAAGTTTGTTTCCTCACAAACCAGTGATCGGTTTGCAAACAAAATTCACTGGTGAAACAAGAAGAAAAAAACCACATCAAAAATATAAATTTAATCAAAATCCAAGGAAGAGGAGAAGAGATGTAATTTTTGAGCTCCATTAATGGATATCATGCTCGTAGCCATTGCGAAGTAAAAATTTCAAGCTTTAAAATCTCACGAACCGACAAGCGGGTAAGTCCAAAATTTTAGAGGGGTGATATTGTGAAAAAATTCATATCAAAATTCCTCATCCCACCATGATCCGATAACCTGAAGTATACTTACTAAAAATGACAAGCTTTCTACATGGGAGACTACTATTTCAGGTAAGCCACCATTTGAAGAAGTTGCGAAGGAGGTAGTAAACACAAAATAAGTATTACAAAGCGAGAGTCATTGGAAAGGTCACCTTGACCCAAAATTGACACTTACTAAAAATAAAAACTAGTCCAAAAGGCAAGAGGAACATAGGGAGGTGAAGGAATTCAAGTGGTCATATCAGATTGAGGTTTGACAAAGTTGAAATTTCATACTTACTAAAAATAGTAAGTTATCTCATAGGAACTTACTAAAAATAGTAAGTCATTCCATAGGGTGGATTTCACAAAAGGAGTGCATTGAGAGTTAGACATTCAAGTTGGTAGCTCTAATTAGAGTTCAAAGAAGAATTTTTGTCACTTACTAAAAATAGTAAGTCACCCTTCCCAGACATAGTAAGTGTTGAGTAACCATGAAGTTCAAGTTTTCATGAATAAAACCACCACAAACTTTCTCTTCTGATTACGAGATAGATCAAAATGATGTCTCTTATATGTATTTCAATGATCTCAAATCTCTCATGATGGAAAATGAAAGAGGTAAGATTAAAGATCAATTATTCACAAGTGGGTTATTTGCAGTTGCAAATGTGGGACATCCTATGTTTGTATAAAGTATTGAGCTAGTCTTGGCCTTCTCACATCACTATGAGCCTAACACACAAGTAATTTGAGCTAATAATGGTATAAAGATGGAATTCATAGCACCTATAACCATCTCAATCACCTTTCAAATCCTGACATCACCTAACAAAGGTGGTCATCAAAAGGAGAAGGAGGTGCATGAATGGAAAAAATAGACACATACCTACAAGGAGTTGCATTATGGTCATGGATGAAGACATGAAGAAATCCTTCAAGGTTGCCAAAAATAATTTTGAGATGTGAGTTTTGTGAAGGCTATTCGGATGTAATCACTCTTCTCAGTAGGGTGATGGGAGAAGCAAGTACGAGGGAATTTCAAGATTGGATGATCTTTTCCTTCTAACAGTGACTGAAGGAAAGAAACAAATTGATTGGGGGTAGATAATCAGTGAAAAATTGCATCTACAACTACTCTAGGTGCCCATGACAAAGAAGTTCACATGACTTCTTATTTGGTCTATTTTCTCACTAGCTTGAGGTCATTCAAGGGACTAGCTCTCACCTAGAACATTACTACCAAAGTCCCAGTGTTCAAGAAACTTCCCCAATTGGTAATGGAAGAAATTCAAAGACACTTCACCCACGTGAATGATGCATTCACTGTAACATTCCCATTTTAATAATTTTAGAAACAAGGGAAAAACATTTTTTACATAATGTTCTCTATTATAAATTAACAAAAATTAGAACACACATTCCAAAGAAAATCTATCTCATTATAGAAAACCATATGCAACTATATATGACTCATTGAAACACCGATATCTCATTTCATGACTCAGTATCATACCAATCTCTCATGTTAACCTTATAATGTGTATACTACGTATACTTGGTTCCTTTAAGCTTTTAAGGGTATCAACATGTTCTATTTAAGAGGCCTATTTGAATATTTGTTACGGATATTCATCTGAAATCTTACTTATTAAACTAGGTGACATAGGAAAATGCAACCAACACCTTGTGATACTTTGGCCAAAGATTTTAAACATATTATTCATATTTATATTCCTAGATGACATACATGTCAAATAGAATAAGTCCTTCACCTCACTCAATCTGCATTATCTAGAATGGTCCTTACCGACTTTTTTCGTGCCACTCGTTCAAAGTTTAACCCTAGAAAAGATTAGAAACATAGCCTAAGTGTGGAGGAATACTCATGGTGACTAAGGGTACATAGACATACTCAATTATCTTAAGTCGATTGGGTGTGTCTAGTTACCCTAATTCAATGTGAGTTGACCCGACACTAGATCATGCCCTATCTCTACCTAGGGTAGGACTATGATCAAGTCATAAATTATGTTAGTATAGTTAAACAAACTCGAGGGGTGTTGAGACATGTCGACTACAACTTAGTTTCCTTGTAAATATTCCTATCATCATGAAGGTACTATGCTACAGTTGGTATGTGTCAACATCTAGCTGAGTTATCTTCATCTAGATAAACATACCTTAGTTAAAAATTTAATAACTTGTTAATTTCTTCATTAAGGATTAATTGCAATAACCCTACTATATAAATAGGTTCCTTAACCATTAGGGTTCTAAGTTAAAACTATAATAGATGAAGGAATGTAGATAAAACTACTTCTCAATCAATTCACATGTTAGGTTTAATACTAAAAACATATCGAATCATGTTTTACATGAAAGGGCCAACACACATGAAAGTGTTACTTATTTTCTCACTTATTATAGCCGTTGGTTATATAGGTTCAGAGCAAGTCCTTTTTCATATTAGACTTCATTGAAATGAAGTCTAATCCTTTCTATTTTTCTTTTCTGACATCCCTATTTTAGTTAGGGAAGTCTATAAGAGAAAGCACACCTTCAACTATCTTCTGACAACAATCAAGATTCATTTCCAAAGGTCTTAAGACAAGTCTATGATTCATTACATGGAAGTTATCTTTCCTTTCCTTATGGACAAGCTAATGTTCATTTATAATCCCATTGTACCTTATAAATTATAATCAAATTTTAATTCACATAAAATTATTTGTTTTAAATATAGTCTTAATGATCGGAGGAATATTTGTGCAAGAATGTCAACTTTATAAGTTCATGTTCACTAGAGAAGGTAATAAAACTAACACCAGATATATCTCTTTTTATTCCATTCCAAACCTTAAGAGTATGTTAATGTTTGTAAAATAGAGTAATACTCATCATTTCCACTCACTGAATGCCAAAAGGAATTACATCAAGTACAAACAGATTTCACTTATCTTTTATTCATAAAGGAGAAATTGTAAATTTAAAATTCCAACCACTTTGACAATACTAAGTGCCAAACAACAATATTAAATCAATTTCTGATACAACTTTCTTTTCCATCAAGTACATTTCAAAGTAATGAAACCATATTTCATCATAATAAAGATCCAGTATCTTTGATAAACAAATGTAACTTTCTAAAGATCTTTCTCCTTTCATCATTTACGAATTCCATTTGCAAAATCACTAAGATAGGTCGGTTCATTGAACTAAGAATGATAAGCACTAAATCATTAAAATGATGTGCTTTTAGCTAATTATTTCATAAAAGAACCCTATTGTTATGATATAGTCATGAAGAAATTCAGAAAAGAAACAGCCAAAAAGGATATAAAAATCTAATTAAAATATAGAGAAAGAGATATAATTCAAGTCAAAATCAAGGTTAGGTCATGAGATATAACAACTTCAACCTTCCATCCTATTTTATTTTTATCAAAAGGATTTATACAGTAAGTTAAGATAAGTAACCTTTCATTAGAATATCACTACTATATTCATACATTTATTTTCTTGTTTCTCTCTCATTTAAACTTTTTTAACAAAGAGAGGGTAACTACCTTATCTAACTTTTAAGCATAGCTCAACAAGTAAATCATTTACAAACATTACCTTCCATATAAATATTTCATCAACCTAAATTCATCCTAAAATTAGAGATGACAATAATTGAACTTAAATATCATAAGAAATAAGTTAGGATAACCCATATTATCGGAACATTTTAAGTGTCCCCGATTAGAGTATCCTAATATTCAATCTCAAAACTAGGAACCAATTCAAGTTAAAAGCCAAGAAAACTAAATAAGAACTTATCAAAGGGTAAGATTATTTTAACAAGTAAATGAGTTGACACTCAATCCCAAAAATATACACCAATGTTATCATCAATTCAAATGAGTAGATGATAAAGATTATAATTTAGGTCCAACTCAATACTCCATCTAAACATTTTCATACCATACCCAATATTATATATAAACATTTTATACTTCAACTATCTTGCTCCAAGAACATTTCGCATTCATTTTATCAAAAAGTAGAGAAGTTGTAATAAAATAACAATACAGAGAAGGGAAAAAAACCTTACCAAATTTCAAAATCTTAATTTACTAATGTATGTAACCTAAATAAATAGAGAGGATTACCCAGGGTTTGAATCATGAGAAAACCATTAATTCAGGAGAAAGAAAGATAGATAAGAGTAATATCAATCCATTACCCATCATCATTCAAGGAGACGGGTTTAATAGCCTAATCACCCCCAAGATAACATGTATTTCATTTTCCAAGGACTCAGAGAGGAAGCAAAGATGAATGGAAGGATGAGTTTGAGATAGACTTCCTACAACTCAAATTCTGGAAGGAAATGAAGTGTGCATAACTATATAACTAAGACAACATCCAACATTCCATTTTCATGGAGATACATTTACCTTATTTCATAAAAGAACTGAAACCATGATTATTTACATAAGGGGTATAAGAATCATGCCAAAAACATCAAATCAAGGTCGAAAGAGTAGTCATATGTTATAGGTGACAATAATAAAAAAGTTACTATTTAACCAATGCTCAAGAGAGTTTTCCCCCTTTTTGTATTGAGAGCCACAAATCCAATGGTTACCTATAGACCTAGAAGAATAAAAACAATATTTCATACCCTCTTACTTGAATTACAAAAATAAAACCTCCATAAGAATGATTACTCAATTAAAAGAGTTTAACACAAGAGTCCCATCGCATATCTTTAAATAATAACCTCAAGAATTCATGCAAGTCCTACCATTCGTTCCATCAATTTCCCATAAAACCCATGATAAATTTATCCTTATATAAAATCCATAAGGGTTAGAAAATTAGAAAAATGAAGGATATGTTTAAGCTAGAGTTTAAATTTTATCTTCCTAAATAATCATGTAAGTTCCAACAATAGTCAAGATATTCAAAAATATTTATCAACTGAAGTTTTCCAATAGAGGTAAAACTAGGTAATTTACAACAAGATCCACATGATTTACACAACCAAGATAACAATAGGGTTAGATTATTTTTAACTACGAATATTCACATATTTGGGCTTTATTCTCAATCTTTCGTAGGAAAAATAAGCAAAACTAGCTATTCTAGAGTATGAATCCCTCAACCTAGAATACACTTTCCATATTCCATACAAGGTCAAAAATCATTCCCATAACCAACAAAAAAACCTAGAAATAGAATAATCTTACCAACAAAACAAAAACCAGATTATTCCAAAGAGCAGAGTTGTTTTTATGAACATTTAAGTAAAAGCATAAAACTTAATGGATAGAGCCTATCATGCCTAATAGCACTTCGCCTTCACTGATTCATAGAAGTATCCAAGTAGAGCCTCAATCCTTCTTTTGAAATTCAAAACCACACAAAAATTCCTCTAACTCCTCCTTATAGCTTCATAGTGCCAACTCTTTCCCTCCACGCCATGCAAGGAAGAAAAACTCATGCATAACCACATTGCATGCAAAAATTGAACTGGAGGTTTGAAAAACAAAACAACTACATGCAGAGCTCAAGCTCTCGAACAAAATGAATCAACAAAACCAAAACCCTCTATCTTCTTCCTAGGTGGTTTTTCTAATTCCAAAATATTAAATGTAGAGTAGGAATGTTAGTCCTCCCTATCTTCCCGCCACCACCATCTCCAATTTTGGTAAATACTTATTTCAAAAAAACATGCATTCAAAACATTATGACAATTCCAACTCCCCATCTAAAATTTCCAATTTCCTTTTCCAAATTTGGCTACAAAAAGAGATAAGGAGTTAATAACTCACCTTAAATTCCATGGATTTTCTACCTTCCACTTACCTCTTCCCATGTCATTCCATAGGCCCCTTAGGTTATCCATTTCCTTAGTTAGGCTAGACATTAATTTAGGAACCAACATAGGTCCATAGGTAAGTATTAGTCTTAGGTTATTTAATCACCTAAAATAAAATCAACTTAGTAACTTAGGTTAGATCACCCATTTAAGGATAAGGTTCCATTTAAGGAAAAAAGTGAAAATGGGTCCCTAGTCCCTTATGAAAACTTCATCATACATAAGATGAAAAAGAGGAACCAAAATGTTATTCATTTAAATATGAAGCAAAGATCCATGGAGAAGATCATTCATATCCTTCGCCAATTCAAGGTCTAGAAACTTTCCATCTTTCCAAATTGGACATCATGACAAAAGATATGAAAATTAGAAGAATATCTTGGATTAATGGAATTTATCCAAGCTAATGTTGTTTTGAATCCTCAAAGTTTATGAAAATGAAACTCAAATTCTCAATCCCAAGCAGTAAATTTATTCTACATAAAAAGAGATAGATTGCTTCATTTTAAATTAATAAAAAACATGATCAGAATGTACCTATTCCAATAGATAACTTGTTGTCTACTTCAAACATGATTTCCTTAAGTCATAAGAGTACACTTTGTCTTAAGACAAAATCACTGTCAACGTTTGAACCCCTTATAGTAGAATTCATCATAGGTACTAGTCATGCTAGAGGAATTACATACCTCCCTCCTAAAAATCATCATCGTCCCAATGATTAACTTATCCCAATAACTTTAAACAATAAATACAATCCAAATTGTAGTTCTTGCATCCATAAGTTCATAATAGGACCAAATTTGAGAATTCCAAATTTTCATGATTATTCAGCATTAAAATGGTTGTTTCCATATAATGAATTTAGTATTTGTCTAAAAACTGGTAGATTTATTAATATAATAAGAACAAAATATGAAAGTATTATCAATCAACAAAATAAATTCTGTTCAAATAAATGAGGAAAAGCAATTTTCATTTCCTTGAGTTTTTCCCATCTTGCACTTTCTTCATTAAATTGGTCCCATTAGACCTTGCATTGACTTATTTCATGATTTATTAAGTGCAACTAGTGATTTTCCAGCACTCGAATGGGTTTAACCATGATTATTCATGGGTCTTGGACCTAAAAGGAATTCTAATTTAACACATGTGATAAATCTAAAACGTATTTCTTAAGTAAATAAATATGGAAAACATCATGCATTCATGATAAATCAAGTGGTAAAGCTAAACGATAAGCTATAGGGTTGATTATTTCAACAATTTTAAAGCATCGCACATAATAAAGAGATAACTTGGCAGCCTTGCAAAGGTTATAGAACTCTTTTTGGTTTAACCCACAAGAATACCTTCTCACCAAGTTCAAATTTCTTATCAACCCTATTTAAGTTTGCATAGCTTTTTTTCCTATCTATTGCTTCCTTCAAACGTTCACAAATAATTTTAACTTGTTCCATTTTAGTAAGGATTTCAGGTCCAATTACTTCTCTTTCTTCTATGTTATTATAGACACCTATAATTTAGCTAAACAATTTAAAACACTTAAATTGTGCTAATTATCCCCTTTCCCGCAAATTGGCGACATATCATCAATAATGCTCATCTTCTCTTCTATCATCATTAATTAATTACAATAAGTAATTAATTAAGTCTTCTATTCAACAAATACCCTAATTAACGACCTTCTATTAATTAATCCTTCCTTCTATCTAAACTAATTAATTATTATTAATTAATTAGCTTCCCCTTTCATTAAACCAATAAATCATTATTTAATTGATTTAATCCCCTTCTATAGTCTAAATCATGCTAATATTCCTCTAAAAAGCTTTTATAAGCTTACACATCTATTAATTAATCATCTTGATAAATTAATAAACCCCCTTTATCCACAGGAGTCACTAAAAGACAAGCTAAACTCTCCTAAAGTTAACTCAACCCTTTCTAAACCCCCCTTATCCACAACTAACTCAACATATCTATTATTCCACATGCAAAGGGATGTAGAGATCCCTTTATCCATTAGGCTATATAAAGAGCCCTCCTCCTACCTTTACACTTACACCTAATTCCTTGAGAAGAAAAAATCAAAACATATAGCAAATAGACTATAAGCTTTTTGTTATTCTTGAGAAATTGACCATTTGAAGACTTAAGCCTCATTTCTTGCATTTTCTAGCCAAGTGCTTGGGTCAGATGGGAATAATCAAAGTGGTATTGTATCCTTGCTTTGATGAGATCCCATTCCTAAGTTTCGTGGAGATCAAAACAATCAATTTGGTTGCCATGGAATCTACATAGGTCCATTTTCTTTTGTTGGTAATCTAGAGAGTAGAGGTTTTGAATACTTTAGCTTGCTAGTTTGATATTAGTTCAAAGTTAATGCATTATGCTTAGTATTTATCTTGTTTATCTCTTATCTTTATGGTGAATATATATTTTGACTTAGCTTTTTTATAGAACTATTTAGGTGGTAGTTCGCATTCATCTAACTTAGCTAAACAAAACCATGCACACATTTGGCGACTATGTACAACATGCTCAAATCCTATCTAGCTTATGATGTTTTTGGTCCCAATTCCCCATGGTATGAGCCCATATTTACCTACCTCAAAGACAACACATTCCCTCCCAACATATCCCATTCTAAGAAACAAATCCTAATTCACCAGATAGCCCGTTATACCCTATTAGGAGGTACACTTTATCATTGTGGCTACGATGGAAATCATTATGTTGTCTCGTTATCAAATATTCGGTCCAAGAAATTATAGAGGTGCATGAAGGGGTGTGCAAAGCACATACTAAAGAGAATGATTCTAGCCGAAAAATTGTTAAGAGTAGGCTACTATTGGCCTATCATGGAAACCGACTGTTGCAACTATGTAAGGAAGTGTGTACTTTACTTAAGTATAGAAATTTCATCCATGCTCCATCATAGTTGTTGCAACCCATTACCACCCCATGGCCATTTTCTAAATGGGGACTTGATTTAATAGGGAAGCTTACCCCTACTTCATCTGATGGCCACACCCACATCATTATGGCTACTAGATAATTTACCAAGTGGGTGGAAGTTGTCCCTTTGACCTATGTAATGGGAGCTCAAATTTCCAAGTTCATCATGAATCATCTTATTTGCTGGTATGGCATTCTTGTAGCCATTGTTACTGATAACGAAAAATCATTCAAGAATAAAACCTTAAAGGATCTCTATCATCGAGTTTCAAATTAGGTTAAAATGGTCTACACCATATTATCCCCAAGGTAATGGACAAGTTGAGGCCACTAATAAGACTTTGGTGTGAATAATGGAGAAAATGGTAAGTAAGATAGGTCGTAATTGGCATTTGTAAATCCACCCAGCTCTTTGGGCTTACAAGACCTCTATTCGCACTCCTATGGGTGCGACACCATATTCCCTGGTATTTGGAATGAAATCTATCATCCCATTAGAAATTGAGCTTCCTTCCCTAAGAATCTCTCTTAGGGATTATCTGAGATAAGGATGAAGATTACTAAGTGGCTAGACTAGTAGAGTTAGAACTCTTGGATGAGAAGTGCATCCACGCCCTTAACCATCTCAAATTTTATCAGAATAAAGTCTCCAGAAATTACAACAAAAGAATCATACCTCGTCAGTTTGAGGTTGGTGATTTGGTCATGAAGGAGAATCAATTCAACACAAGGGTAGAACAAGAGAAGAAAGGAAATTTTGAACCGCATTGGCTAGGACCTTATGTTATTATGGACAATTATGGCATGGAAGCATACAAACTTGCTCACCCTAATGGTGATGAAATTCGTGAGCCCATGAATTTCATGCACCTTAAGTAGTTCTATGCTTAAACATGGCATGAAAATCAGAAAATCAAAATAAAAAACAAGGTAAAAATAATCAAAATACAAAAAAAAAGAGAAAAAAAAAAGAGAAAATGGGTCATCCATAAGTGAAAACCACACAATTGTGGCACTTTGGATAGGTCCTTGGGTGAAAACTAGTTTTTGACACCTTGGGAGGATTCGTTGTTCACAAGCATGTTGCATCTGGAGGGTATTTCTACTTAACCTAGGGCTAGTTCCACATCTACCTCCAAGATTCCCTATGAGCCCAATATTTTCAAGCCTTGATTTGGCTTTGTCTCCTTTTATTCATCTGTGAAGGCATGGTCTTTTCTACTCCCCATCTCAGACTGGGGGCACTTTTGTGACATTACCTTCTTGTTTATAAGCATGTGACATTTGTCCTTATATATTCCCCATCTAACACTTGAGGCATCCATGCTTTCTTGGTTACCTACGTATAGCTCCGGAAAAATGTTAGAAAAATGCAAAAACATTAAAAAATTTGTGAGAAAAACACAAAAACATTAAAAAATGTTAGAAAATAAAAACAATAGATTTTTTTCACAAACCCTAAACAATAGAAAATTGTTTCACAAAACCCTAAACAATAGAAAATTGTTTCACAAAAATCAAAACAATAGAAAATTGTTTCACAAAAACAATCTTACAAAAACATTCACTTTAGTTTACTTGTGTTGTCTTGTTTCTTGCTTTTCTTGATTGCTTGTATAGTTGCTTCATGTTTGTACATTTGTATTGTTTGTTGCTTGGACATACTTTGTTAGGATTCATCTTTTCTTGATTAGATCATATTTATTCTTACTTGTGCATATTGAAGTGTGTTTTTGCATGCTAGTGAATCATGGTACATTATTGTATTGGTTCATTATGTTCTTTGTTAGCATTTGATTGTGTTTTCTTGTTGCATGTGCATTGTTTTTTTATCACATCATCATATTTCCATCAATATCATCACATATAACATCATTTATACATCATATATCAAGAAAAAGATAAGTATACATCATACATGAATGCTAAGCTAATCATCACATTTTGTATCACCAAATGGGGGTAAGAGGGATTGCAAATATCAAAATCTATCCCTCCACACCCATATCATCATATCATCCCATCCACTAAATATAGCACATCACATGAGAACAAATACATTTGATATACTTTACTGAGATATATCATCTAGAAATCAAAAGCACATGTGAAACATCAAAAATCAGGATACATATACATGTGAAATCAAATAAGCTTACATAAAAACACATCAACACATCCATATATCCATGTCCTCAATCAAAAATAACAAACAATGTCCATCATCTCATAACACATGTGTCATGTCAAAAATGTCCATATATACATATGTGTGGTATATATGTATCAAAAATAGATATACATTGCTACTATACATCAAAAATGCCTTCATCTGAGGCATACAAAAAGGATGATATACATCGATCAAAGAATACAACTTCCTTCATCAGAGGCATATGTAAAAATTTCTATACATAAAGAATGTTGTACATCGAGCACAAGCTACTCATAGCCTTCATCAAGAGGCATATGTATCAATACAATCATCAAGGGTGACTCGAGCCCTCAGATGGGCTGGCTGGTCTATCCCATGGTGGAGGCATAACATGAGAATTGTTCGGTCTCACAAACTACCCCTATGGCTGCTCCACTTTGAAGCTTGAGGCCTCTCTCGATCTCATCCCTATACTTAATCTTGTTTTGTAAGAAGGTGCCCGCCGCTCAGCCAGAACTACCTCATAATATAAAGATCTATAATAAGATGCTCTACCCTCTGTTGTAGCTAGATCTCTATGAGTATGGGCTATCACCACCATGCCATCTGTGTGTCAGAAGGACACTATCTCTACTAATGCTTTAGCAAGCTCGACCTGATCCACTACTCTCTCTACTCTCAAACATATCTCTCTCCAAGATTATCATGCGGTGAGCTAATCTTGCATCTCGCTGATATAGGCTCGTCACTGAGCCATTTGTGTTGTTATATGTCATATCTATGAAAGAAAATAGCACCATCATCTCCTAGCTAGCCTGGGCCCAAGCCTAATCCTCTCGTTGTTATTGTCAAAGTATGAGCCCGAGCTCGATATCTGTTGTTCTCTTTGTCACTACCAAATTTTGAGCACTGGTTTGGTATCTCTTTGTTATGACCTGCTATAGTTGCTTTTATAAGGTGGATGTCATGTGCCATTGGCTGCACCATCGGGGTATGTCCCTATGCAGTCCCCCTATGCCCCTATACTAGTTTGGAGGATTGTCCCCGATCTCAAAATTTAAGCCAAGGAACTTATGCAAGTGCCTATCTTGGTCCCTACCGCCTTGATCCCTACACTTGTGCTACACCCTGCTCATCATGTGGCAGCCCATCAAATGGATCATTTGGATCGTGGGTTACTTGTATCATCCCTCTCATCACCACTATGACAACACTCTCGTAGTGGCCGAGTGCCTACTTCCTAGGCTTCATCTAGAATAGTTAAGCACCATGGTAACATAGTGGCATACCAATCCATGTAATCCATAGTGGTACCTGGATCTCTTACGACTTGTCAAATTGGGTCTCATACCTACGGTACTAGTTGTAAAAATATGGCCCTAGCTAGGTCACCTATATGTGGGGCCCCATGGTCGGCCTCTCGGAATCTCAACGGGCATACCAAAAATCTGGCTGTGGAACCCCCTCCACCATGCCTAGCTTTCACTGACATGGTCTACTCTGTATAACTCAATAATGTAGCTGCAACTACCGAGAAGGAAGTGATACACCATACAAACATTGAGCTCTACTCTATCCTTTGGTCATTGTATCTTCCTGTAAGGTCTCCATATGATATCCCTATCTAACAGCTTGTCAAAATCTCGTTGATATCGGTACAAGATGCCTAGGTGCCCTGTATGTCATCACCTATAGAAACCCAAGCCATGTATGATGGATCCTCTAGGACTCGGACATGTAATGTGCCTATAGGGCATCGATAGCTATGTGGTCCCATGACCAAATTTGTAGTAAAGAGGCAGGCCCCACCATCTTTTGATGGTGGTATGTAATTAGATGTAGGTCCCAGTATAGATGTGCTAGTATGCACTGGCCCTAGTAATAATGCTCGCCACTAAAAATACCATGCACTAATGTCATCAGACCCCTAGGAAAGGATGTCCCAGTCTTATCAGTGAGAAAAATCCACTGATAAGTGACATCACATATAATGGCCCTCGGTGCAGTGTTGGATTCATTATGCACTCATGTAATGAAAATGTCATGCCATCATGTGGTATATCATCTTTGTCAAACAGGTCATAGACAACTACCCTGATCCACCCAAGGTCACTTGTATACTTGATCAGCAAGCCTAGGATAGGTATGTAGAGAATCTGCCACATGTTGTCTAGATTCACTGTCATCTCTTGGTAGGGAGCCTGAAATACTAGCTCTCATTATTCCACCTCTCAACCAATACAGTCAGTAGACAATGATCCAAAGTAATAAAAGACATATGGGATATGGGGCCTAGGCCCACCACCTCTAACAATATCACCACCACCACTGCTGATCTTGTCTACACATGCTCCCCTCTAGCTCTGTTATGCGTGAATGTCACCTACGTATTCGAAGCATGGGAAAACATCTTTGCAAAATCATTCCATTTGTTAGCTACTAATATTTCTTCTAAATTCTACCTATCATTTTTAGGGTTAACCCAAAAATCCTAATTTTCTTCTAAATGCCATCATTTTTGGCATTTTTCTATCTATCTCCTAATCTACTCAAGCAGGTGTGCACACCTTTTTGGGTCATGTTAGCACCCTATATCATGTGCGCCCTCCTTTTTGGCACATGCACATGCGTGCATCCACTTATGAGCACTTGCACCATCATTCGAGTACTGTTTGCGTGCGTGCATGTGTACCCTTTGTGTGTATGCTATTTGTGTGGTGTGTGCACATCCATGCACATGTGTTGTGTGTGTGCTGTCATGTCGGTGTATATGCATGCACGTATACATGCTTTCATGTGTGCTGTGCATGTGCACATATGCTCCAAGGGTGCCTGCACCACCATTAGGGAACCTGCACCCCATGCATGTGCACCGACACGACTCTAACCCTAGTTTCCTACTTCTACGAGAATTAATTGCAAAATTGACAAAGAGGGTTAGGTTACTCATAAAGACGCCATCGTCTGCGTGTCACTCGTACCCTCAAACTATGTCTGCTCATCTCAAATGGTCTTGTGCTCTCACCATCATCCCCATCACTTTGGATCCTCTGGTAAAAACTCAGCAGTGGTCGGTAACAAATGAATTGGTCATGGTGATTTACCCCCTAGGTGGGGTATATCAAGCTATTTTTCACCGGCCGTGGTGCCTAGAGGCTTGTTTTGACTACCATTTTCTCCTCTATTCACCGTCAAATAATTATTTTATTTAAATAATTATTTTTCTTTCATTTTTCATTGTGTTGGGGAATTTTTTACCATCTAGTACCCCTTTCTTCTCACTAGAACATTTTTTTATTGCTCCTAGGTAATTTTTCTTCTTATCCACACTCTCTCGAATAATTTTTTTAAAATAATTATTTTAGTAAATTTTCCACTATACTGGGGACATTATTTGTCGCATATTTATTCTTTCTTCCCTCTGGGCCATTTTCTTTTACATCTAGGCACTTCATTCTATTTCTTCTATTTTCTTCTACTATCCACCACATTTTAGACAACACAAAACAAATATATATATATACATATCACTTCAAAATCTAAAAACAAGGAAAAATTCTCCACAAAATCCTAAAAAGTAAAAAACCTGCAAAAAAATAGGTAACCCGCTTATTACGGCTGAAACTTGTGTCTTGCGCATGGTATTCTTTCCGTATCCTACTGGTTTGTTTCACATCTTCACCGATCAACATGACTTGTGGATCATCAGATTCACAACCATTCACAAAGCTAGCTACTTGCTTCATCTATACTCTAGGGCATGTCTTGTTTCTTGGTGTTGTTTCATTGTACAAAGCTTTCTCCTTGGACCTAGTGTCCATCATCATTTCCCCTTGCATGTATCCTTTCTCGGGGCATCATTTTTAACCCTTGTCATCAATCACGAACATGTGGACCTCTTCATCTTGATAAAAAAACATTTGTACAACTGTCTTGACCGTTGTTGGGTTGGATATGTGCATTCGTACTTGTTTTCCCTGTTAAATGAGTTTGTTTCCTTCTCATATTGCATTACATGTTTTTGTATGTTGCATTGAGTTGGTTTTTCAGCAATGGAAAATTGTTCATGGTATGGCTTTTTATGTCATTCCACTTTTGTTGTATGCTTATATTTTTAATAAGGACCGATGACGTAGATCTTTTGGCAATATGATGACATTGAAGTTGTTCCAATGCAAAGGCTAGAGGCTAGTTCTTCTCTCCACTTCTCCATATTTCTTCTACATCACTTTCCTATCACCACTATTATTCTGCTTCACTTGGGGCATCCTGCTCCTCTCCATTTCTTACCTTTTTCTATCATCGATCAACTTCATTCATCACCCCATCAACACTCGAGGGGGCATCTCTCACTTCTACTAATTTTTCTTCTACCCCTTCAAAATTTTATCCATCTACAATCTTTGAAGTGGCATTCACTTACGCCACCCCAAAGAGGGGAAAATGTAGACACCTATAATTTATCCTAAATAATTTAAAACACTTAAATTGTGCTAATTATCCCCTTTCCCACAAATTGGTGACATATCATCAATAATGATCATCTTCTCTTCTATCATTGTTAATTAATTACAATAAGTAATTAATTAAGTCTTCCATTTAATAAATACCCTAATGAATGACATTCCATTAATTAATCCTTCCTTCTATCTAAACTAATTAATTATTATTAATTAATTAGCTTCTCCCTTCATTAAACCAATAAATCATTATTTAATTGATTTAATCCCCTTCTATAGTCTAAATCATGCTAATATTCCTCTAAAAATATTTTATAAGCTTGCACATCTATTAATTAATCATCTTGATCAATTAATAAACCCCCTTTATCCACATGAGTCACTAAAGGACAAGCTAAACTCTCCAAAAGTTAACTCAACCCTTTCTAAACCCCTATCCACAAAAAAACTCAATATCTCTATTATTCCACATGCAAAGGGATGTAGATATCCCTTTATCCATTGGGCTATATAAAGAGCCCTCCTCTTACCTTTACACTTACACCTAATTCCTTGAGAAGACAAAAGCAAAACATATAGCAAATAGACTATAAGATTTTTGTTATTCTTGAGAAATTCACCATTTGAAGAGCTAAGCCTCATTTCTTGCATTTTCTAGCCAAGTGCTTGGGTCATATGGGAATAATCAAAGTGGTCTTGTATCTATGCTTTGATGAGCTCACATTCCTAAGTTTCGTGGAGATAAAAATAAATCAATTTGATTGCCATGGAATCTACATAGGTCCATTTTTTTTGTTGGTAATCTAGAGAGTAGAGGTTTTGAATACTTTAGCTTGCTAGTTTGATATTAGCTCAAATTTAATGCATTATGCTTAGTATTGATCTTGTTTATCTCTTATCTTGATGGTGCATATATTTTGAATTAGCTTTGTTATAGAACTATTTAGGTGGTATTTCTCATTCATGTAACTTAGCTAAACAAACCATGCACATAGTTATCCTAGCCAACTAGAGTTCTTTATTTCCTTCCGTATAATGCTTAGAAAGGTGAAATTTTTAGAGAGGTGTGGTAAGTGTTATTATAAGAAAAATTCACTAATGGGAGATACTCTTCCCATTTTAATCGTTGATCCATGCAAAGTACATTCGTAACATATCTTCTAAAACCTAATTAACTCTTTGATCTGCCCATCTATTTTCATATGGTATGCTTTGAACTAAAATTTAGTTTCGTTCCTAAGGCTACATTGATTCTTTATAAAAATCTAGATGTCATTCTAGGGTCTCGATCTGATATGATCAA
This sequence comes from Taxus wallichiana var. yunnanensis, assembly GCA_018340775.1. Lineage (NCBI taxonomy): Eukaryota > Viridiplantae > Streptophyta > Pinopsida > Cupressales > Taxaceae > Taxus > Taxus wallichiana. Next base: position 2,499,379 of record CM031237.1, read on the forward strand.
TTTAGGTACTCCATGCATCATGAAAATTTCATGCACAAATCTTTTGCTAAAACGGGTAAATCATCCTTAATATTACCAACAATGAGATGTGCTACCTTTGTTATTTTATCAATGAAAAATAAAATAACATCATGTTTATTTCTTGACATCGGCAACCCTTGAACAAAATCCATGCTAATTACTTGCCATTTATACTGTGGTATGCTATGAGGGTACAATAAACTAGCTGGATGTATATGTTTAACCTTAACACGTTGACATTCTAAGCAATGTGTCACAAAATCAATTACATCTTTTTTCATCCCTTTCTAAAAATATTGTTGTTTTAAATCAATAAGCATTTTCATAATACCGAGATGTCTTGAATAAGGTGAATTATGAAATTTAATTAAAAATTTCCTTCTTAATTCATTTCCTAAAGGTATATACACTTGATTATCATATCTCAAGATTCCTTCGTCATCAAAGTGAAAACCTTTAAATCTCATATCATTTGGATCTACAGCAAGTGCTATTTTTACTTGCTGAAAATATGAATCAGATTCCATGATACTTTTTACTTCATCCTTAAACTAAGTTCTCAAAGTTATAAGTGCAAAAATATGTTTCCTACGACTTAGTGCATCTTCCACTCTGTTTTATTTTCCTTTTATATAACTTATGTCAAAATGATACTTGAGATAGAAACTCTAACCACCTTCTCTATCTTGCATTCATATTTGGATGAGTGAAAATAAACTTCAGCCCAAGATGGTAAGTATTTAATTCAAAAGGTCTTCCTAAGAGATAATGTCTCCATACCCGAGTGCATGTACTATGGCAGCAAGCTCTAGGTCACGAGGAGCATAATTCAACTTCTTTAACTTGAGTTTTCTACTCTCATATGCTATAACATGTTCATTTTGTAACAAAATACCTACTAGTCCTTTCCAAGAAGTATTTGTTACTACAATAAAGTCTCCATTTGGATTATGTATAGCTAAAATAGGTACATATGTTAATTAATCCTTAAGAGTCTTAAATGCATATTCACATTTTTCACTCCACACAAATTTACTAGTGCAACGACCTTTGAAAATTCCTTTATGAATTTTTATAGTAACCAATGAGACCCACGAAGCTTCGACTTCATGTACATTCCTAGGTGCATGCCACTCGATTATTGCAACATTTTTTAATGGATCTGTTATCCAAAATTCACCCCCAAGGTAATTTCGATAACATGCATCGATTGTCGATCCAGAGCAAGTAGAATGATTCAAGGCCTAAAATCATGTATTTGGGGTCCCTCGGCTTCTCTCTAACTCTCCCATACAAGAAGGGGTCTCAACAAAGTTGAGAAAATGGAAGAAATGCAAAAAGATAAGGTTGTAGGACTGTGTTAAAGCATTTCAGTGTCCTGAAGGGCTCTGGTCGTACCAGATTCGGGTTGAACCGAGGTTCATTGTACCAAGCTTGGGGCCGAAAAACAAGAAAATGGCTATGTCCCAGCCTGTGGTGGTCGCGGGACGGTTGGGACGTCGGGGCATGAATCGGATGAAATGCCGCCAGGTAGTCTGCGCAGCATCCGGGACATTTGGGACATCGGGACGCGTGAGGCGCGAAAAGATGAACCAGGCTGAAAAAATGAAGAAAATTGTCTGCCTTGTTTCGCTCAGTCAAGGACATCCGGGCCAAAAGTACGCGAAGAATGCGGATCGGCCGAGTTTGGCGCAAATCAGTCCAATCGGTGGTTTAGAGATATTTGTCCTAGATGGTTTGGGACAGCCGGGCCAAAGGGACGCGAGGGACGAAAGAGCCGAAAGAGCCACCAACGAATCGAACGCACCACGTGTTAGAAGAAATCCGCTCCTCGGCCCGAACCAATAAAATAGTGCCACGTGTCCAAGTTTAAAGGCCCGAAAGGAATTTTCAGAGAATGAACCCGTGGATGAATCAGAGTCGACACGTGTCATCCAGTGGCGAGCACGGAAAACTCAAATATTTTCCCGCCGATCCGTTTTGGCCTGCTTTTTTCCCCTAAATCTTCAAATCACCATATCTTTCGATCCAGAGCTCGATTTTCACGTTCTTTATATCAATGGAAAGCTGGAAAAATTCTCTGCACGATTCTAGGGTCAATATTACATTTTGGTTTAGTTTGGATTGAGAAAATTGAGAAACTCCTCCGCACGTAATAATAGATGTAAGTGATGTTTCAACAACTAGCTTTAATACAATGCAGGACGACCACCGTTTCGCTAGAGGCAGTCCGCCATTTTTCTAGTATTCACCACTTCTACCATAATGAGATGAGTTAAATGCAACTTAGAAGTGGTTGGGGTAGATCGTATTTCCTCTCTCTTCCCTCTCTCATTCTTCCTATAAATTGTAAGGAGGGGCTTCTTTCTAAAGGTCGAACATTCCTATTTTGCCCCTCCCTTCTTCTCTTTGGCAGGTGAATTTGTGGAGTTTGAACCTCCCATTTGAAACTGTAATGTGACTCTACCTCTTGGCATTTTGTAGTGTATTGTATCAATCTTTGGAGCAAGTAATGCATGTCTGTGGATGATTCTCAACCCTCTCTATGTTCATTTGCATCCTCCTGGTCTTTCACTGCAAATTTTGTTATCTGTGCATGATCTTGCATCACATTTGAATGGTCTGTGTTTATTGGCAAGATAGGTGTTCTTCATTCCTTAGTGCATCACCTCTGTTAGCTTAGGTTTATTTTTATGCATCTTCTTACCCTGTCTCCTTGGCAAGATTAGATTAGGTTTTGAGTAAAACCTCTACATTTTTCGTGTGCATCTGAACAGAGGAATAGGAACCAGCCTTCTCTGGAGATTCCTTTCTCATTTTGCAAGTCCCACACTTGGAGAAAGGATTCAATGTTATGCAATCACACTGGATGCTAGTATGATCAACCTAGAAATCTGATCAACATCCAGGGGTGCTGTGATTTTTCATCAACAGTTTTGGCATGCCCGGTGGGAGACTAGAGGTCTCATTTTTATTGCAGCAAAGTTGATGTGCATCTGCTGCAATTTTCTTGCTTGAAAAGAGCTATTATTTGCATATCTGGCGACTCCAAGGGGAAGAATCAATTGGTTTCAGCAGTGCAGGCCTGAAAACTCATGAGAAGAGTCACCACAAGGTCAAGAGTTGGAGAAGAAGAAGTGTTGTTTGAATACCTGTAATTATCTCCAAGAAGAAGGAAAAGAGGAAGAAGGATTCAAAGGTCTCCATCTCCACCAAATATAACTCTCTCAACTCCTCCACCTGGTAGGCCTTTCATTCAGTCAACAAGGGTTTTAAGACCAATTAGAATGGCACAAAACAACCCCTATGTCAACTTCACAGGAAACAGCCCACTTGCCCTCAATGCACAACATCCAATTCCTATTGCAGCCTTGAAGAACATTCCCTACTTCACTGGAGAAAATCAGACTACTCCAGTGATCATGTTAAAGATATTGCTAACCTTTGTGTAATCCATGAAATCAATGAGATGCAAGTGGCTGTCAAGTTGCTGGCATCTTCATTCAAGGGGAAAGCATTGCAATGGTTTAGAAGCCTTGGAGCTAGTTCTATCACAAATTGGAATCAGCTGTGTATAGCACTTCATGAGCAATTTGGAGAAAAGGGAGACAACTTGTCTCTTTTGGAGCAGCTGACAACCATCAAGAGAGCTCCCAATGAGCAGCTGACCGATTTCAACTTCAGATTTCAAAAGACTTGGGAGAGAATTCTAGTGGCATTAAAGCCAATAGCGAAGGTGCTTTTCTCTACTATCTCAAAGCTCTAAATTCTGATATTTCTATGTTGATTCAGTCCATGGGAGGCATAACTATCCCTATGGCTTATAGCATTGCCATTAGGGCTGAAAATTGTTTGATCCAAGCTAGCAAACTTGCCCCTAGACCTCCCATGCCACTGTTTCCAAGTTTAGAGAGTCCAAACACCAATCAAGCACCTAATTTGGCTCCTTCTCCCACTCATAGAAATTAGAGTTCAAATGAAGCTTCCACTTCATCTCCAAGTGCCCCAAATGAGCTTCAAGAAGTCATGAAGTAATTGCAAAACCTAGGTAATGAGTTGGTTACTCTCAAGAGGCAACAAGCCCAAGGTTTTAGACCTTCTTATCAACCCCAAGCTCAGCCTAACAGGTAGCCATACCAACCAAAAAGGCCTCCTAATCCAGCCTGCAAATATAACTCAAACAAGGCCTCCCGCCAATAGACCATTTCATCCCTATAATCCAAATGCCATATCTACCTCTAAGGCATTGGTGCCAACACAAAACAACATTTCCCAGAGTATGATTGGTGTTTTCCATGTAATGAGCCTCATAACCAATCCATGTGCTTCAATGGTGCTTTGAATCAAGCATTAATGGTGACAACCACCGATGTGGAGGGTGAGGGTAGTCAAGGAACAGTGCAACAACAAGAAACATTCCAATAGCAATCAGCCCCAAATGACACCACGTTGGTAAATTCGGGCAAGTGAGGATTTTTTTGCGGCATGAATCAGCAGCTTTCTTAAGGTGTTACAGCCAATACAAGGTCAAAAGGAGGAATTTAGGTGAAGAACATGCCATCTTCCCTAACCAATCCACGACCTTCCATGGTTCCACAAATGGTTGGCAAGCAAAGTCCAATTTCAAATGCACAAGGGCAGCCAAGAACAGCTCCAGCCAACTCGGATACCAGCTTTTACTACCCACGTGCAAGGAGTGAATATGCAGGCCAAGGGATAAAGCAAAGGGATACTTCATCTCCATTCAAGATCATTGATCGATGAAGAAGACAAACGTTAATATATCAATGTGGGAATCCCTATCCATCCCTGTGCCAAAGAGATCTGCATTGCAAGCTACCATGAAGGATCGCAACTTCGAATCAGCAAATGCAAGACAAAGTGCTTACAAATGTTGCTCACTTGAGGGAAATCATGGAGGACAAAGAAGGTAAAATGTTGAAACCCCTCCTTTCTATGTTTCATTGATCATTGGAAATCAGCTAGTGCACAATTGCATGATAGACTCGGGGCAAGTAGCTCAAGAATGCCTAAACAAATAAGCCGATCAACTAGGGCTCCAAAGATGAAACAATATCCAAAGGGGTAGTACAGCTAGATGGGACAGCAAAGAGCAATAGTTGGAGTGATTAAAAACTTGAGTCTTACCTTGCATGCATGTCCAAATGTTGTTGTTTTACAAGATGTATCAATCATAGACCTTCCACCACTATTTTCCCTTTACTTGTCAAGGACTTCACACCGCAGCCGAGATTGGAGGATATTTGTCTCACTGATTGGTCACACATGTTGTTTAGAACGAGGTATGGAACCAAAGCCACAATCAGGTAAGAACCTATTGTAAACTTCCATATTGAGTCTTACACTCCAAGTCAGATTAATGCCAATTGCTCAGCATTTGATCAAGAAGATCACCCAAGCTCGATAAAGCCGACACTAAGGTTGGAAGCATCCGAGATCTAACTCTTAATGAATGGGAAAACAAGATACATGCTTTTAATCCTTATCAAGAAGTAGAAGAATCTGAGCTAGGGGTCTATTGTATACACGAAGAAAATCAACCTATTCCTAGCATCACCAAGCAAAACCACAAGGATGACAATGAGGTATGGCAGCTATTTTTGACGGATCAAGGAGTAGACAAGGTGTAGGAGGTGGAGCCGTGCTTATTTCACCTCGAGGAGTAAATTACTATTCAGCTTTTAGATTTCATTTTGCATGCTCCAATAACACTGCTGAATATGAAGCCTTGGTGTAAGGGATGCATTGGGAAATCAAGAAGAAAATAAAGAACTTGCAAGTCTTTGGGGACAGTGAATTGATTGTAAATCAGGTTAGGGACAACATGCTACCAAGAATGATCTACTCAAGTGCTACAAGAACAGGTGTGGGACCTCATGGAATATTTTGAGGGTTTTGGCATCAAATCCATTCCTAGAAAGAGAATCAAGTCACTTGAGAGGCTTGCAGCAGAGGGGCAGCCTTCGACATTTTGGAAAGTATTCAACAAGACAAGGTACAGCCAAACATCCACATGATTGTGAGGCCTTCAAAGGCCGGATAACAATGTCGCTTGGTAAGTGTTTGAAAATGACTAGCAAATCATCCATTTCTTCGTAAGAAGAAGATGAGTTCTCGGCCAAGAATCAAGAAAATTGAACGGCAAGATGGTGACCAAGTGGTACAGTTTGAGAACTAACAAGCTGCCCAAGGACTTATCACTTTGGAGTCCATTTTTAATCCCAATGATCAGTTTAGAAAGGAGAAAGCAAACATTCAAGTCAAGAGAGAGGATTCAGTATCCATCTTGGTAGAAGAGAACAAACCATTACAAATTGGAAGGATGACAACTGAACAAGAAAGGTATGAGTTCATATAGTTGTGCCAAGAGTTCCCTGATGTGTTTTCTTGGAGCTATGAAGACTTGAAAGGTTTCAATCCCAACTTAGCTCAGCATACCATTGAATTGGATCCGAATACTAAGCCTGTCAGGTAGAAACAAAGACCAGTCAACCCACACATGGAGCCTCTCATGAGAAAATAATTGGACAAGTTGATTGAGTCAAGAATCATATTCCCAATCAAGCATTCTAGTTGGGTTGCCAACTTAGTTCCAGTCAGAAAGAAGAGTGGAGAGATCAGATTGTGTGTTGACTTCAGAGACTTGAATAGAGCCTCTCTCAAGGACCATTACCCACTCCCTTCCATGGAGCAAATATTGCAGGTTGTAGCTGGTTCAGAAAGGTTTTCACTACTTGATGGCTACTCAGGCTACAATCAGATTATGGTGAAGGAGGAAGACCAGTTCAAGATGGCCTTCACTACAAAATGGGGCATGTATGCTTACAAGAAGATGCCATTTGGCCTATCAAATGCTGGAGCCACTTTCCAAAGGGCAATGGATATGGCATTCAAGGGGTTGATCAATAAAATAGTTCTGATATATCTTGATGACATCACTGTATTCTCCAAAAATGTAGTGGACCACCTCTTTCATCTGAGGCGGGTATTTCGAGGTGTAGAAGATTTGGGGTATCATTGAATCCCAAAAATTCATATTCCTAGCCCATGAAGAACATCTTCTAGGCCATATTATTTCAAAAGAGGGATTGATGATTGACCCAGTAAAGAATTGAAGCAATTCTAGCATTGCCATTGCAAGTCATAAGAAGGATCTTCAAAGCTTCTTAGGAAGGATCAATTTTGTCCGCAGTTTGTTCCAAAATTTGCAGCTCTCGTAAAGCCAATAACATTGATGTTGAAGGAGAGCATGGAATTTAAGTGGACATCGAAGGCAAGGCAAGTTTTGAGGCAATATCTCAAGCTCCAACTCTCATCAATCCAAACTTCTCCAAGGATTTCATGTTATACACCTTTGGTGGTGGAGACACAATTTCGTAATCCAAGCACAACAAAACAAAGAAGGATTAGAACAACCAGTTGCTTTCTTCAGTCAAGGCTTGGAGGAATACGAAACTAGGTACTCTTTCATTGAAAAGCATGTACTTGTAGTGATCAGGAGTTTAAAGAAATTCAAGCACCTAGTCTCAAACAACAAGATCCACCATCTTGGTCTCTCATACGGAGTCAAGGACTTTCTTCTAAACAAGGATCTGAATGAGAAACGTGCAAGATGGATAACCCATGTCATGGAATATGACATCGAGATTAAGGTCACCAAACTAGTACGTGGGAAGGGACTATGCGAACAACTAGCCTTGAGTCAGCAAGTTGAAGTAGGTAATGGAAAAGAGGCTGTCTTGGTACTACAGGATGGTCAAGAACAGGAAAATGATGATGTGCCCACTCCCTGTTGGACTCAGAATATGATACACTTCCTACAGACAGGCCTATGCCCTCCAAAAATGAGCAAAGCGAAGAGGAGATACTTTAGATTACAAGCCATTCCATATGTGTTTGTTGATGGTGTTTTGTTTAAGAAAGACATCAATGGAGTTCTACTGAGTGCATTGGGACAGTCAAATTGAGAGGGTGTTGCATGAGATTTTCATAATGGAGATTCCAGAGGACATTTCACCCCACAAGTAATAGCTCGAAAAATAATGAAGGCGGGAGCAAGGACCTTCCAGGAGGGGGACCTAGTTCTGAAATGGGATGTAGATCGGTGAAACACGGAAGGCATTCCAAGTTTGATGCCATTTGGAGCAGCCCCTACATGGTCATGAGATGTAGAAGTGGTAATGCCTTCCAATTTTCTACATTGGATGGAGAAGAACTCCGATTCCAGCTTAACGGAATCTATCTTAAATATCTACTAAAAAGGAAAAGGTTTACCCTTGTAAATATTAGCCTAGATTTCAGTTCCTCTAAGTGCGTATGCACATTGTCTTGTTGTAGTTAGGTTTATTTTTCCCTAAGTGCTTTGGCAAAGTTTTGTCACTCTCGGGTTGAATTTCTATAGTTGAGTGCTCTCAAGAATGAGTTGCAGATTAGGATCGGGATCGAGATCAAGTTGGCTTGAGTTATTACTCCATGCCCAATGGATTGCTTCCACCGATCATTCATCTAGCAGAAGATAACCTTGAGTCACCAAAACTATTATCTAAAATTCACCCCCTAAGGTAATTTTGATAACATGCATCGATTGTTAGTCCCAGAGCAAGTAGATTGATTCAAGGCCTAAAATCATGTTTTTGGGGTCCCTCGGCTCTCTAACTCTCCCATACAAGAAGGGGTCCCAATAGGTTGAGAAAATGGAAGAAATGCAAAAAAATAAGATTGCGGGGACTGTTTTAAAGCATTTTTGTGTCCGAAGGGCTCGGGTCGTACTCGAGTTCGGGTTGAACTTAGATTCGTCGTACCAAGCTTGGGGCCGAAAAAACAAGAAAACTACTAAGTCCGATCAGGCGGTCTGTGGGATAGTTGGGACGTTAGGGCATGAATTGGATGAAAAGCTGCCGGGTGGTCTGCGAAGATCTCGGGATAGTTGGGACATCGGGACGCCGCTGGTCATGAAAAGCCAAACCAGCTAAAAAAATGAAGAAAATTGTTCTGCCTTGTTTTGCCTCACAGGGGACATCGTGCCAAAAGTACGCAAAGGACGTGGATCGGCCGGTTTGGTGCAAGTCGCATCCAATTGGGAGGTTCGAGATATTTTTTGAGACGATTTGGGATAGCCTGGGCCAAAGGGATGCGAGGGATGCAAAGAGCCGAAAGAGCCACCAATGAATCAGAACGCGCCACGTGTCAGAAGGAAGAAATGCGCTCCTCAGGCCCGAACCAATAAAACAGTGCCACGTGTCCAAGTTTAAAGGCCTGAAAGGAATTTTTAGAGAATGAACCCGTGGATGAATCAGAGTCCGACACGTGTCATCCAAGTGGCAGAGCATGGGAAAAACTCAAATATTTTCCCGCCGATCCGTTTTGGCCTGTTTTTTTCCCTAAATCTTCAAATCGCCATATCTTTCGATCCAGAGCTCAGATTTTCACGTTCTTTATATCAATGGAAAGATGGAGAAATTATATACATGATTCTAGGGTCAATATTGAATTTTGGTTCAGTTTGGAGAGAGAAAATTGAGAAAACCTTTGGCACGTAATAATAACAAGTGACGTTCAACAACCAACTTTAATACAATAGATAGTTTGCCATTTCGCTAGAGGTACCCACCATTTTGCTAGGATTCACCGCTTCTACCATAATGAGATGAGTTAAATGTAACCTAGAAGTGGTTGGGGTAGATCTGGATTTCCTCTCTCTTTCCTCTCTCATTCTTCCTATAAATTGTAAGGAAGGGCTTCTTTCTAAAGGTTGAACATTCCTGTTTTGCCTCCCTTCTTCTCTTTGGGGCAGTGAATTTGTGGAGTTCGAACCTCCCATTTGAAACTGTAATGCGACTCTACCTCTTGGCATTTTGTAGTGTATTGTATCAATCTTTGGAGCAAGTAATGCATGTCTGTGGATGATTCTCAACCCTCTCTCGTGTTCATTTGCATCCTCCCGGTCTTTCATTGTAAATTTGTTATCTCGTGCATGATCTTGCATCACATTTGAATGGTTTGTGTTTATTGGCAAGATAGGTGTTCTTCATTCTCTGCATCACCTCTGTTAGCTTAGGTTTATTTTTATGCATCTTCTTACCCTGTCCCTCTTGGCAAGATTAAATTAGGTTTTGAGTAAAATCTCTACATTTTTCGTGTGCATCCGAACAGAGGAATAGGAACTAGCCTTCTCTGGAGATTCCTTTCTCATTTTGAAAGTCCCACACTTGGAGAAAGGATTCAATGTTATGCAATCTCACTAGATGCTAGTATGATCAACCTAGAAATCGATCAACATCCAGGATGATGTTACACATGCCCCAATGATGATACAAGTCTCCTCGCAAGGTGTTCGGGATCCAAAAAATATCTCCAAGTGTACGTTAACATCCCGCATGCCCCGCTTAGCCTTTGTGTGCTTTTTTTTTCTCTTTTCCCCTCTTTTCCTTTGCATTTTTGTCTTGCTTGATAAACCGCCACCTGTGCAGGCGGGCGGTCTGTGATCGCCACCGGGCAGGTGGTGGTCCTATAACCGCCCCCCCGCCAGTCAGGCGGTGGTCCTTCACGTGTTCTCCAACACATTTATTTGAACACAACTCGCATGTAAATTTTCAAACTTTTACCAGCTTTCTCACCCGCTTTGGCTAGTATTTATGTTTTATGTTCCCTGGAATAGTGTTTCTTCATTGTTTAATGGTAAAAGAGTCCTAGTTGGAGTTACCTTTGGGTGAATGGGAATTCTATAAATAGCTGGTTTGATTACAAGAAAATTGCCCCTCATCCTCTCATTTCAATAGTTTAGTCTTTCAGTTCTTGCTTAGGAATTCAATAGTTTTCATTTGTTGCATGCATAGTTAGTCTTATTTTGTTGTTTAGAAGCCACATGATCTTCTTGTTCTAGTGTTATTATTGTTTCATACAATCAATTAAGGTAGGATAGTTTCATTTTTAGTCTGAAGCCATTAGAGTTGCAGGTTTTGTTCGTCAAGAAGGATAGTTTCAGGTTCTGGATGTTTTGTGTTGTATGACTCACAATAAATCCCGCTAGGAATTGCATAAGCCAAGCTCTATTCTCTTGCGCTATCCCTCTCCTACTTGCATTGTATTCAGTCTACATCCAAAGCTACCATTGTTCCAATACCTACTTCTATTGATGCTAGCATTACATGCTTTTCTGGATTCACGTGAGCATGAAGGAATGAGGAGACCACACTGAGGGGACAAAGCCACACACAATCAGATTCGCCACTGTTCTGCAAAATCCAGGTTCAAGCTTTCAAATTTCTAGTTAAAATATACCAAATAGAGTAGTGAATTACTTCATTTTGGTTACGTTCATTTTGATATTGCTAGGAAGCCGTGGGGATCGATAGTTTCTGAGAAACTATGATTCGTTCCTCACTTCTGAGGTAGGATCAAAAATCTTTCAATTAAATTAGATCAGTTATTTAGTTATTTAGAATAGATTCACAACTACACAGACAAGTAGCTATACTTGGCTACCTTGTTTGTTTTTAATTTTGTTATTAGGTTAGTTGTCATTTTCTAGATATATTAAATAGTTGTTATCTTAATTCTATTAAATATTCTATCAAAAATACAAAAATAGAGAATTTATATATGTTGTGGATATACTTTGCATAATTAGTTTACTTTGCTTTAGTTAGATTTATATTATTTCTTTTGTATGACAATCATGGGACCTAGGGAGCCCAGAGAATACGTATTTGAGCCAATCGTGCCTCAACCCAATCTTGTTGAAGCAATAACTAACATAGACCAAAATCTCATAATTCAAGTCTTCCGAACAACAACAGACCTACAAGAAATCAGCTCACAAGTTGAGAGGATTAAACATAGAAGATGACAAAGTGCATACATTTTGGTCAAACCAGCCAAACTACAGATTGCCTTAATAGATATCCGCATGACTGTAGAAGGGCTTGAAAGAGAGAAAACATTCGAGTTGTGATCCTTTGGTCCCCATGACCGAGATCACGGGAGACATCCTCATTGACATAGACACTAGCTTAAGAATTCAAGTTGCCAGAATGCCTATAAGGTACTCTGAGAAGATTGTGCAACTTTTAGTTCTAAACATAGAGGCCGAAAAGGCATATGACTACTGGATATTAGGGATTAGGGATTGATTCTACACATGACCATAGGAGGTCCACAACAACCACAAACTTACGGTTGTGATCCACAGGTCCCACAACCCAACGAGCTTGCAAATCAATCAACGTTGATGTTGGTTTGTGAACATTAGTGTTTAGATCCTCTCCACTTCCCACTAGACATTATCACAAAACTATCATTATTAAACATAGTAGCTAATCAAGCTAAAGGTTTTTGGACTAGACTAGAGAATCATCCATAGAGCACCAAAGGTCCATACACATTTAGCCATCCATTTTCATGACCTTTTCGGGAGACATATACGAAGCACCCACATGCTATCTTCCACATTTTCCACAACCCATAGATTAGATAATGGTAGATCTTGATATTGATTGGAGCCTTTGAGAAGCTATCCTCACCGAATGATCTATCACACTAGTTTAGGTTAGGAGGGCCTTCTTTGCTTTAGATTCATCAGATGCCATTAGTGCGTGTTGAAGACATAAGATTACCTAACTAGCTTATCTACATCTCCATGTATATTCCAAACCTCGGGAGGTTTGTGCGAGGAAGAGTCACTTGTAGCATGACCTCAAAAGGTGGGTATGGAAAAATTCACATCTTATTATCATTGCTTTTCACATTCACTTTTCTATCATACAAAATTGGTGAACCCAACGTGAAACAAACTAGTTTTCCTCTTTCTATTCTTTCATCCACCTTTGCTCTTTCCCATTATTCTATGGGTATTCATATACCCCCGAATATGTCAGGATTTGATGCATATGGAAAACCTCTCCTAGGTCTTGAAGCATACTATGATCAACTGAATAGACAACCATCACCCTCACTCTCAGCATGGGGTGACAACTATTCAACTAACCAGTTTTCAACACAAACTCCACCTCAAAGGACTAGATATAGTTCTTCTTTCCAAATAGAGGAGTTGGATCAGCTCACTCAAACACAACAACCAGAGCCTTCAGGCTCGAACAACATGATGCTCACTGGAGAATCTGGTTCATCTCCTAGGTGTTTCTTAGACCATAAATCAGTAGACAATCAGATCCATATCTATTTTTAGATGATGAATACTTAGCACGTTATGCTAGGAGTGAAAAACACTCTCAAAGTATGTACCCACCTATAGGAGGTTTACAAACACAACCCAAGGTCTCTTTTCAAGAAAACACCTCCATTCCTCCACCTATAGGAAATGCCCTCGGTGAAACTTGGCGGGGGCAATGATCAATTCATAGTTGGGTACCATATGCCTATCTAACCTCAAAATATACAAACACCACCTAAGGAAAAATACCATATCTTCACCAAACGAGGTCATCTCAGCCTTAGTTGAGAAAGTTAGAGGGTTGGAACTTGCTCAAGAAAGTCAAAATTTACAATTCATGCAGGCAGGAAATTCCAATCCTCCACATCATCCTAGCCAAGTAGACCTCCTCATAGGAACAGGCACATTGGGCATGCCTCCTCAGTATTCACAACAAATTCCAACTAGAACCACATTTTCTAATGCCGCTCTAATGGAAAATATGATACCTCCCGGTTTAGTACAAAATAATCCATTCTATGAACAATGCTCCTCCATACTTAAACATGTATTCCAAATCACCACAAGGAGATATGTTCTCTTCTCCTAACATGTTTTCACTCAACCACAGGGATTTCCTTATGCCCCTACAAATACATATGCTACACCATATCAACAACCCATTCCACCTCCCCCCCAACAAGCACCATCGATGGTGAAACCTATATGATAGGAACTTATTTAGAATATTTGAAAGAACCTTTAGACTTCACTATACGAAGTGTCATGCTTCCAAGACCTCTCCCGATCTACCCAAATACAAAGGAGAGGGAGACCCGAATGCACATATTAAGGCCTATGCCATAACCATTCGAGAACTGCTCCCTTGGGATGGAGTTGTTGCTAAAATATTCCCCAAAACTTTAGAGGGTATTGCCCTCGATTGGTATTATAGAATACCTGAAGCCTCAATACATTCATTTAAACAACTCATTTCAGAGTTCATCAAGGCATTCGACATGAACAAATTGTTGAGAACAAGAATCAGGGAATTCTTGCATATTAAGCAAGAACACAATGAATCTATTGCTCATTTCATCCAAAGATGGCATACAGTCCTCTATTCTTCAGCAAGCGCTCCAAACATGGATCAGATGGAACTATGTGATTTATTCCTTCATTCTCTCAGTAGAGAGATAAAGGAAGAAGTCTAGAAGTTCCCACTAAGAACTTATGATGAGGTGCTCGAGAGTGCTCTCCGAATAGATCAAGCTGTAATAGATAGTGGTCGTAAGGCATATGGAACAAATGGGAGGTTAATCATCCCCAACCAAAATACTACGACTTATCCTACTACCACAAATACCAATCAAGGACCTAAAATCCTTAACAAGAACCATGGAGTGACAACAGATGGAGTAACTGACCAAACTAAAAAGGCAAATGTTGTAAATGCTCCACCATCGTTAACAATCAACGAAACAACAATTTTACCCCAACAATCAACGTGGTGGATTTTAATCGTCCACAACAACAACAAAAACAGCAACAAAAGATCCAAACACAGGGTCCAAGTCAAAACTCAACTGGATATCAAAACCAAAGGCAACAAACGCAAAACTTTAATCCTAATAGTCAATGGTTTAATCAGAGTTTTGGACCACAACACGTGCCAAACCAACAACCTAGGAGTTATAATCCCAACTCGTATTGTGGTTTCCACAAAATTTGAGGCCATGACACTAGGACTTGCCGTGATTACAATAAATTCATGCAACGTTTTCCAGAAGAACAAAGACAACTCTTCATAGATATGTTCTTAGCAGATTATGTGACACCTATGCCAAATACTTTCATGGGGGCAGTCTCCCCTCAAAACACACCTCTTAAGATCTTCAATGATCCACCCAAATCACAATAACAATAATAAATTAAATCCAAATGGGATGAACAAGGTGTAATGACAAGAAATAATGATCATGAAGCCTCAACTTCACTAAATCCACCTATCACACCACAATTAGGAAATCAGCCACGAACCAAGATAGTTGGTTTAGTGGAGTTAGACACTGAGCTACACGTGGAAGCCATAACAAGGACACGAGAGTATTCCTCTCAACCAAATCCAAGTTACCCACTAGAGCCAGATAACATTCAACAAACATTAGTAAAACCCGTAGGTGCCTATGATTTAATTAATGACCTAACAAAGACCTTCTCTCACATCTCCTTTTTGGACTTGTTGAAGAACTCTCCTGCCCATAGGGCTGCTCTTTTAGAAGCATTAGGTTTAGGTCATTTAATTAACATCACTCCACCTCTCGAAACACAAGTAAACCATATAGACTTTGATATCCACCCTCCGGGGAAGCCGGATAGGGATACTGAGTTTATATTTGACATAAACAAAATGCCAATAGATGCTGAAATTACATGTAGAGGTGATCCAACCTTGCATTTACAAGTGTGGGTTTATAATAATTACGTTAAATGCACAATGGTTGATGATGGGGCAGCAGTTAACATTAGTCCCCTTCTCTTTCCTTCAAAAGCTAGGGTATGGAGAAACAAATTGTTCCACAACAAGAAATACACTAAGAGGTTATGATAGCCTTAAAGCCACTTTGATTGGGACTATAATACTACCAGTCACCTTAGGACCCAAAACAATCCTCACTGAGTTTTATATTATAGATCAGGAAACCAACTATAATATGATCCTCGACTGACCATGGATACACCGTATGAAGGCAATCCCTTCTACGTTATTTCAAGAAATAAGATTCTTACACCTAGGAAAGATATTCGTAGCAAAAGGTGACCCAAAACCATTGATATACACCTAGCAGATCTGAAGAAAATACTAGGCATTCACTCTGAGTTTGAACTCCCAACAAACCAACTTAACAAACCAATCGACTCAAAACCAGAAGAAAAATTAATACCTACAACAGAACTAGAAATTATGAACCTAGTCAAGAGCATCCAGCCCTCAAGGATGAAGCTAACGTTGTAGAAATAGTATCATTAGGAACTACTACAAAAATTGTTGAATTACTAGAACAAGATCTACCAATTTTCCTACCATTTGATTCCATAGGTATGGGATGTACCCTAGGAGTTGGTTCTCTTCCAACAGAGGAACTTTGCATGGTAGAAGTAACCAAAATAGAAGAAATAGATGTAAAGAATGTCCAACATCCATCTTCCCAAGTAAATATTGGACTCTCCATTTTGATGGAGCTAGATGTCATTATGGGGCGGAGGTAGGTGTGATCTTTACTTCTCTGAGGAAAGATCCTACCTTTGCCTTTAAATTAAATTTTGAATGTACAAACAATGGCGCTGAGTATGAAGCCCTCCTCCTTGGTCTCATCATAGCTAAAAGGATTGGTGTTAATGACATCAAAGTGTTAGGAGACTCACAATTAGTAGCAAACCAAGTCTCTGAGGTGTATGAGACTAGAGCTGAACACTTACAGCTCTACAAAACAACAGTATTAGATTTGAGCAAAGGATTTAACTTCATATCCATTGAGGCAATCCCACGAGAACAAAACCTTCTTGCAGATTCGATAGCAACCTCAGCTTCATGTTTCACTCCAAACAGTGAGTTGGAAGACACCCGTTTCATGGTATCCCTTCATACTGAACCATTAGTAAAGAAAACGTCAACAAACCCTCTTCTAACGCACATAGCTGAGAATAAATCTACTATCTTAGGTCACGTTGATAGTGATAGAGCCACTCTTGATTACCTAAATGCCTATGCAGAGTTACATCTCACCCATCACATGGTAGATTTGTCCTTAATCCCACATTCGTCTTCTTACTTTGGAAATCCCATGGTAGAGCTTCCCCCACAAAAGGAACTCGACATATATATGGTAGAGAATGGAGAAGATCTGGAACTACCTCCAGCCCACGAGTTTGAAGAAGGTAATGCTTCTTTAATCGAAGGAATGATTGATATTAACATCGGAATGGAGGAAGAACCAAAGATCTTGAAACTAGGATCTTCGTTAACTCCAGAAGAGATAGAAATACACACTCGAATCCTCAAAGAACATCAAAAGGATTTTGCATTTAATTATAAAGAAATGATGGGAATTACACCACACATCGTGGTACATAACCTCATCACCAAATCAGATGCAAAGCCAATTAAACAAAAATGAGACCAATGAAACCCAAGGTAGCTCTCATGGTGAAGGAAGAAGTAATGAAACTTCTCCAAGTAGGGTTCATCAAACCGATCGATTACTCTCAGTGGGTATCTAATATCATCCCCATTCTCAAAAAGAATGGGAAGATACACATCTGCATAGACTTCGAGACATTAACAAGGTGTGCCCCAAGGATGACTTCCGTTACCATCCATTGACGTCATCATTGATGCAACAACTGGATTTGAGATTTTGTCTCTCATGGATGGGTTCTCGGGATACAATCAAATTAGAATATCTGAACAAGACCAAGCCAAAACCATGTTTATAACTCCTTGGGGAACTTATTGCTATGTTGTTATGCCATTCGGTCTCAAGAACACTGGCACTACATACCAATGGGAAATGACATACATATTTCATGATCTTATTCATAAAATCATGGAATCCTATGTAGATGACTTGTTGGCCAAGGCCAAGAAGCACTGTGATCACCTAGAAGTGCTCTCGCATCATTCTTTCACATTTGATCGAATACGGAGTCACACTAAACCTAGAAAAATGTGTATTTGGTGTGATAGGAGGGAAACTCCTAGGTTACATTATATCATCACGAGGGATCGATGTAGACCCAACCAAAATCTAGGTTGTTCTTGAGATGATCCCACCATCAGATGACTCTGGCATTAGATCATTTCTTGGAAAGCTCGGTGCAATCGAAGATTCATTCTGGACTTAAGTTTTTCTGTTCATCGATCAACAATTTGTTGAAAAAGGATTGCTGCATTATTTGGACAAAGGAATGCCATGAGGCCTTTGAAGTAGTTAAATGCTTCTTACTGTCTCCTCCCATGTTAATGCCACCTAGACCAGATCATCCTTTGATCTTATATTCATGAGCTATGGATGTCTCGCTAGCCTACATGTTGGCTCAAGAAGATGATGATAAACGAGAACGTGTGGTCTATTTTATTAGTTGAACATTGCTTGATTATGAAACATGTTATATGCAAGTAGAATGAGAATGCCTTGCCATAGTCTTTGCAACCAAACACTTAAGACATTACATGCTAAATCAAGAAACAAGGGTCATTGTAAAAATAGACCATTTATGAACTTTCCTCACGCAAGGGTCCTTGTCTAAAAAGGTTGGACGCTTTATAACCTTAATGGGTGAATTTGAATTAAATTTTGTAAACTAGAAGTCCATTAAGGGACAAATCATTACAGATTGGTTCTGAAACCCGTTAGATGGAGGTGATCTAGTAGATCTAGATTTTCCCGATGAATGCATATATTACATCGAAACCAGACCTCCCATCTCTGAATGTCCTTGGTATACTGATATTATCAATTTTATCATGGACCATACATATCCAGAAGGTGCTACACCACAACAAAGAAGGTGGTTATGCATTATTGTAGCTAAATATGTTATTATAGAACAAGTGCTCTATCGTAAGGCTTTCGATGGAATGCTTCTAAGGTGTGTTGACATAGAAGAATCCAAGAAGATTCTCTATGAATCCCATAGTGGAATATGTGGAGGCCATTTTGGTGGTCATGCCACTACCCACAAAATACATCGGATGGGCTATTTCTGGCCCACTCTAGAACACATGATGCAGTAGAGTTTGTACGTAAGATGCCATAAATGCCAAGAATTTTCCCACGAGATTCACATGCCGGCCAAGCTCTCTACAACCAATCACGACTCCATGGCCCTTTTCTACATGGGGCCTAGATTTGATAGGGAAATTCTCTCCCTCATCAATGGATGGCCATAACTTCATAATCATGGCCACCGAATATTTTACCAAATGGGTAGAGGCTATGCCTCTTACCACTTTATACCAGGTTCGGTGATCGCAAGTTCATTTTGAACAAATCATTCTAGGTATGGTGTCCCACAAGTCATTATCTCAGATAATGGCACATCCTTTAAGAATGATGAGGTCATGAGCTATGTAGTAAATTTAAAATAAACCATCACACTGGCCTCTCTTTATTATCCTCAAGCCAACGGGTAGGCTGAAGCAACAAACAAGACGTTGAAAGCTATTCTCCTCAAAATGGTAAAAGAAAACAAATGAGATTGGCATTTAAAGTTATATCCGGCCTTGTGGGCCCATCAGAACCTCAATAAGAACACAACAGGGCAACTCCTTTCTCATTGGTATTCGGAGCAGAAGTAGTTCTCCCACTTGAGGTTGAAATACCCAGTCTCGCATCTCACTACAAGGGATTCTGGATGAGGAAGCTTATAGAGAGGCATGCCTCTCCCAACTAGAAAGCCTAGATGAGGCCAGGTTAAATGTTGAATAGTGGCATAGAGTCTATGTTGACCGGATGTGCCGGTGAAATATAACAAAAAGGTCTATGAGTGAGAAATATATGAAGGAGATCTAGTTCTAAGACTAGACAACCGGATCGATAAGAAAATCGGTGAAGGAAGAAAGTTCGGCCCAAGTGGTTGGGCCCATATCGAGTCATGAAGGACTATGGAAATGGTGTGTATCTCTTGTGCACACTAGAAGGTGAGGAATTTGGTGAAACTGTCAATTCCTTGCACCTTAAATGGTTTTACGCATGAAGCATCGACACTATTTGTATAATTATATCTACATTACATATTCATTTAGATAGGTTCATTTTGTTCACTCGTTTCATAAAACTTGGTGATCAAGGGACTTGCTCTTAAGCAATTCATTACAAACTTCTGATGGTATTGGCAGAAGCATTCAAATCATACTTCTTCATTTTCATAACATCATCAACTATTTCAGAATCATTTCATCAATTAAAGCTAGATATGACAAAGTCTTAATGGTAGCCATACCAAGGCCTGCATGCTTGTTCTCACTTTTGTTTCTTCCTAGGATAGGTGTCTTGCCTATGGTCTATTCTAGAAGCTTCATGGTGTCACATCTATCCTGTATATAGATCTCTTTGGAAATAAGAACATACTGACATTTTGCTCAAATAAATAAGTCGAATATAGATCAAACAGAAAATTTTACTTTTACACATTTCCTTGCCCTACCAACCTTCGGTGATGAGCTTGCATCTCTTACTAGTGACGTAGGGTTGGGAAAGGATGGGAATGCCCTTACTCACCTATGCCTTGTCCATGGTGATAAGCCCATGCTTCCTACTAGTAGCATGGGGCAAGGTGTAGGGGGTCCTCTTGACAATAAATGTTGAAGGTCATAAGCAAATAGTTCAAATAAACCTTTGAAATCTTGAGTCAAAAACAAATGAATCAGATGTCCAAAATTCCAAGAGAGTTCAAAACCCTGAAAACTAGATTTTGTCAACCAAGTGGCCATCTACGGATCTAAGTCTAGATAAACTACAAAGCAAGTCACATTCTAAACTATGGAGTCACTTGAGTAGGGTAGGTTTGTAGCATCCTAATTTGGTTCCACCAACTCTTTGTCTATCTCCCATCATTACCATTTCAACACACCTCATAGCTTGTGCCCTTTCTAGCTCTCGGTGGTGAGCCCTCGCATCTTACTAGTTGCGTGGAGTTAGGAGTGGGGCAAGTGCATCTGCTCATCATACCAGTTCATCATTACATTTTGTCAAAACAATATGAAGTACCGAGAAAATTGCTTATGAAAGCTAAAGTTCAAGATCACAAGTTCATTTGCATCATCATACATCAACATCATGAAATAAAAAAAGAAAACATTTGTGATATTTGTTCTCCATTGCATACATTCTGAAAAGCATATAAAAACAAAATTTTATAAACATCTAGTATACATGTGAAAATGAATCACAAAACTCTAGGTACAAAGAGATCTAGATCCAAAAGAGAGATGTATATATATATATAATTAGGTTTTATGTACAATGCCATCATGCGCTAGGCATGGTCAAAATGCTCAATGAGCCCAGAAAATACAAAATGATCATATAAACAATCTAGCAAGAGTCACTACAAAAAGAGCCAAGTGGCCTCTCAACCCCTATGAGATCCCTCAGAAGGCACACGACCACGTCTAGGACTCAGCTACACGGCGCTCTGAGTGCACTGAGGGCTCACGGTCCCGAACAGTAGCTGTAGCCTCGCTATGAGAGTGGCTCCTCATCAGTGCACTCTACAGTCCTATACCGGCTAACTCGGTATGGAGGGAAGTCACCATCTTGGCCACATGCTAGATAGGGGAAAAGACATCGCTATGCCTACCAGCTGCTGAAGGCTCCCCTGCATCCATGGATAGCTCGGTGTGAGTCTTCTCCATGGGGAGCATCAGGGTATCAGTACATACCCGGTGAATCAAGTCTCACACTCATCAGCTAGTCTCTGTAAGCAAAGGAGAAAACAAATTAGAAAATAATCAAAAGATAAAAACAAAGATGAACAAAAGGAGAGATAGCAACTAAGGCAATCCTAGCTAAAAACAAATATTAAAAGAAGAGTGACAACTCACTCGGATCTCGGGCCTCCAAGAGGGATCCCTAGGATCAGCGCCTGCCACAGATGCCAGCCGCTGACTGATGTCCTCCTCCTGTGTCTGGGGCAACATAGCATCCTACTATGGACTCATCCTCTCACCTAGGTCAGAGAGGGAAACTCCTCTGAGACTAGAGTCACCCTCTCCACACTCTTCTCTACCCTCTCGGCTGTAAGATCTCTGAGTGTCATGCCACTTGGGATCGCTATCCTCCTCTCCACCCGACTCGCTGACCTCCATGTCCTCGGTCTCCTCCTCCATCTCTCCCCTGTGAACTCCTCAGACTCGGAGTCTATATCAATAGGGTCATCACTACTATGGGCAGGACGGTGAGAAATCCAAAGTAAAGGTTCCTGAGGAGCACCGACTCTCTCTCGGGCATGTACCACCCACCTAGCTGCAATAGGGATGCAAGAGTAACAACAGTCCAACCCCGGCCTCTAGGACCTCCCCTAGCCTCCCGAACTGATCTGAACACTGGCACCACTGGGGGAAGCATATCAACGTAAGCAAGGCCAAACTGCTGAGGCACTCGATCAAAGGGGTGTGTCTCTACCTTCCCCATCCTGTCCACAAGCTGCCCTGTAGTAGAGTAGGAAATCAAAGTGAAGGTCTCCTCACCCCATAACCCTGCCATGGCCTGATAAGGTGTGGCCTCCATATCATCAGTAGTCAGGGAAGCAACTGGCTGGTGGGGTGCTCTAAGCACCGACATCTCTATCCATCTAGCTGCCCTCATGGCTCAGGATCCACCACCTCTATGCCTCTCCCATAAGGGATGATACGCTCATAGACCCAGCTCATAACCAAGGTCGGATGGCTCAAAGACTATCCCTATAAGTGAACCACCCTGTACAAGTCGTGATAGGTGGTCCCAAGTATATCGGCTCCCCAGGCATAAATCGACCATGTGCCTCAATCTGTGCAATAATAGGGGACCAATAGTAGAGTAAGGTGTCCCCTCCCTTGTCCCTGATCAATCTCGAGGCAAGGATCCCCATAATGGCCTGATGAATCAAAGGGATAGGCAAGCTAGGAATGGAACGGACCCTCACCCCCTTCTTTGAACCAGTGGAGACAACTGTGTCTCCCATATATGTAGCCCACTGAGCTATCTGAGCCCGTGACCCCGCTGTCTCAAGTGTAAGTCATCTCCCGATGATCGGGACTCCCAAGATGTGGTAGACATCCTCCAGGGTGATAGTCCACTCACCCTGACTCCTAGAAATAGAAAGTGTTTCGATCAGCATCCCAATATGAAAACAGGTCACATAGTATGTGACTAGAAGGTGTGACATGAGGAACCCGTGATATACGTAATATGTCGGCCCTCTGAAGGATGTCTGCTCGGCTGAGAAAGTGCATCCAACACTACTAGAAGCTAGTCACACTCTCTCTCTCGGCTCCATCTGATATATTCCTCCTTCTTCTACATACACCCAAAAACACACAAAAAGGAGTAAGTTAGTATTTGAATCACATTGGAAAAATCATTAAAGCATACAGGAAAATGGAAAATGCAAAAACAAGTTAAAAACAAGGTTGTTTTATCATTCTGGAAAGGACCGCCACCCTGAGCAGGGTGGCGGTTCCATAACCGCCACTTTGAAAGGCGGCGGTCTGTAACCGCCACCCTGCTCAGGGTGGTGGTCATGTCCCACATTTCCAAATGGGTCACGTACCCTAAAAATGCTCAAAAATGGATAAAAACACCATTTTGAACAAAACAAGAGCCTACCCATTAGGCATCCCCCCCTAAGGACACATTTAAAACTAGAAATTTCAAAAATTACCCCCATGGTGAAGATTTCATCATTTTTACATTTTAGGTATAAAAATGGTAAATCGAGAAGAACTAACCTGAGATCTCGTGGGTCGATGTTCTACTCGTGAGAGGCATGATCACTATCTCGTCATGAACGTTTTGACTATACTCTCATCAAAAACCATCACCGTGGGTCCCAGAGCTCAAAATCAATCAAATCAACACATGTGCAAATGAATAGGAAAATGGGCCCATTTTATATATATATAGCATTTTGACTCATTTTGAATGCCCTTTTCGTAGGTTTGGAGCAGCCAATGGAGGTAAGTTCTTATCCCCACAAATGGTAAGTCCTCACTTCATATTATTTTAGTATTTATTTTTTGATTTATTTTATCTATCTGCACTTGAGTCCTCTTTTCATTTTGTAGGTAGCGGGAATTTTGGATGGCGTCATTTTGACACATGGATGTGTCAGGTATAATTTCTAGCTTCCCATTTGGGACCACCATACTCGGACCCACCGTTTTATGCCTCTTCATGGCTAAAACACTTCTCGAGGGGGCAATATGTATGTACCCAAAATTGTAAGGGTATTGCACTGCCGAAACGATGTTACACATGCCCCAATGATGATACAGGTCTCCTCGTAAGGTGTTCGGATCAGAAAAGCTCTCAAGTTGTATGTTAACATCCCATGCCCCACTTAGCCTTGTGCTTTGTTTTTCTCTTTTCCCCTCTTTTCCTTTGCATTTTTGTCTTCAGTGATGAAACCGCCACCCTGCCTAGGCGGTGGTCTCGTGACCGCCGCCAGGTAGGGTGGGATCTGTAATGCCACCCCTGCTCAAGGCGGCGGTCCTTCACATTTTCAACACATTTCTTTAATCACGACTTGCATGAATTTTCAACTTTTACCACTTTTTTCCACCGCCTTGGCTTGTATTTATGTTTTATGTTCCCTGGAATAGTGTTTCTCATTGTTTAATGGTAAAAGAGTCCTAGTTGGAGTTACCTTTGGGTGAATGGGAATTCTATAAATAGTTGGTTTGATTACAAGAAAATGGCCCCTCATCCTCTCATTTCAATAGTTTAGTCTTTCAGTTCTTTCTTAGGAATTCAATAGTTTTCATTTGTTGCATGCATAGTTAGTCTTATTTTTTTGTTTAGAAGCCACATGATCTTCTTGTTCTAGTGTTATTATTGTTTCATACAATCAATTGAGGTAGGATAGTTTCATTTTTAGTCTGAAGCCATTAGAGTTGCAGGTTTTGTTCATCAAGAAGGATAGTTTCAGGTTCTGGATGTTTTGTGTTGTATGACTCGTAATAAATCCCGCTAGGAATTGCATAAGCCAAGCTCTGTTCTCTTGCGCTATCCCTCTCCTACTCACATTGTATTCAGTCTACATCAAAGCTGCCATTGTTCCAATACCTACTTCTATTGATGCTAGCATTACATGCTTTTTCTAGATTCACGTGAGCACGAAGGAATGAGGAGACCACACTGAGGGGACAAAGCCACACACAATCGGATTCACCACTGTTCTATAAAATCTAGGTTCAAGCTTTCAAAGTTCTAGTTAAAATATACCAAATAGAGTAGTGAATTACTTCATTTCAGTTACGTTCATTTTCATATATTTCCAAGGAAGCCATGGGGATCGATAGTTTCTGAGAAACTATGATTCGTTCCTCACTTCTAAGGTAGGATCAAAAATCTTTCAATTAAATTAGATCAGTTATTTAGTTATTTAGAATAGATTCACAACTGTACATCAGACAAGTAGCTATACTCGGCTACCTTGTTTGTTTTTAATTTGTTATTAGGTTAGTTGTCATTTTCTAGATATATTAAATAGTTGTTATCTTAATTCTGTTAAATATTCTATCAAAAATACAAAAATAGAGAATTTATATATGTTGTGGATATACTTTGCATAATTAGTTTACTTTTCTTTAGTTAGATTTATATTGTTTCTTTTGTATGACAATCACGGGACCTAGGGAGCCCAGAGAATACGTATTTGAGCCAATCGTGCCTCAACCCAATATTGTTGCAGCAATAACTGACATAGACCAAAATCTCAGAATTCAGGTCTTCGAACAACAACAGACCTACAAGAAATCAGCTCATAGTTAAGAGGATTAAACATAGAAGATGACAAAGCACACATGTTTTGGTCAAACCAGCCAAACTATAGATTGCCTTAATAGATATCCGCATGATTGTAGAAGGGCTTGAAAGAGAGAAAACATTCGGTTGTGATCCTTTGGTCCCACAGCTAGATGCAGGAGACATCCTCATTGACATAGACACTAGCTTAAGAATTCAAGTTGCGAACACACTATTAGGTACTCGAGAAAATCGTGCAACTTTTAGTTCTAAACATAGAGGCCAAAAAGGCATACGACTACTGGATATTTGGGATCGGAAGAAGGGATTGATTCTTCACATGACCATAGGAGGTCCAGAATAACCATGAACTTACGGTTGTGATCCAAAGGTCCCACAACCCAACGAGCCTACAAATCAATCCAACATTGATGCTGGTTTGTGAACATTAGTGTTTAGATCCTCTCCACTCCCACCAGACATTATCACACAACTATCATTATTAAACATAGCAGCTAATCAAGCTAAAGGTTTCTGGACTAGACCAGAGAATCATCCATAGAGCACAAAAGGTCCATTACACATTTAGCCATCCATTTTCATGACCTTTTGGGAGACATATACAAAGCACCCACAAAGTTATCTTCCATGTATTCCATAACCCATCTACCCTTACTACTTTAGGTTTTCCTTCAACTAAGGAAAGAGGACCCATTTCCTAACATGTTTGGTGAAGGATATCAATAGATCAACTAGATTTGACCCTCTCTATATAATATTCAAAGGAAACCTTGACAAAACATGGTCAATACAACACAATCTAACTCTCATGAGTTGTCACCCTAGAGACAAGAATTAAAATCGATTACTCGTGCATATTCCGGCAAGGATAAATAAACTCATGGAATTTTTTAGCCTTTATGGATATACAAAGTACAAGTAGGGTAGTTCATGTAGGATTCATCATTTAATAATTTTTTTAGGAAGTCAAGCAGGATAAACTTGATTATACCAAATCCTTGGGAACTTTTAACAAATGTTGGAAAATTCTTAGAGAAAAATGATAAAATACTTCAAATGGCCAAAATGATCCTTCAACCAGAAGATGTGTATCAATGGAAGCCCAGAGACACATAGTTTCATACATTATTTGAGAATCCAACATAAAGGCTCATGTTAAAGACTCAATTAAACATTAGAAATCCTTGATTCATCATGCCTAAGATACACTCATAGACTAACAAATAATTTGTGTCAACATAATGAAAGTAAAGTGAATTTAAATTGTTTATTTGCATCGTGAGATGAAGGCACTTCTCATGATGAAATTGAAAATGCCACAATACTATCACGAGGATAAGATCTTGTGTTATTCGGAGGGACTTTTAACGTAATATTGTAACATGAACATAAAAATCACTTGAAGATATCTAAAAATGAAAGAAAACACAACTATTCTCATGATCAACACAAATTACTCAAGGTTCTTTAAATTGATTAGCATGTGATAGCTTTATTTATAGTCTAAGAGCTTGTTAATGGCTGGACACTTCCAACCATCTTAACATGATAAACTCTAAAGATACAAAGGAAATAAATAGGTTTCTTAGATAGTTTCTTTGGAAAATGAATTTTCTCAACTTTCTCTCCTCTTCTTTTTCTTTGAGCATATATCGCATAAACATTAACCCCCACCCTTTCGTGTGACTATCCTTTCAATTTTATAGAACTCTATTCACTTGCAAACCTTGAATTTTTCCCCCAAAATCAAAAATATTCCAGAAATATTTCTGTTATAAAACCTTGTTCTAGAACATGAAATTTAAAATTTATACTTTAAACTACTAGGTGTAAAAGATGCAAGTCTTCTCAATTAGTTCCACTTATGTTTGGTCGAGGTATCTAGTCATCATTTATGGTGAATCACTTTAATCATTATTTCTTAATACTAATTAGATAATCATTTCAAATAATCTCGAACTTTTCCAAATGGTTCGATATGACATATATTTGCATTCTCCTTTTAAGAATCCACCTTGGGCATTACGCACTCTAATTTTTGTCTTATTGGTTTAATTGCCACACATGCCTCCTGTCAAGTCACATTGATTTATCCATCTCTACTCATTTCTACTCTCTTCCAACTCTTATTTTTCTTTTGTGTGAACTAAGAAAAATCTCTCTCATCTCATGGGAAAGATTTATCCAAAAATAAATCATATGCATCCTTCTAAATATAAAGTTCGGTTCTATCTCTTTCCCATTATGTATTTATTTTCTCATTTTGAGTATAGAGAATCTCTATCAAAAATGGAAAAAGTACTTGTGGCACATATCTTGAAGGAAATTTCCTCGAAGATTTGAATCAAGTCTTTGACTTGAGTGGTCTTCATGAGGCCTTTGTTATGGCCCTTTTTGACATAGAGTGTGTAGGGGATACTAGAGGAACTTTGACATATGGGAAGGTCCGTTTAGCACTTTTGACAAGTATAAGTATAATTAATCCTGTATTTTCAGCCTTTCAAGTTATGTATTTTCATATTTTCAGATGGGAACACAAGAAATATCCGAAGACTTAAAGAGATAACGTCTTTGAAAGAAGACCTCGGGTATATGGGCGGGACTCGATTGTTAGTTTTGGTTTTATCTGATGAAGGATTTGTGTCTAAGGATATTCCCCAGGAATCATATGTATTATATGAAAAATTCTCTATTGATATTGTGCCTCCCATTTCCCATAAGGTGGATGAATTGGAGTGGACAATCAATTTTATGTACCTTTTCAACTAGGTTTGGTACCATCATCATCTTAGGTAAAAGAAAGGGTGAACCGAGTCCTTAAATTCTAATCATTATATCGGATGAAGAAGAGGATCTGTCATTATCTCGCTCATTGCTTAAGAGTATAAGTCTACTCCCGCTTGGGAGAATAGGGAAGATTTACAATTTGGTCTTCCACTTGTGTAATGCATCATGCTCCATAGTCTAAGCATGAGTTTTTGAGACCTCAGCCCATTCCTTCTCCAAGAGACAATCCACCCTTTACAAAGAATTAAAAGGATGGGAAAATATCAAGACCTCACAATCCATCCAGTCAACATCATGTAGTGCTTTCCCTTCCAATAGATTTTTATCTTCCCTCTCAAATCATTCCTAGTAAGTCGACCCTTCACAAGGGGAAAGGTAAAAGGGCATTATTCACAGGTGGTTTGGATATTTTAGATTGGGTATCATCTCAAGAAAAGAAAATTGAGCTTGAACAAATCATGAGTAGTCCTAGAATGAATCTCGAATAGTTGATGGACATGGGAATGTGTCGGGACCTTGCAAGGTAAGTCATCTTTGTTCGAGATAGCACAAGATTCAAGTGAGTTCTTGTTGAGTAAGAATAAGCTTCTGAATAAGCTTCCCTTATTGGGAGGAAACTATGAGACCAGATGAAAAATGTTTGAATGTTGTTCTCCCTTCGTTGTCTTGATTTTTGGAATGTATATATCTTTATTTAATAAGTGCATGGGATCCTATAAAACCCCATCTTGTTTTGCATTCAAATTTCAAGAAACACAAGAATATCAATAGTTCACATGTTTATTCCAAATGTATGTGAAATTTTAATCTAATTCAATATGAAACTACTACATTCTCCCACTTTATAATTGAAACAAAGAAACAATAAA
The DNA here is from genome assembly GCA_018340775.1 of Taxus wallichiana var. yunnanensis. NCBI lineage: Eukaryota > Viridiplantae > Streptophyta > Pinopsida > Cupressales > Taxaceae > Taxus > Taxus wallichiana. The sequence continues at coordinate 2,528,757 of CM031237.1, forward strand.
ATTTAGAATGACAATTACATTCAATGCATTAGAAATATCATTTTAAAACATCATTCTAAAGGAGCATGAAAAGAGAATACAAGTTAATGAACAACATGCCTAAGAATGTTTTTCATCTTTGGTGCCTACATTCTTTTCCTCTTCATCTTCTACTTCTATATCTTGTTCTTCTAGAAGATTTTCCACATATGCATCACACCTCTGGAATAATTCATTTATTTCATCCTCATCTAGTCTAGCATGGTGGTGGAAGATTAACATTTTCCTTACTATTGCATCAATGCAATGGCCCTTTTTTGTTTATACTACAATGGTAGATCTTTCAATTCTATAATCTGTTCTCAATCTTTCTCATCATTTTAAAAATTTAATAGGAGAAATCATTTTCATGAATGTTCTTTTCAAATGAGTTAAGTAAAAAATCAAATTTCAGGTCCCCATAGCTCTTTTTGAATTTATCAACTACCATGTCTTCTAATTTCAAGTCAATATCATCAAGAGATTCATCAACCCAATTTATCTTGATTTCAAGTTTTTCTTTGATTTCATTCAAGGTCTCCCTCGATCTTTGATAATTATGCTAGGGCATGCTGAATTCTTTTTAATTCTACAAGTACAATGTTCTCCTACTCAACCAACTCATCACTAAGTTGGGTTATGTAATCAAGTTTGGGAAGAATTCCCTCCAAGTAGAATATCTCATTGTCACATTGCTCAATTATTTCATCAATTTCATTGAGTCTATTTTTGAGATCTTTGTACTTTGATCGGCCTATGTAATATTTTTTCCCCCTCTTAGTTAATTTTTTAATCCATGTGTCCTTTGCCTGGACCTTCTTGACAACATTTTTATCTTAACCATTCCCTTAGGGGTGTTTATATAAGCACTTTCCGAGTTTGAATAGTCTTCCTAGTCAACTATTGCAAACTAGAGCTTAGGGATTTAACAGTTCCTTTGGCTGCCTTTTTATCATGCTATCTTCATCAAAATTTTGCAAAAGATCATTTACTACCTTAGAAACTCCTTGTTTAAATTAGTCCCTTGAGGGATTCCTTAAGGGAATGATTTGAATGTTATAGTCATCAGCTGTTATGTTTTCTCTTATTTTTCCTTCTAAGGGTGTTGTTATTTCCAAGGTCTTGGCTTTGGATGAATCAGTGTGGGTTTTTGTGATTATCTTGGCCCTTTTTGAGGCTCTTACTTCCTTTAGAAAAGACATAGCAGTAAGATCAATAGCTTGCATAAGGAGAACCTCCTTTTCTTCATTTGAAATCAATTCACTAATCCATACTTTTTCCAAACTTGTTCCATCCTTTTCCTCTTGTAATTCTTGTAGGGATTTCCCAGGGATAACCATTAATTGCTTGAGCACCCCTTGTTCATCTTGAGTAAGTGTTTTTGTTTTCTCTTCATCATTTATTTTGATAGCCATCTTACTACTGACCTTGTAATAATGATTCCCTCATATGTTCTTTTCCTTGGTCTGGAACTTTAGATTGATCATTTTTCCTTGAGTTGTGTCAACAGTCAAGGGAAGCTCCTTCCTTGTTTCTCCAATTGATGCCATATTGGACTCAATTTTTTCCCCAAAATTTTCAATTAAAGGCTATAAATCCTTATCAGTAATGATTTTCTCGTGAAATTTCATCTTTTGCCATTTCTAATTGCTATTCAAAAATAGATCTTCCTACTTGAGAAATTTCATCAAGTTTAGTAACTTCAACAGAAAGGGAGACAATCTCTTTTAATGATTTCTCTGCATTAGTGTCTCCTCTGCTAATCAATCTCGATTTACCTGATTTTGACATCACTTGTCCTATAGAAAAGATTTTTTGGCTTGGAATTTCCCTTCACCGGTGACACATGAGTATTCCCTTCCAGTTCCTTATTTATGTGAATACCATCTACCTGGTGTTAATATTGGTTCAATAATAGACAATTTAAGGGCATTCAACATAGAGAATCTCTCATGACCTTAACATCAATTTCATCAGTCTAAAACATTACATATCTATGCATTGTTTCAACTAAAGGTACATTTACATCCTTCTAAAGTGAGGTTTAATATATTTTCATACCTGGAGTTATAAATTGACTACTTACTGGATTAACTGCAACATTTTCTTGGGAAACATGATTTTGAGCACTTTTCATTGTTGTTTTTGTAAAGGAAAAATGTGGGAACAGGGGGATCGATTGTTCCATATGTGGCGATGATGCATCATGTTATTCTTGGAAAACATCACTCCTTTCAGGATCGGGGGATCAATTACTACATCTTTGTGCTTGTGCTTTTTGGGTGTATGGGAAATTAATCTCACCAAAACTAGTACATGCGCAACCTTTTGTTTCTTATGTGCCATCTCAAACTACTTTAAATCAAGTGATGCTCCTTGCTCCTCCTTGTGTGGCATGGATTGAGTATGAACACTTGTTATGGCTTCACTCATTGATTTCTCAAGTATTATGTGGCTTTGGAAAAGCACCTACATGGATAACATGTGATTCCAAACCTTTCCCTTTTCTGGAATTGCACTACAAAAGTAATGGGGGAATTCTCCATAGATTTTAAAAGAATCTCTTTAGTTTTTACCTGAGAACTGACATAGAAGTACCAGTTCCACTAGTAGTGATGTCCATTCATCAATGAGTTCAAGAGTAGGCCTTTTTAGGGAAATTGAGGGGATTTTCCTCCCAATGGGTTAATTCTATTTGTGCCCTCCCTCGAGGTGGAATATCCTCACTTAAGTTCCCCAAACTCTTGAAGTTGTTTAGGATTCTTGTACTCTGGATTGAAAAGTTGATATTATTTTGGGCCAATGAGTTCACAGTTATCCTTATATAAGGATCATTAGATTCTACCTCATTCCAATTTGGAGGAGTTATAGGTTGACCCTCTATCTTCTGATCAATATAAAATTTACTTATTGTGTGTGGATCATCCACAATCCCCTTTGGGATAACTGTAATTTTGAAATCTATTATTTTTGTGAGAGTCATTATGGAAAAATCCCTCAATCGACTTCTTCTTAATCCCTTTAGTTCATCTAATAATCCTCAAAGTGGAACTCACACTCAAAATAATTTACAATGTTGTTAAATACCCATCGATTTCATAATTGGCCATGGCCTCAAATTTATTTATGCCAAATTTCTTCATTTCATCTCTAATCAATCTTTCCTTTATGATGGAAGTGAATGAATACCTTCCAATTGTGATGGGGAATTTGATGTTTTTTTATGCCTTCTTGAAATCAACTTGTGTATAGGTGTTTGTCACCTTTCCAACTCACATAAAACCATTTTGTCACAACATATCTAGGTAATTTACAAGGTTTTCCTCAAAACCACTGACCCTTATGTAGGTGAAATTTTTCTACTGAATGAAGTAGCACCCATACTCCAAAATCACTTTCCTTTATTGTTCAAAAATTATCTATTATCCCCATTCTGTTCTAAAAAGGAATATTATAGGTATGAAAAAGAAACATTAACCAACCTCACATTTCCGCTCTAGTTAATCAAATCTAATTGAGGAAAAATTTTGTGCATTTGACATTTTTATAAATCAGCACATGGTAATAAGCTTGAGAAATGATTATGCCCTATAAATTGTAAATAAGATATGTCATCATATAAAATTCCATCTCTAAAGTGTCTCCCATCTCAATTTTGTCTGCTAGAGTAACCATGTGGCCATGGAGTACTTCTAAAATAAAAGAGTCCCATAAAATGCTCCCTTTCCTTTCCATAATAATCCATATGTATGTAGTCATCCATTCCATGAATTCATTTTGGTTTCCAAACCCACCATTCAACTCAATAGAAAAATAATATCCTCAACTTCCTTGACAAAATATGCCCTAACCAACCTCTTTAGGGATTCTATTTGTTTCCTTTTTCTCCGTAAGAAGCCATTTTGTGTTTATAATATTGGCATAGTCCTTTTTATTTTCTTCATAGTCCCGTAAGGCTAATTTGATGCCAATGGTGATTGGGTTTGTGATTATAGGAAATTTTAGCATTTTCTAATGGCTAACGGTGTTAATGTCAACACCGCATCCCCACTCCCATCTAATACTTCCCTCTTCTCAGGATCATAATTCATAGCACAATACCACACTAATTCTGGGCATTGAACGGATGGTGGGATGGTACTAACTAGAGAAATGTGGCTATCTAGAATTTCCTTTAAAGATTCACTCTTTTGAGGGCTACTTAATCTCTAGAGAAATTCATTTAGGTAAGCACTCATCAAGTCACGTATCTGTGATTTTATCTAAATCACTTGTCCCCTGACATAACCGAGAATGAAGATGGCATGGTATTCATCTTCAAAAACCCTAACTTTATCTCAAACTGACTTGCCAACAAGAGAAAACATAGGAGTTTCAAGTTCTTACCAATTTCCTACGAGTGCTTGAGGAATTGGACTCAAATCAATAGATTTCACAATCCTCTAGTTCTCAAATTGAGCTCCATAGTTAAATTCACAATATTTCTTAATAAAAATCACCGATAGAAGTAACAAGAATCTAGAAAACTGATAATAAAGGATGAATGCATTCGTAGACTTTAAACATCCTTGATTTGCGTAGAAGCATTGATGGCGGAAGAAATAAATGCATTGTATTATAACCATTCACTTTGTCATTCTCAATTTTGAAAGTGAGTCATTCACATGGAAAATATTTTCTCTAATGTGGGCTTGGGAGCACCTTTTGTATTTTTGCAATGTTTTAAAACTTATACCCTTTTGGTTATTTTGACTCACCCATCCAAATTTGACTTTCGATATGGGCACAACACGTGGTCTTACTTGGGAGATAGCGGAGATGAAATCCTTTTCTGTAATTTATTATTTTTTAAAATCAAAACAAAAAGTGTCGAGTGCTCTCGATGACCCACTTCCTTGGTTCCTTGATAAGAAATAGCCACATGTCCCTTTGCGGTTCTCAAGAACCTTTTTCACTTTGACATCTCTTCCCTAGAGTGTAAAAATGCAATTATGCACCTCTTCCCCTGCATCCACTCAACTTATGACAAATTTATGCCTTTGGTGGTGAATTGAGAATTTTTTTGTGCCGCTTTATGGTTATGAATATTCAAATAATTTTTCATTGGGTCATGTTACCAATTTCACACTTTGTAAATGTAATAGAATATTGTAAATTACAAGTTAGACCCGCCATACCGTATTCAAATAATATATACCACATACCAATGGGTGATGGGAAAAACATTGAAAATAGAGAGACATGACCGAGAACATTTTAGAAAAGGAGAACCCTCAATTTCTAGACCTAAATCACAATTTTCTTCCTATGGGAATTTTGAAATAATACATAACTCAACATGATATTCGACCAAAAAGAGGAAAGACAACACCACCAATAGGAAAATAAAATATCACTAAGCACTCCCATGGGAAAATGGAAAATAGAAAATTAAATCAAAGATAGGGAGAGATAAAATTCAAGCACCAACACCATTTGACTTAGGGATGAGTACTCCCTATGAGTGCCTCAAGAACAAAAATAGTGCTAAAATAATAGACCATGTGCGAAAAAATCCATTGGGCCATGGAGTCAAAAAACAGCATACAAAGTAAAGTGATAAAAATCACCCTCAAGAAAACAAACCAAGAAACCCATAGAACAATCGATCACCAAAGACCGGGATAGAAAGAATAAAAAAAAAATAAACAAGAATTAAATAGAAAAATATACACTTTGACAATAATGTATACCTCAATTTGAGATATCATTCAAGAAAGTGTTTCAAGTTTTATGCCATTAACAAGTAAATCAAGTAATTCTTCATCTAAATCCTTGAGAAAGAAAGTATGTTCACTAATTCGATGTCAATGGAATAAGGACCCATCCATGATGCATAAAATTTTCCATGTTTTACCTTATCCTCATGTCTTCTATATCATAGTAATACCAGATCTCCCACACTAAAAAATCTAGGAGTTATATTTTTATCAAATAATCTTTTCATATTTTCCCTAAACTTTCAAATGTCTCTCGTGGGATTCTTTTCTTTCTTCATCCAATTCAGAAATTTGATTTATTCTCACATCATATGGGATGAATTCTTGATCTTAAAATTGCTGAATAAATTTGTAGGATGATAATTTCATGTGTGGAGGAATAATGGCATGAACTCCATATACTAACTCAAATTATATTTTTCTCTTAGTAGTGATTCTATCAGCCCAAACAACAAACTTCAATTGTTCACCCCATCTTCATTTATTTATCTCCAATGTCCTCCTGATTATTTTCAACAAATTTTTATTACTTGACTCAGATTTTCCATTACATTAGGGATTTTAATTAGATGCATATGTGATATTTATTCCATACTCCTGACACATGGCCACCAAGGGTTTAGCTCAAAAACTCATAGCATTGTCAGTAATTATTTTGTGGGCACTCCAAACTTGCAAATTATGTGATTTAAGATAAAATCCATAACAATCTGGTGGGTTGATTTCTTAGTAGGGATTGCCTCAACCCATTTGGTGAAGTAATCAGTAGCCACCAATATCCATTTGTGGCTTGCACTTGAAGGATCTAAAATTTACCCAATGAATTCCATACCCCACTACTTAAAAGGGGATTCAATTGATATTGGTTGTAAAGGGAGAGCAGCAGAAGATTTCATTCTTCCTGAAAATCTTTGACAACTTTCACACTTTCTTACTAATAAGGTTGTGTCTTTAAAAATTATAGGCCACCAATAAATAGCTCTTAAGATCTTGTGGGTAGTCACCCTTTTAGAAAAATGCCCTCCACACAATCCTCCATGAAATTTTGCAATTAAATTAGAAGATTCATTTTAAGAATACATCTTAGGAGGAACCCTTGATTCTTCCACACCAATCCATAATTAGTAATAATATACTTCTAGGAGTCTAACCTATGTGCTCTCTTCTAATTTTTACTTAGGTGTTTAGGACATTGTAGATATTTAAGATAAAATATGATGTCCTTGTGTACCATACTAAATTGATTAACCTCTCATGGACATTCATATTTCCTTCCTCAAATTCATTTATCTCTATCACTTCCAAATTGCTTTTTTTCATCAATTTTTCTATGCCTAGACCTCTAATCAGTTTGGTAGTTTGGATGTCCATGTCATACTCTTGTAACTTGTTCACCCATCAACATATTTTTCTTGAAATCTCAATTTTTAATAATATTTCCTTAACCATGGTATGGGAAACATAAGAAGTGATCTTGGAACTCAATATATATGATCTAATTTTTTTTGGCTCTATCTAGGTAAAAATCCTACTTTTCCATGATAGTGTATTTCAACTCAGCACCCTGTAATGCTTTATTAAAGAAATCAATTGTCCTTTCACTTACTTCCTCATCCTTTTGTAATAGTACATATGTAATGATGTTTTCATAGGAAAAGGAAAATATTTTGCAAGCTAATTTATAATCAGGAGCTGCCAAAACATGAGCATTATTTAGTGCCTCTTTAATCCCAATAAAAGATTAGATAGCTTCCTCTTTCCATTTGATAATATGATCCTTTTTAGCATACTTGTGATGGGGATAGTCATTTCAGACAAAGTTGGAAATAAATCTCCTGATGAATTTTATTTGTCCAAAGAAGGATTGAATTCCTTTCTTTTTTTAGGTATAGGAACCTTGCTAATAGCTTCCACCCTATCAAGGTCAAATCATGACTTCTTCCTTAGATATGATATGTCCCTAATAGATTTTCTTTTTGAACCCCAAAGTGGCACTTTTTAGGGTTTAATGAGATACCATACTCTCTTAATCTTAATAGCATCTTTTCTAGATGTTTTAGGTGATCATTTCTCTTTCTTGAAAATATTATTACATCATCCCGATACACAATAATGAAATCATTTATGTATCTAATAATGCTACATCCATATATTTTTGAAATGTAGCTACAACATTTATCATGCCAAATGGCATTCTCACATACACATAAGTACCCCATGGAGTAGTGAAAGCATTTTTAATCCTTTTTTATTGTTTCACTACCACTTGGTTATATCCCGAGAATCCATCTAGAGTAGACAAAAACTCAGAACCAATAACCAACTGCAACATGTTATCCATATTAGGAAAGGGATAATTAAGCTTGATTGATGCTTTATTGATTCCTAAAATCCACACATAACCTTATATCTCCATTCTTTTCCGGACGGGCACCAAATTTTCCACCATGAAGAATACCTAGTGGGTTCTATGATTCCTCTATCCCTTAATTTATCCACTTCTTCTTACATCTTAAGGGAAAGAAGTGGATTAATTGGTCTTTTATTTTTCCTAAATGGTTTAATATTAGTATCTAATGGTATTTCATGCTAAAAGAGGTCTTCCTATGCCTTAATTCTGAATATGACCATGCTAAGAAATCCTCGTATTTCTTTAGAAATTGGACATATGATTTCTTTTCTTATTTTCCTAAGTTACTAACTAGCCATATCATCTGTCCCCAATTTGTGTTCTTCTACATCTCTGAAGTTGACAAGTTTTTATTAACAATGCGGTCAACACTATCAAATTTTGACTCTAAAGAAACCAAACCTCTTGGAATGGTATTGGTTTTTAATTGAATAATATCCTTACCAAACAAAGTCTCTTTACCTTCATTAACACAAACCATTGGCTCCCAATCCACATTTTGATTTGTAAATTCTCCTTCATTTTGTAAAAACCTCTGAATTTGGGCATCATCTTCAAAAACTTGCCAATGTTTGACATTATTAGGGATAGATGGACTTTTTAATGTTTTTTCATACTCAATAAGGGGATATTGTGCAGTTCTCAAATCTAGATCCCAATACTACCAATCTTTCTACAACAGTATTCTACTTTCTTTCATGGTATATTATGTTAAAGGAATCAAACATTTCAATAAAATCCCAAATTTCATGCTTATATTATTTCATCCTTTGATTCTTGGTTGCATATAGTTTCCAAATTTGCTTGACTACCACTTTGAGTCCTCTTTAACAATAATTTCCCTAATACCATACCTCTAATAAATTCTTAAACCCATAAGAAATGCTTCATATTTTGTAATATTGTTTGTGCATTCAAACTTGAGTTTAAAATAAAAATTGTATTCTTCTAAATTTGGAGATATTATGACAACACCAGCACCATTCCCAATTTTAGAACAAGCTCCATCAAACATCAACATCCAATGAGAACCAAATAGTTTAGTAAATTTACATTTATCAATGTCATGCTCATTGAAATCAGAATAACCCACAAAATTATAAACATCTACATCTATGTACAATACTTCATAGGACATATTATTAGGGTCTTCAATTAGATGTAACATCTTATTCTCACCATACAATTTCACAAGAATTCCTTCTATTGGTATGGTTTCATATGACATATCCATCTGTACACTTCCTCCCACACTAGCAACCCACTTTCTTGACAACAACATTCCCCATTTATTTTGGAAATCCACAATGACTACATTCATGGTTAAACACTTGCCGGGTAATATGATAGTTGCACTATTAATCCTTTAAAATACCCAATCACCGGTACTACCCTTGAATCCATAGCAATGCACTTTCCAAAAGTTGTTGTTACCTTGATATTTAGTTCATTCATTACCTAAGAGGAATTCAATTACATGAGGCTCTTGATTCAAACATGTAGTTATGCACCAACCTATCTTTAATGATTAAGGTGGTATAAAAGGGATCAACATCAAGCTGAGAGTCAACAAGAGAAGTAACCAAATATACCTAGGTGATTCTCCCAATTCCTCCATTTCTTTTGGTACCTCTAACTTGTAATGATAGGGGAACATCGACATTAGTTAGAATTTTTCCTTGGGTTATCTTTTCCTCCTTAAACCCCAAATACTCAAATTCCCTTTTTTATGCTCGGGGATCCTACGAAATTTAACAATAGGCACATTAAGCTTGATCGACATAGATCTGGGTAATATCATAGGTAATATATTTGGGTAAGAATATGTTAGGAGGGAGGTTCATGATTTCTTCCGATGGCATGGAAGTTTTAATCGTCTAGAAATGAGCGGGAGGAAAATTTGTATTTAGAGTGACTAGGCCTTTGCGGATGTATCTTTCTTAGGAGGTTCTTTTGGGATATTGTTGAGAAGTGGATTTTTTGGCTTGACTTGTGGCCCTACCCTTTGAAAAATCTATTCCTTGTATTATATTATTTTTCCTAAGCAACTACTACATTCATCAACGATTGCATATCTTCCTCGAAGTAATTCCCCCATCGTACTTCTCAATCATTAAAGCCAACTAGTATTCAAAATCATGATTAGCTAAATCAATTTTTGTACCATATCAATTTACACATCATCAATAGGAGTAGGAGGTAATGCCCGTGAACACAATCCCATAAAATTTCAATAGTTCTAACACTTATTAATTTAGTTGAGGTTTCCCCTTGTTGTGAATTTTAAGGGTATTCCATCATACACACATCACCATAAGCTTCCTCCTCATTTGTTTCTTCTTCTTCCTTACTCAAATCACAAGGGGAATGTGGAAAAAAAAACTCATCACACCAATAAATATCATGACCCTCTTTTATTGTAGTGATCCTAGTACTTAGAGGATGCGAGAACAGTCTATTTTCTCTAGGTTGTGGATGTTTATTTCCTGATCCCATGGGCCCCTTTCCTATATCATCCAGTCTATGATCACCTCTATAATGATTCCCGAATCTATCCTGAACTTTTGGTTTATGCTTTGACGTTGAGAGCTTTGTCATATCCCCTTTTCTACTTTAGACAATTTGTAAGATATTTCTTTAACTTCCCTACCCAAAGTCTTCACTACTTCCTCTATATCCACTACTTTTCTTGATTGAGGTCTATCAGGATTAACCAATTCGATACCCTCCCTCTTAGGGGATTTCTAACTACCTTGATATTATTTTTGATCTGAGGCCATTTGTGAAATCCTACCTTAAAGTCCCAATATTCTTATCTCTCAAATAGTATGCAACTTTCTTGTCGGAGGAATTAGAATATTTGATCAAACAAGACTCATCACTAGGCCTCAAAATTATAGGCAATCTATTTTTAGTCTTATTGAATCTAGTATTAAAGTCATGAACAGACTCATTGGGATTATTTTTTATATTCTCAAATTCAAGTAAGAGGAACCTTGGGTCAGTATTATCCCCATATTGTAGTCTAAAAACATTCTTCATCTCATTCCATGAATCTATTGAATTGTCTAGCAAGGATTTATACCAATCATGTGCATTTTCTTGAGAGTGTGCATAAATAACTTTATATACACATATTCATGTCCAATTTCAAAATCTTCCATCATGTTAACAAAAAGTCTCAAATGTTGATCACTAGTGATGGCATTATTTCCCTTAAATTTAGGAAAAATACTTCTCACATCTTGAGGTACAACATTAGGATACCCAACCATGCCTCTAAAATTTATTGGTCCAAAGGTATTGACAACAAAAGGAGGTCTAGGTGGGGGCTGAGCCATATTACCTTGAGGAGGTGATCCTATAGGAGAATCAAAATGATATGGGACTAGGGCCTTTGGAGCACAAGAGTATAGTTTTTCAAGTAATTATTCTCTAATAACTCGGTTTCATGAAAAAACCTAACACTTGTGGGTGATAGAGGGAAGAAATGAGGGATACATTTTTCAGACACAAATGATGGCCCTTCACTGGTTGGAGAATTCAAATTTACATGAGGAATATTTGATTCAGAATTATTTGAAGATGTAGGGTAATCCTCAACTACAGGTTGATCACATTCTACAATTGGTATTATTTCCTCTCTTAATTATTGATCCCTAATGCTTTCCATATTTGTCTTCCTTTTGAATTTTCCTTCCCAAGCTCTAGAAACAATTTTCTAGTAGGATCCTTATTAAAGAAAGACCTTCTTCCTTCCATCTTTGCAAATATTAATGAAAACTCTTACTTGAAAAAGATTAAGACACTAATATTTACCAAATATTTTCAAATCAAACATGAAGTCACCACTACGGGTTTTCACCTTAGGAGTGTTACAAAATTGTAAGCAACTTGCCAAGTATCTTTCAATACTCAATATCTAAAAATCTCAATAGATTTGTTTTTCCTTTGTTAATATATATCACTAAGAACAAAAATATAGTACAATAGTCACTCAAACCAGGAAATACTACACAATACACCTCGAATCCTATTTAATCTTTACAAATCTCAGTAAAGGAAAGCATTTAAATGATGCATTTGCACTTGATTCATATTAGAATCATTACTAGGGGTGAGAAGGAGTATGTATTTACACAAATAAGTCCCTAGAAATGGCACTAGGTTGATGTTGGTACCCAAATTGATTCTCCCTTTGAAGGAGAGAAACATCACAAGTTAATCAAGATGCTTAGAGATAGAAAAATCATGATATAAGTCATATTGTAGCTAGAGAAAAGATTCGAGTTGACTCTTTGTCACTCGAGCGTGGCAGAAATGGATAGCACTCTGCTAAGGGTTTGACCTACCCTTACTACTTTAGGTTGTTCCTTCAACCAGGGTGAGAGGACCCATTTTGTAACTTGTGTTGGTGAATTATATCAATAAATCAACTAGATTTGACCATCTCTCTATAATATTCAAAGGAAATCTTGAGAAAACATGGTCGGTAAAACACAATCTAACTCTCACGATTTGTCACCCTAGAGAATGGAGATATTTTATGGACAAGGTTCAGGTTACTATAGACAAGAATTAAAACCTAATTGCTCCTGCATATTTTGGAAAGGGATGAATAAAATCATGGAATTTGTTCATTATTTATGGATATACAGTACAAGCATGGGTAGTTCATGTAGGATTCATCACTTAATAATTTTTTGTTGGGAAGTCAAGAAGGATAATTTGATTATACCAAATCCTTGGGAACTTTTAACAAATGTTGGAAAATTCACAAAGCAATATGATAAAATGCTTCAAATGGCCAAAATGATCCTTCAATTATAAGATGTGTATCAATGGAAGCCCAAAGATACATAGTTGCATACATTCTTTGAGAATTCAACATAAAGGCTCATGTTAAAGACTCAATTAAACATTACAATCTCTCGATTTGTCACAAACCTAAGATAAAATCATAGACTAATAAGCAATGTGTCAACATAATGAAAGTAAAGTGAATTTAAATTGTTTATTTGCATCGTGACATGAAGGATATTCTCATCATGAAATTACAAATGCCATAATACTATCATGAGGATAAGATCTTGTGTGATTTAGAGGGAATTTTAACGTAAGATTGTAAAAGGTATAGAAATATCGCTTGAAGATATCTCAAAATGAAATAAAAAAAAACTATGCTCATGATCAACACAGATTACTCAAGGTTCTTTAAATTGATCACCGGGAAATATTTCTCTACATTCTCGAGCTTTTCAATGGCTGGACACTTGAAACCATGTTGACATGATCAAATATAAAGATACACAAGAAATAAACAAGTTTCTTAGATGGTTTCTTTGGAAAATGGATTTTCTCAACTTTCTCTCCTCTCTTTTTTCTTTGAGAATATCTCTAAAAATTAATCCCCACCCTTTCTACGCATGACTACCCTTCCACTTTTATATAACTTCATTCACTTGTAGACCTTGAAGTTTCATCCCCCAAAAGCACAAATATTCTAGGGAATATTTCCTGTTACAAAACTTGTTCTAGAACATGACATTTAAAATTTATACTTTAAACTACCAGGTGTAAAAAATGCAAGTCTTCTCAATTAGTTCCACTCATGTTTGATTGGGGCATCCAGTCATCATTTCTAGTGAATCACTTTAATCATTCTTTCTTGATACTGATTATATAATCATTTCAAATAATCTTTGGACTTTTCCAAATGGTTCTGATATGACATATATTCACATTCTCCTTTCAAGAATCCACCTTAGACACTAATCACTCTAATTTTTGTCTTATTGGTTTAATTTCACACATGGCTCTGTCAAGTCACATTGATTTATCTAGCTCTGCTCATTTCTAATCTCTTCCAACTCTTAAGTTTCTTTTGTGTGAATTGAGAAAAATCTCTCTCATCTCATGGGAAAGATTTATCCAAACATAAATCATATACATTTTTCTAACTATAAATTTTGGTTCTATCTCTTTGCCATTATGTATCTCTTTCCTCATTCTAAGTATAGAGAATATCTATTAGAAAATGGGAAAATTACTTATGCCACACAACTTGAAGGAAATTTCCTCATAATATTTGAATCAAATCTTTGACTTGAGTGGTCTTGATGAGGCATTTTTAGGTCCCTATTTGACATAGAGTGCGTAGGGGATACTAGAGGAACTTTGATGTATTGGAAGGTTTGGTTAGCAATTTTGACAAGGATAATTAGAATTAATCTTGTATTTGCATCCTTTCATGTTATGTATTTTCATATTTTTATATGGGAACACATGAAATATCCGAATACTTAAAGAGATAATGTGGTGAAAGAAAACCCCGGGTATATGGGCGAGACTCTAATTTTTGTCTTATTGGTTTAATTTCCACACATGGCTCTGTCAAGTCACATTGATTTATCTAGCTCTGCTCATTTCTAATCTCTTCCAACTCTTAAGTTTCTTTTGTGTGAACTGAGAAAAATCTCTCTCATCTCATGGGAAAGATTTATCAAACATAAATCATATACATTTTTCTAACTATAAATTTTGGTTCTATCTCTTTGCCATTATGTATCTCTTTCCTCATTCTAAGTATAGAGAATATCTATTAGAAAATGGGAAAATTACTTATGCCACACAACTTGAAGGAAATTTCCTCATAATATTTGAATCAAATCTTTGACTTGAGTGGTCTTGATGAGGCATTTTTAGGTCCCTATTTGACATAGAGTGCGTAGGGGATACTAGAGGAACTTTGATGTATTGGAAGGTTTGGTTAGCAATTTTGACAAGGATAATTAGAATTAATCTTGTATTTGCATCCTTTCATGTTATGTATTTTCATATTTTTATATGGGAACACATGAAATATCCTGAATACTTAAAGAGATAATGTGGTGAAAGAAAACCCCGGGTATATGGGCAGACTCTAATTTTTGTCTTATTGGTTTAATTTCCACACATGGCTCTGTCAAGTCACATTGATTTATCTAGCTCTGCTCATTTCTAATCTCTTCCAACTCTTAAGTTTCTTTTGTGAATCGAGAAAAATCTCTCTCATCTCATGGGAAAGATTTATCCAAACATAAATCATATACATTTTTCTAACTATAAATTTTGGTTCTATCTCTTTTGCCATTATGTATCTCTTTCCTCATTCTAAGTATAGAGAATATCTATTAGAAAATGGGAAAATTACTTATGCCACACAACTTGAAGGAAATTTCCTCATAATATTTGAATCAAATATTTGACTTGAGTGGTCTTGATGAGGCATTTTTAGGTCCCTATTTGACATAGAGTGCGTAGGGGATACTAGAGGAACTTTGATGTATTGGAAGGTTTGGTTAGCAATTTTGACAAGGATAATTAGAATTAATCTTGTATTTGCATCCTTTCATGTTATGTATTTTCATATTTTTATATGGGAACACATGAAATATCACGAATACTTAAAGAGATAATGTGGTGAAAGAAGACCCCGGGTATATGGGCGGACTAATTTGTAGTGTCCATTTTTATGTGATGAAGGATTTGTGTCTAAGGAGATTCCTTAGGAATCATATGTATTATACGAAAAATCCTCTATCCATACCGTGCCTACCATTTCCAATAAGGTGGATGAATAGGAGTGGAGAATCAACTTTATGGAGTAAAAACAAGCGGGGATTTTACCTTCTCAACCAAGTTTAGTACCACCATCATCATCTTAAGGTAAAAGAAAGGGTGACCCGAGTCCTCATATTCTAATAATTATATCAGATGAAGAAGAGGATATGTTATTATCTGCTTGTCATTTAAGAGAAGTATTCTCCTCTGCTTAAGATAACAGGGGAATATTTACAATTCAGTCTTCCTCCCATGTAATGCATCATGCTCCACAGTATGAGCATGAGTTTTTGAGACCTCAGCCCATTCCTTCTCTAAGAAATAATCAACCCTTTACAAATAAGTATGACCCTAGGACAAGCTCAAGACCTCACAATTCATCCAGTCAACATCATGCAGTGCTTTCCCTTCCAATAACTATGGGTCATCCCTCTCAAACCATTCCTAGTAAGTGGACCCTTCACAAGGGGAAAGGGAAAATGACATTATCCAGAGGCGGTTTGGATATTTTAGATTGGGGTATCGTCTCACAAAAATAAAATTGAGCTTGAACAAATCGTAAGTTATCCTAGAATGATTCTGGAATCTTTGATGGACATGGGAATGTATTGTGACCTAGTAGGGTTAGTCATCTTTATTCGAGACAACATAAGGTTTAAGAGATTTCTTGTTGAGGAATAATAAGCTTCGAATAAGCTTGCCTTATTGGGAGGAAACTATGAGACAAGGCTGAAAAATGTTTGAATGTTGTTCTCCCTTCACTTGTCTCCATTTTTGGCATCTATATATGTTTCTACCAAGGAAGGGGCCCCTATAAAACCCCGTCTTGTTTCTCATTCAAATTGCAAGAAACACAAGAATATCAATAGTTCACATGTTTATTCGATTTATGTGAAATTTTAATCTAATTCGATATGAAACTACCGCATTCTCCTACTTTACAATTAAAACAAAGAAACAATAAAATTTAGAATGAAAATTACATCAATGCATCGAAATATCATTTTAAAACATCGGTCTAAAGGAGTATGAAAATATAATACAAGTTAATGAACAACATGCCTAAGCATGTTTGTCATCTTTCGTGCCTGCATTCTTTTCCTCTTCATCTTCTACTTTTGCATCTTTTTCTTCTAGAAGCTTTGCCACATATGCCTCATATCTTTGGAACAATTCATTTATTTCATCCTCATCTGGTCTAGTATGGTGCTGGAAGATTAATGTTTTCCTTGCTATTGCATCAATAAAATGGCCCATTTTTTTGTTTATATTCCAATGGTCTAGCTTTCAATTATGTAATCATGTTCTCAATATTTTTCATCATTTTAATAATTTCATAGGAGAAATCATTTTCCTCAATGTTCTTTTCAAACGAGTTAATTAAAAAATCAATTTTCAGGTCCCCATAGATCTTTTTGAATTTATCAACTATCATGTCTTCTAAGTTCAGGTCAATAGCATCAAGAGAGTCATCAACCCAATTTATCTTGATTTGAAGTTTTTCTTTGATTCCGTTTAAGGTCTCCACTTTTATCTTTGATAGTTCTTCTAGGCATGTTGGCTTCCTTTGAATTCTATGGGTACACTTTGTTATCTGCTCAACCAACTCATTACTAAGTTGGGTTATGTAATCATGTTTGGGAAGAATTCCCTCTAAGTAGAATATCTCATTGTCACACTACTTAGTTACTTAACAATTTCATTGAGTCTATTTTTGACATCTTCGTACTTTGATCGGCCTTTGTAATAGCTTATTTTCCCTCTCGATTAATTTTCAATCCACATGTCCACCACATGGACCTTTTTGATAGCATTGTTTATCTTATCCATTCCCTTAGGGGTGTTTATATAGGAACTTTCCTAAGTTTGACTAGTCTTCCTAGTCAACTATTGCAAACTAGAGCTCGGGGCTTTAACATGTTCCTTTAGCTACTTTTTAGTCATCCTATCTTCATCAACATTTTGCAAAAGATCATTTACTCCCTCAGAAACTCCTTGTTTCAATTGGTCCCTTGAGTGCTTCCCTAAGGAAATGATCTGAATGTTATAATCATTAGTTGTTATGTATTCTCTTGTTTTTCCTTCAAAGGGGCTTTGGATGAATCAATGTGGATGGTGTTTTTTGATGGTCTTGGCCTTTTTGAGGCTCTTATTGACTTTGAAAAGATAGATAGGAAGTTCAATAGCTTGTAGAGGAGAACCTCCTTTTCTTCATTCAAAATCAATTCACTAATCCATCCTTTTTCTAAACTTGTTCCATCCTTTTCCTCTTGTTATTCTTGTAGAGGTTTCCCAAGAATGACCATTAATTGTTTGAGCACCCCTTGTTCATTTTGTGCCATTGTTTTTGTTTTCTCTTCATCATTTATTTTGATAGCCATCTTACTACTCTGACCTTGTACTTATGATTCCTTCAAATGTTATTTTGCTTGGTCTAGAAATTTAGATTGATCATTTTTTCCTTGAGTTGTGTCACATAGTCAAGGGAGGATCCTTCCTTGTTTCTCCAATTGATGCCATAGTGGACTCAATTGTTTCACAACATTTTCAATCAAAGGCGGTGATGCATCATGTTGTGCTTAGAAAAAATCACTCCTTTTAGGCTCAAGGGGATTAATTACTCCATCTTTAGTCTTGTTATTTTTGAGTGTATGGGCACGTACTCTCACCAAAACTAGTAAATTCACAACCTTATGTCTCTTGTGTGCCCTCTCAAACTTCTTTAAGTCAAGTATTGCTCCTCGTTCCTCCTTGTGTGGCATGGATTGAATATGAACACTTGTTATGGCTTCACTCATTGATTTATTAGTACTATGTGGCTTTGGCGAAGCACCTACATGTATAACATGTGATTCCAAACCTTTCCCCTTTTCCTAGAATTGCACTACAAAAGTAATGGGGGCATTCTCCATAGATTTTAAAAGAATTCTTCAATTTTTTGCCTGAGAACTGAAATAGAAGTACCAGTTCCACTAGTAGCTGATGTCCATTCATGAATGAGTTCAGGAGTAGGCCTTTTTGGTGCAATTGAGGGATTTTCCTCCAAATGGGTTAATTCTATTTTGCCCTACCTCGGAGGTGGAATATCCTCACTTAAGTTCCCCAAAATCCTAAAGTTTTTAGGATTCTTGTACTCTGGAATGACAATTCAATATTCTTTTGGGCTAACCAGTTCAGAGTCCTCCTCATTACATCAGTTATCCTTATATAAGGATCTTTAGATTCTACCTCATTCCAATTTGGAGGAGCTATAGGTTGACCCTCCACATTATAATCAATATAAAATTTAATTACTTGTATGTGTGGATCATCCAAAATCCCATCTGGGATAAATATAATTTTGAAATCTATCATTTGTGAATGATTCATTTCTAGAAAAATCCCTCAATATGACTTCTTCTTCATCCATGCAGTTCATCCAATAATCCTCAAAGTGGGGTTCATGCTCAAAGCATTTGCAATGTTGTTAAATGCCCATCGATGTCATAATTGGCCACGGCCTCAAATTTCTCCATGTCAAATTTCTTCATTTCATCTCCAATCAATCTAGCCTTTATGATGGAAGGGCATGAATACCTTCCAATTCGATGGGAATTTGATGTTTGTTTTATGCCTTCCAGTAATCAACTTGTGCACAGGTGTTAGTTACCTTTCCAACTCACATAAAACCAATTTTTCATCAACATATCTAGGAAATTTACAAGGTTTCCCTCAAAACCACTGACCCGTATGTAGGTGAACGTTTTGTACTGAATGAAGTAGCACCCATACTAAAAAATCACTTTCCTTTCTTGTTCAAAAATTCTTTACTTTCCCGTTATGGTCTAAAAAGGTAGATGATTGGTGCGAAAAAAGAATCATTAACCAACCCCACATTTCTTCTTCGGTTGATGAGTTATAATTAAGGAAAATTTTCATGCATTTGACATTTTTGAAGTCGGCACGAGGTAATAAGCCTAGGAAATGCTTATGCCATGAAACATTGTAAATCAAATATGTCATCATATAAAATTCCAGCTCTGTGGTGTCTCCCATCTCAATTTTTGTTGCCAGAGTAACCATGTGGCCATGGAGTGCTTCTGAAATAAAAGTGGCCTAGTAAAGGTTCCTTTTCCTTTCCAGAATAATCCATATGTATATATTCATCCATTCCTTGAATTCATTTGTGGTTTCCAAACCCTCCATTCGACTCAATAGCATAATAATATCCTTGACTTCCTCGAAAAATTGTTCCCTAACAACCTTTTAGGGATTCTATTTATTTATTTTCCTCCGTAAGGAGCCATTTTGTGTTTATAATCTTGGCATAGTCCTTTTCATTTCGTTATAGTCTCGTAATTCTAGTTTCATACTAATGGTGATTGGGTTTGTGATTATAGGAAATTTTAGCATTATTATAATGGATGCCAGTGTTAATGTCAACACTACATCCCCACTCTTGTCTAATACTTCCCTCTTCTTAGGATTATAATTCATAGCACAATACCACACTAATTTTGGGCACTAAATGGATGGTGGGATGGAATGAGCTAGAGAAATGTGGCTATCATGAATTGCCTTTATAAATTCAATCTTATGGGGGCTACTTAATCTCTAGAGAAATTACTTTAGGTTAGAAATCATTTGGTATGTCTCTATGATTTTATCTAATTTAATTGTGACCCCTTACACAACCGAGAATGAAGATGACATGGTCTTCATCTTCAAACAACCCTAACTTTATCTCAAATTGATTTTCCAACAAGAGGGAAACAAAAGAATTTCAAGTTCTTACCAATTTTCCCATGAGTACCTAAGTAATTTAGACTTAAATGAATATATTTCGTAATCTTCTGGTTCTCAAATTGAGCTCCACAATTAAATTCACAATATTTCTCAATAAAACTCACCGATAGAAGCAACAAGAATCCAACAAATTGATAATGAAGGACGAATGAATTCATAGACTTTAAACATCCTTGATTTGTGTAGAAGAATTGATGGTGGTAGAAACAAATGCGTTGTATCATAACCGTTCACTTCGTCATTCTCAATTTTGAAAGTGAGCCATCCACATGGAAAATATTTTTGCTAATGTGGGCTTGGGAACACCTTTTGTAAATTTGCAATGTTTTAAAACTTATACACTTTTGGCTATTTTGACCTGCCCATCTGCTTTTGAATTTTAACATGGGCTCAACATGTGGTCTTATTTGGGTGATAGTGGAGCTGTGGGCCTTTTCTCTAATTTTATTCCTTTTCAAATCAAAACCAAAAGTGTCATAGTGCTCTGACGACCCACTTCCCGCTTTATTGATAAAAATAGGCTTGTTTCCCTTTGCGAGTCTCAGGAACCTTTTTCACTTTGACATCTCTTACTTAGAGTGCAAAAATACAATTATGCACCGCTTCCCCGCATCCACTCACTTATGAAAAATGAATGTCTTTTGGGGTGAATTGAGAAATTGTTTGTCCCACTTTATGGTTACGAATATTCAAATAATTTTTAGTGGGTCATGAGACCAATTTTCCACTTTATGAATGTAATAGAAGATTTCAAATTTTCACGTTAGACCCGCCATACTTGTATTCAATTAAGAGCTTCCACGTACCAATGGGTGACGGGACAAAAATTGAAAGTAGAGACACGACCAAGGAACATTTTAGAAAAGGAGAACCCTTAAGTTCCAGGACCTAAATCACAATTTGTTTCCCATGGGAATTTTGAAATAATACATAACTCAACATGATCTTCGACCAAAAAGAGGAAATACGTCACCACTAATAGGAAAATAAAATATCACCAAGCACCACTACAAGAAAATAGAAAATATATTAGACAACAAGGAAGAACTCAAATAGATAGGGGTGAGATTAAATATGAGCACCAACACCTTAAATAGTGCACTTCTATCTCGTAGAAAGAACATTTGGAAAACTTACCATACAATCTTCTTTTTCTTAAGATCTCTAGAACTATCTTCAAATGATCATGATGTTCATCAATGCTTTTAGAATATATGAGAATATCATCCAAGAATACAAACACATTTTTTCCAGGTATTATTGAAATATATTATTCATTAAATTCATAAAAGCTACAGGTGCATTTGTCAAACCAAAAGGTAAAAATGTGAATTCATAATGCTCGTACCTTGTCCTAAAATTTGTTTTATGAATATCTTCATCTTTGATTCTTAATTGATGATACCCAGATCGAAGATCTATCTTAGAATATACTGATGCACCATGCATTTGATCAAATAGATCATCAATTCTAGGAAGTGGATAGATGTTTTAAATTTTGCTTTTTTAACATCCTATAATCAATGCACAATCTAAGTGTTCCATCCTTCTTTTTCACAAAAATTACCGGTGCTCCCTAAGGTGAGACACTTGGTCTTATTAATCCTTTAGAAAATAGTTCTTGTAACTGTGCCTTAATATCTACCAGTTCAATGATAGTCATTCGATATGGTGCCTTGGAAATAGGTTTGTTCCTAGTTTGATCTCAATTGTGAAATTGAACTCCCGTTTGGGTAGAATCTTTGGGTAGTTCTTCTAGAAACACATCACTAAAATTTGTAATAGTGGATATCTTTCCAAGAAATTACTACTTTCATTGGCCGTTTCAGAAATTTTTATAGCATACAGAGTGAAGACTTTTTTTAGCCTTTTTAAGCTGCATAGCTGATAATTTTCTAATTTGAAATATCATGTTTTATCCCATGGATGTCTGTTGTTTTCTAAAGATCATCTAGACAACTAATATTTTTTTCAAAATAATCAACCTTTGCCTTATGGTTGGCTAGCTAGTTAACACCTATAATTACATCATAAGACCCTAGAGGAGTAACATATAAATCAAATTCTATAGAAAAACTAGGCAAATCTAGGACTGCTCCAAAAAGACACTTATTAACTATGTGGATAACATTATTTCCATGATGTACTGACCCAATATTTATCCATTTTTCCACCTTTTATTTTTAGTTTTAAGGCTAATTTAGTGGAAATAAGACATTCGATAGCTCCGGTATTAAAAAGTATAGTAAAGGTATATCAAATAACTTACTAGCACTTTTATAGGCGTAACTTGATTTTTAGCTTGTTTATCACTATGTAGCATGTATCTTATGTTGCTAATTGTGTTCATCCTTCCTCAAAGGACACTTATTTGCATAATTGTCTTTTCCACAATTGTAGTAGCCTCATATAGGTCTCTTCTTAGGCTTAAATTTATTTCCAGGCCTTAAATTTTTTGTTCTGTCCTTTATAGGACTTTTGTCCATTATTATTGTTCTTTACAAAATTGTTTCTAACATTAGCAGTAGGTTTATTTTATGTAGTTTTCTTATTATTATCATAAATAAATTTATTTTTAGCTCCAAAATTTATCCATGGTCCCTTTGTGGGTGCAGGAGACGAAGAAGAATTAGAACTTTCCTTCGATTTCCTCCTTGGCGAGAGATGGATTTTAATTTATGCTCCTTCCTTATGGATTGTTCAACAACCCCTTCCATAGTGGTTGGGATTTGAACACCTATTTCACCCCTATGATAGGATTTAATACCATAATGAATTTTTGTATCTTGAACTTCTTGTCGGTTTGATATAGGGGCACGTACTTGAGAAGCTTAGTAAAATTTTCCCTAGTAATCATTCTTTATTAAATTTCCTTGAGTTAAGTTTTGAAATTCAGTCATCTTTTGATCATAGTAAAGTTGTGGCAGCCATCGTTTCCTAAAATAATTTTTAAATTGATCCCAAGTGATGTTTGTTTCATCAATGTTTAATTCAGCCTTATGGTTGTCCCACCAAGAAGATGCCTCATGGGAAATTTGATAAGCTCCCATATTTCTTTATTTTCCTCAGAGAAGTTCCTTATTACAAAGTACTTCTCCATTTCACCGAGTTGTTTCTTAGCTCCATCTCCCAATGTAGTGACATCAAACTTGGGTATACTTATCCTTTTATAACATTTGTGAATTCAACTACCAATCTTACCTTTTTATTCTCGGAGTTGATTGGGTACATTTGCATTAGCTTTAACAACATTATTGTTATCAACGCCTAAATTTCTAATAGTGGCGTTATACATAGGAGGTGCTTGATTGTTGTTACCAGCATCTTCTTCCTCCTTATTTCCCATTACTTGTTGTTTAAGTACAACTAGACAATCTCTTGTGTCAATAGGCAGAAAGGATCTCATCAATTTTTGGGTGGTAGTTGCTTCTCCACCTAGTGGTGGGTTGTTTATAGCATTTCCTCTTATTCTAACCATTTTTGTTAACAAGAAAAATTAAGTTTTTATCATATTATGGACATAATAGGTCCAAGAGATGTAACCTTTAGCTTTAATACCAAGATGTAACATTCCCATGTTAAGAATTTTAGAAACAAGGGAATTTTTTTACATAATGTTATCTTCTCTAAATTAACAAAAATTAGAACACACATTCCAAATCCAATCTATCTCATAATAAAAAACCATATGCAACTATAAATGACTCGGTGAAACACCAATCTCTCATTTCATGACTCGGTATCATACCGATATCTCATGTTAACTTTATAATGTGTATACTACGTATACTTGGTTCTTTTACCCTTTTAGGGGTATCAAGTGTTATGTTTAAGAGGCCTATCTGAATATATTTTACCGATATTCATCGAAATATTACTTCTTAAACTAGGTGACATAAGGCAATGCAACTAGCACCCTGTGATACTTTGGCTAAAGATTTTAAACATATTGTTCATGTTTATATTCCTAGATGGCATACTCTTTTAATGAAATGAGTCCTTCACCTCACTCAATCTATTATCTAGAATGGTCCTTACTAAATTTTTTTATTCCACTCATTCAAATTTTAACCTTATACAAGGTTAGAAACATAGCCTAGTTTGGAGGGTGGTCACGGTGACTAAGGGTACATAGACATACTCAATTGGCTTAAGTCGATTGGGTGTGTCTAGTTACCCTTAGTGAACATGATTTGACCTTGACACTAGATCATACCCATATCTCTACCTAGGGCAAGACTATGATCAAGTTATAAATTATGTTATTCTAGTTGAAAAAACTATGAGGGGTGTTGAGACATGTTAGCTATGCAACTTATTTTCCTCGTAAAGAATCCTATCATCACAAAGGTACTATGCTACTACGGTTGGCATGTGTCAACATCTAGCTAATTTATCTATATGTGGATGTACATACCTTAGTTAGAAAGTTAATAACTTATTAATTTCCTCATTAAGGATTAATTGCAGTAACCCTACTATTTAACTAGGTTCCTTAACCATTAGGGTACCAAGTTAAAAGCGTAATAAAAGAAGGTATGTAGATAAAACTTCTTCTTAATCAATTCACATGTTATGTTTAATACTAAAAACATCCTCAATCATGTTTTACATGAAATGGCTAGCACACATGAAATTTTACTTATTTTCTCACTTATTACAACCCTTACTTATATAGGTTTAAAGCAAGTCCTATTTCCATATTAGAATTCATTGAAATGAATTCTAATCCTTTCTATTTTTCTTTTGACATCCTTATTTTAGTTAGGGAAGTCTAAAAGAGAAAGCACACCTTCAACTATCTTTTGACAATAATCGGGATTCATTTCCAAAGGTCTTAAGACAAGTCTATGATTCATTACATGGAAGTTATCTTTCCTTTCCTTATGGAGGGTTAATGTTCATTTATAATCCCATTGTACCTTATAAATTATAATCAAATTTTAATCCACATACAATCGTTTGTTTTAAATATAGTCAATGATTTGGAGGAATATTTGTGCAAGAATGTCAACTTTATAAGTTACATCTTCACTAGAGAAGGTAACATAACTAACACCACATATCTCTTTTTATTCCATTCCAAACCAGGAATAGAGTATGTTATTGTATCTATAAAATAGAGTAATACTCATCATTTCCACTCATTGAATGCCAAAAGAAATTACATCAAGTACAAAAAAATTTACATATCTTTTATTCATAAAGGAGAAATTGTACATTTACAAGTCCAACCAATTCAGATAATACTAAGTGCCAAACATCAATATTAAATGAATTTCTAGTACAAATTTATTTTCCATCAAGTACATTTCAGTAATGAAACCATATTTCATCATAATAAAGATCCAATTTCTTTGATAAACAAATGCAACTTTCTAAATATCTTTCTCCTTTCATCATTTACAAAATCCATTTGTTAAATTGCTAGCATGGGCCAGTTCATTAAATCGAGTGTGATAAGCACTAAATCATTAAAACGATGTGCATTTAGATAATTGTTTCATAAAACTAACCCTACGGTTATGATATAGTTTTGAAGTAATTTAGAAAGACTCAGCCAAAAAGGAAATACAAACTCTAATTAAAAGATATAGAAAGAGATATACTTCAAATCAAAATCAAGGTTAGGTCATGATATATAACAACTTTAACCTTCCATCCTATTTTCTTTTTATCAAAAGGATTTAAACAGTAAGTTAAGATAAGTAACATTTCATTAAAATCTCACTACTACATTCATACATTTATTTTCTTGTTTTCTCTCTCATTTAAACATGTTTAATAGCAGAGGGTAACTACTCTATCTAAATTTTAGGCATAGGTCGGTAGTAGATCATTCTACAAACATTACCTTCCATCTCAATATTTCATCAACCTAAATTCATCCTAAAATATGATATTCCAACAATTGAACTTAAAGATCATAAGAAATAAGTTATGATAACCCATATCATCATAACATTTTAAGTGTCCCTGATTATAGTATCCTAATACTCAAACTCACAACTAAGAACCAATTCAAGTTAAAAGTCGAGCAAACTAAATAAGACCTTATCAAAGGGTAAGATTATTTTAACAAGTAAATGAGTTTGAGTCAATCCCAAAAAGATACACCATTGTTATCATTAAATCAAATGAGTAGAATGGAAAATATTATAATTTAGGTCAACTCAATACTCCATCTAAACATTTTCATAACATACCCAATATTCTATATAAACATTTTCAACTTCAAGTATATTTCTCCAAGAACATTTTGCATTCATTTTTTCAAAAAGTAGAGGAGTTTCAATAACGTAACAATCCAGAGAAGGGACAAAAACCTTACCAAATTTCAAAATCTTAATTTACTAATGACTTAAACCAAACCAAACAGAGAGGATTACGTAGGGTTCAAATCATGAGAACACCATTAATTCGGGAGAAATAAAGATAGAAAAGAGCAATGTCATTCCATTACCCATCGTCATTCAAGGATATGGGTTTTATAGCCTAATATCCTTCCCAAGATAACATTTATTTCATTTTCCAAAGACTCAGAGAGGAAGAAAAAGATGAACGGAAGGATGAGTCTCGAGATAGACTATCTACTGCTCAAATCCTAGAAGGAAATAAATTGTGCATTATGATATAACTAAGATAGGAGCTGATGTTCATTTTTCATGAAGATACATTTTCCTTAGTTCATAAAATAATTGAAACCATGATTATTGACCCAAGGGGTCTAAGAATAATGCCAAAACAAAACATAAAAACAAGGTTGACAGAGTAGTCGGATATTATGGGTGACGAAAATAAAAAAGTTACTTTCAACTAATGCTTAAGATAGTTTTCCCCCTTTTTACATGGATAGCCACAAATCCAATGGATACCTAGAGACCCAGAAGAACAAAAACAATATTTCATACCCTCTTACTTGAATAACAAAATTAGACTTTCATAAGAATGATTATTCAATTAAAAGAGTTTAACACAAGATTCCCATCACATATCTTCAAATAATAGCGTCAATAATTCATGCAAGTCCTACTAGTCCTTCCATAAATGTCCCAACAAACCCACAATAAAATTATCCTTATATAAAAGCCACATGGGTCAGAAAATTAGAAATATGAAGGATATGTTTAAGCGAGTTGCATAATTTTATCTTCCTAAAGAATCATGTAAGTTCCAACAAAAGTCAAGATATTCAAATATATTTATCAACCAAATTTTTCATGAGAGGTGAACCAAGGTCATTTACAACAAGATCCACATATTTACACAACTAAGTTAACTACAAGGCTAAAGTATTTTTAACTATGAATATTCATAGATCCGGGCTTTATTCTTAAGATTCTAAAGGAAGAATAAGAAAAACTAGCTATTCAGGAGTATGAATCCCTCAACCCAGAATATACTTTCCATATTCTAAACAAGGTCGAAAATCATTCCCATAACTAGCAAAAAAACTAGAAACAGAAGAATCTTACCAACATAACAAAAACAAGATTATCCCAAAGAGCTAGAGTTTTTTTATGAACATTTAATTAAAAGCATAAAACTTAATGGATAGAGCCTATCATACATAATAGCTCTTATTGTTCTTTGTTTCACGAAGTATCCAAGTAGATCCTCAATCCTTCTTTCAAAATGCAAAACCACACAAAAAATTCCTCTAAGTCCTCCTTATAACTTCACAGTACCACTCTTTCCCTCCATGCCATGCAAGGAATAAAAACTCATACACAACCACATTTCATGCAAAACTCGAACTGGAGGTTCAAAAAACAAAACAACTACATGCAGAGCTCAAGCTCTAAACCAAAGGAATCAACAAAACCAAAACCCTCTATCTTATTCCTAGGTGGTTTTGCTAGTTCCAAAATATTAAATGTAGAGTAGGACCTGACAGTCCTCCCTATTTTCCGCCACCTCCATCTCCAATTTTGGTGAAGAATTATTTTCAAAAAAAAACACGCGTTTTAAAAAATTGACAACAATGCTAACTCACCCATCTAAAATTTTCAATTTCCTTTGCTAAATTTGACTGCAAAAAGAGATAAGGACTTAATAACTCATCTTAAATTCCTTAGATTTTTTTCCTTCCACTTATCTCTTCTCATGTAATTCCATATGCCCCCTTAGGTTATCCATTTCCTTAGTGAGGTTAGACATTAATTTAGGAACCAACATAGGTCCATAAGTAAGTCTTTAGTCTTAGGTTATTTAATCACCTAAAATAAAATCAACTTAGTAACTTAGGTTAGATCACCCATTTAAGGATAAGGTTCCATATTTAAGGAAAAAGTGAAAATAGGTCCCTATTCCCTTATGAAAACTTCATCATACATAAGCCAAAAAGAGGAACCAAAATGTTACTCATTTAAATATGAAGCAGAGATCCATGGAGAGGATTGTTCATATCCTTCACCAATTCAAGATCCAAAAACCGTCCATCTATCCAAATTGGACATCATGACAACAAGATATGAAAATTAGAAGCATACCTTGGATCAATGGAATTGATCCAAGGTAATGTTGTTTTGAATCCTCATAATTTATGAAACCTGAAACTCGAATTCTCAATCCCAAGGAGTGAATTTATTCTGCATAAAAAGAGATGGATTTCTTCATTTTAAATTGACAAAAAACACGATAGAATGTACCTATTCCAACAGATAACTTATTGTCTACTACAAGCATGATTTCTTTAAGTCATAAGAGTACACTACCTTAAGACAAAATCATTTGTCAACATTTGAACCCTTTACTGTAGAAGTCATCATAGATACCATTCATGCTGTAGGTGTTACATTCATGATGTGAGTGGTCCAAATTTTGGAGGGTAATTTTGAGGCAAGGATGGTACCACAAGAGACAACCTTAATAAATAAAATGGTTCCTATTTCATACTAATTCTCGAATTTCTCCTACTTGTGAGTTTTGAGCTTCGAACAAGCTCCCCTAAGGTTTCCTAAGTACCTTAGTGACCAAATTTTGTTATTTGAGCTCTACAGGAAATTCACATAGGTGAACAAAAAAATTAGAAGCAAAAAAAATCTGATCTCATTTCCCATCTCTCTCGAGGTCTTCATGTGTAAGAATGAAAATGATGCATCTCATCTAGAGGTTTCCTTCACACATTTGAATCTAAATTTCTACATAGTGTTAGACTCAAATTCAACATACAAGTTGATCTAGATGCATTTCATATCCCGAGTTGTTCTATGATCCATAAATTGAGGAATTTTGGGCCAAACCGTTTCGATTTAATTCAAAGTACGGGAGAAGGATCACATGAGGATGATAGTTGATGAGATGAGGAAATTATAGTTCTCTTGGTATGAGAATATTTTTCAAGATGAAGAAAAAAATGTATGATCTTGAATATGTGGTGATTAAGTTTTCTCATTGCCTTAAGTTAATTGGAACGTTTGCAAGTAAAAATACATCAAGGAACGAACTGAGAAAATTGTCAAGAGAATGAGGGATTGGTTCTAAAGGAAGAGAGCCATAGTAATTCAATCACAAGGTGTCCCCATGAGTCGTAAACATGCTTCACAAAAGTCATCATCAAAAGTGGTAGAAACTAATTCAAGTTCAAGACACTATGGAGAAATTTCAAAGTGAAAAACTGTAGAATCGGAGACTTTTTATCATGAAAAGTCACCAAAGAGAGTTAGGACAGAGGAATTCTTAGTTGCAAAAATGCAAGAAGAAGGCCTAATGGGAGAAACAAAAGTAGAAGAAGAGTATAAAATTCAAGACCCAGTCTTTGAACTACCACAAGAGGCCTTGCCTCTTTTAATTCTATTGCCTCTCCCATTCAAAATATGCCTCCTCCACTCGAGAAAGGAACAATTTTTATTCTGTTGTAGAGATTCCAATGAAATTTTCCCATGGATGCAAGAGAATATAACGCTTGATAAATGCACTATTCAATAGGTCACGGTCCTTGATTTATTAGCAATTTTATCATTGGCCAAGGGAAGAAAAATAAAGTTCATGCACATGGCCTCACGGTTCTACATTGGAGAAATAGGTAACCAATATATTGAGGTAGCCTGGCCTAAGGTTATCAATGTAGTGGACGAAATTAAATTGAATGATTATGAAATGAGTAGAATATAACTAGATTCGATTACTTATGAAGGGGATTTACATATGTACCAACAGTCTTCAACTCACTTGGTGGCAAGGAACAAATAATGTAAGAGAAACATTGACAAGTAAAAGAGAAGATACAAACCCTTTCATCCTTTGTACACAAAACCTGGTGGATCTAAGTGCCTCAAGTAATTCTGTCACAAAGAAGCTACACCCATCAAAAAATTTAACCTAGAATCTATCAAGAGGGTACAATAGCTCATGGTGCAAATATGAGCTAATAACGAGTGGATCGACACAATTTCCAAAAATGGAAAGTTAGTGCTTTAAGAGGCGAGTCAAAATATTTTCCTACATGTGTGTAACTACAAATAATACACAGGATCTCAGAGAAGATTTGGAGAAAGAGAGGGATCACTGGGGTCCTATGTCCACTAGTGAGTGAAATGAACAACACTCACTCTTAGGAGTTGATTGGAAATAATATTTTTGGCACCCCTTCTAGGTACTTTTCACATGTATGGGAAAGGGCCATAAAAATTAGGTTTGAAGCAATCAACCAAGTTATCGCTGAGTTGGAGGAGAAAGAGGAACATGTGTACAAGTTGCAACATAGTATTAATCGCCAAATTCAGAAACTCAGAGTGCTTACAATGGGAGAAGACAAAACAACCGATGAGCTGATTGGGCTAATCAAAGAATATTTTTTAAAGTAGGTGGGAATCCATTATCCTTCAATAAGGATACCCTATAATTCCTCTCATGCATTATGCTACCATTACACTCATTGCAGAAAAGCATCCATCATGGTTTGAAAAGTGCAAAGATATCACGGTGTTTCTGATGGGTGGACAGAGTCTTTAAACTATGTGTGTATTCCCCATGCCGACAAAGTAGAACCTTTAGTATCTCGTTTCAGCAAATAGTTTGGAGAAACAAAGATCTTCTCAAAAGAACGATATGGATACTAGTCGGGAAGTGAGATCAAGTGCAGTGAAGCATCTCATTATTATACATAATTCTCTCTTCTTCCATCTCTCTCTCTCTCTCTCTCTCTCTCTCTCTCTCTCTCTCTCTCTTTTCTTCCCCCAAATTTCCCTCTCTTAAACATTCTAATTTCATGTTGTGGTTTGTATTTTTAATATTTTTAAGTCAATTAAAAGTGACTTTAGAAACATGATGTAAAAATTAAGTTTTCTTTTTTATGAAAGGGTTTGATAGGAATATGAATAGTCAAAATTCAAAAAAAGGACATATGAAAAGTCACCAGGAAGATGAAGGATTTCTCCTCGTCTATAAATTGTAATGTGCTCCTCATTTGAGATTATTTTGAGATTCTAAAATTTAATTCTAGTTGGTTGTATTCATGTAAATTCATGAGAAATGTGTTTCTTACTTGTGAGTGAAAAAGAGTTAGCCATTTTTGTTATCTCCCCCTCTTTAATTTCCTCAATTCTGACTATGTACAACTATGATTTTGCAAAGGAAGAAATTTTTGTTTTCTAAGGCATATGAATGTGTACGTCTTTATACGTATGGTTTCTCTAGCCAGTGCCTCCAAAATCATGTTGTTTTCTTCTTTTAAAATACATGTGTAAGATTTTCTAATTGATGTATGTAAGAATATGAGTTTACTACTTACAACATTAGTTTCCCTACTTAGAATTCTCACTTGCTTTCCGATCTCTTGACAAAGTATTATCTAGAAAGTAATTTCTAGCTTTTCGTAGGGTCATTGGAGTGTCCCTATTAGATCACCATCTATAAGGCCACCATGGATAAAACTCACTTTACTTGCGTATGAAAATACATAAGCTAATCCGTTTATGTAGATGGAATTTGACTAATAGAGCATTGGTAAGAAATCCACAAATTTTTCCACCCAAATTTTTTTCTCACCAATAGTCTTTGTACCTACCATGGGGAAGATTTAGTGAGTATACGCACCCAAACAATGACTTAGAAAAATTCAAAAGGGATTGAAAAATCTGAAAATCAAAAAAATGGAATTTGAAAAGTCACTCAAGCCTTATGTCTTCAAACCATGGCTATTCCTGGAAATCCTCCTATTGAAATACGAGATTTACTTTTCCAAATTCAATAGGATATTGCTTCATATTTTCAAGAGGCTATTTGGCATAATAGAGAAAGTTTCACTCAATACTTCATTTCCATGAGAGTACTCAATCTTGAAGAAGAACATGCTATTGAATTATAAAGACAAAGATAAATTCAGGCACCACAAAGAAGAGTATAGATTTTCAAGCTAGTGGATAGAAGGTACACCTAGAAATAAAGGAAAGGAGGATAAACCGATCCCATCTTCAAATAAATTCAAATAAGTCAATATTTTCTCATAAATCCGAGGTCTCCCTTCATCAAATAACTAGTCCTATTAGGATTCCAAGTGTTGTCAATCCATTAGATGTTGAGTTTCCATACATCAATGAGAATCTCAAAGATTTCACCGATATAGAGACCGAAGAAGAAGCTAGAGAAAGAGAAGAAAGACCTGAAGCAAAAATAAGAGATCAAATTGAAGAGATCAAAAGAGCTTAGGCCAAAGTAGATGTAAGAGCAGTAGTTGAATCTATAGTGTTAGAAAGGTTGGAAGCTAGAATGAGGAACAAGATGGAAAATCGTGAAAGTTAAGAACACAAGCCAAATGTTCCATGGGGTGGAAACACCATCCCACTTTCCCTCCCTTAACCACTCAATGAGATACCAAAAGGATCAAGAAAAAAATTCCTAAAATTTAGAGGGGACTATTTGGGGTGTGTTGGGTGTTGAACAAGAAGATGTGTCAGTCTGACTCTTTATGGAGTCACTTCAAGAAAAAGTTACTAAATGGTTCTACATGTTTTCCCCAAGGTATATCACTTGATAGGAAGATATAAGAATCAGATTTGAACAAAGGTTCAAATCTACAGAATACTGTCAGGATCTCTTGGTATAGTTGGTACAAATGAAGAAGGAAACTTCCAAATCAATGAGAGACTTCATTGAAAAATACAATAGGATAATTAGAAGAATCCTTGAAGATGTCGTGCCTCAAAAAATAATTTGAAAAGATTCTTCATCAATGCCTTGCCATTGAAAGTTGGTTTCTTCCTCAGAAGAGCCGAACCCATTGATTTGAGGGAAGTAAAGGAATTTGTGATCGAGACTAAAAATGATTTGGTTTTGTCTAGAAAAATGAAAGGACCTAAGTTCAAACAAAAGGGTCACGGTTTAAGTGTAGTTACCATGGATCCAATGTTCGAGAAAATGGCCAATGATTTTTTTCCATGAAGAAACAAATTGTTGTTGTAAATCAGCAACACCCTTGGATGTTGATCAATCTTCTAGTTTGATCATCCTAAGCATCCAGTGTGATTGCACAACATTGAATCCTTTCCCCAAGTGTGGGACTTGTAGAATGGGAAAGGAATCTCCAGATTAGAGGTTGGTTCCTCAACTCCTCTGATCAGATATATCACTTGCACAATTGCAGAGGTTTAAATCTTCTAATTCTACTCTAAATTCCAAAGAGACAAGGATGGAAAATGCAAAAAAAAGGAACTAAAACTAATGCTAATAGGTGATGCACCAAAGGAGTGGTGAGCATTTTTACTTCGTAATTTGACAAACTTCATAAAATACAATAAAGAACCTCATGCAAAACCGATAATCGTAATGAAGAGTTATAAATTAGCCAAACAACACCAGCAGAGGATAAAAACTAATCACAGGGCTGTATTGTTATTTTAACATCAAAATCACTTGCATTACAACACCTGAGAGGAAAAATAAAGTTGTAGTTCTTAGAAAAGGTCTTTTATTCCACCAAAATCACTTTCAAGGTGAGAAAGGGGACCTGCAATACACAAAAATGTTCAACCCTTTGAAAATGAGCCAAAACGGCCTTTTACAGTGCAAGGGACGAGCCCAGGAGAGAGAAACGTGGGAAAACATGGAAGGGGTTCAACCATTGACCAAAACACATTCAAAACAGCATGGGCATCCTTTACAACACCTTTACAACACCTTGGGGCACTTTTTCCTACTGGTTGAATGCCTTTTGGCCTAATCAATGCAAGAGCTACATTTCAAAGAGCGGTGGATTTGGCCTTAAAATATTTGAAACATTACATTGTCATATATCTTGATGATCTCAAATTATTTTCAAAGAAGAGGGGAGATCATATCTATCACTTAGAATAGGTACTTGCAAGGTGTACGAAACAAGGCATATCACTAAATCCAAAAAAGTGCATTTTGGAGTCACGAAGGAAATTTATTGGGGAAAATTATGAAAAACATGGATCACACATGGATCTTGAGAGGATTAAATCCATTCAATTATTAGCCCTACCCACATGTAAGAAAGGATTTCATTCATTCTTCGAAAGGTGAACTTTCTTCGTCGTTTTCTCGCCTAAGTTTGCTAAGTTGATGAAGCACATCACTTCCACGATGAAACCACAAGAAAACTTCAAATGGAACAATGAAGGGAAGGCATCATTTGAAGAGATAAATAAATCCATTTCCAAGGCCTTGACTCTTGTATCTCTAGATTTTAACAAAGAATTCATCATGTATTATTATGCATCGAACATACACTCTCTCGCCATTCTCATTTAGAAAAATGAAGAACGCATGGAAGCACATATTTCTTTCATGAGTTTTCCTTTGGAAAATCATAAGCTAAAATA
Organism: Taxus wallichiana var. yunnanensis; assembly: GCA_018340775.1. NCBI lineage: Eukaryota > Viridiplantae > Streptophyta > Pinopsida > Cupressales > Taxaceae > Taxus > Taxus wallichiana. Next base: position 2,564,117 of record CM031237.1, read on the forward strand.
AAACCAATTAGATAAGCATGCCTATGTAGTGGTCAAGGCTATAAAACTCTTCGGAGTTTTACATCCTCAATTCCCATATGGTGGTGATGGTCCCCAAAAGTGCAATAAAGTCCATCTTGACACAACAGGATCCCAGAGTTAAAAGAGAAAATTGGATTATAAAGACTCAAGAATATGACTTGGAGATTTGAACCTCCAATCTAGTAAGGGGAAATGGCTTGTGCAAGTTGATTGCTGAAGATGAAACACTCAAAGTTAAACATGGCAAAGAAAACTATGCTTGCTCAACTTGTTTAGAAGATAACCCACGTGTTCTCTCTGTCAAGCACTATTGATGAGTGGTATGATGATATTTCATATTACCGACTTATGGAGAATTCCCTCCCCATATTAATTAAAAGAAAAGGAGAACACTCAAGACAAAGGAAATTAAATTTGTAATATGGAATCATGTGCTTTACAAAAGAGGCCTAGATGGTTGTTTCCTTAGGTGCGTAGATAAAGAGCAACAAGAAAAGTTTCTTAAAGCATACCATGACCAAGCATGTGGTGGGAATTTTTCAGAAATGGTCATTGCACACAAGATCCTTTGAGGAAGGTATTATTGGCCCACCATATTTGCTGAGACACTCGAGATTGGGTTTCAAATGCAAAGCATGCCACTTGAGTTGGATGGAAGACCATAACTCATTACACTACCACCCAGGCATGTGGTTATTCTAGAACCATTTGAATAGTTGGGGATGGACTTCATTGGTGTTCTGAACCCTCACTCAAGTTTGGGGCACACCTATGTACTCATAGCAATAGATTAATTCACAAAATGGGTGGAGGCCATTCCGCACAAACAATCCAACACCAAACAAGATATGAAACTTCATCAAGGAGAATATCATAGTCCATTTTGGAGTGCCACAGAAGATTGTAGAAGATAATTCTACCTGTTTCTATTCAAGAGAGGTTAATGAGTTTTTCTATAGCTACAAAATCTCCTATCTCATTCTTCTAACTACTATCCACAAGGAAATAAATAGGACAAATCAAGTAACAAGAACATTGTGACCATTTTTTGCAAGCTTATAAATGAGAATCAAAGGAATTGGCACAAAAGGTTGTATGACGCGTTGTGGGAGGATATGATCACTCCCAAGAAGTCAATAGGTATATCACCATTCCAACTGTTGTATGGATTGAATTTGAAATTACTCTCATGATCGAGATGCCAGCTCTCAATTTGCTACAGGAAATAGAAGATGGTCAATATAAGGATTCCATTGACAAGAGGATCCTCTTTCTTGAGAAGATGGAAGAAAATAGACTCCAAGTGGTGGATCAAATTAAGGAGAACCAATTGAAAGTAAAGAATATTTTTGATAAGAAGGCCAAGGAAAGAGAATTCAAAGTTGGAGTTTTCATTCGGTATGGGATAAGAGAAGAGAACCAAAAGGCAGCCATGGAAAGTTTGATCCATTATGGTTTGGCCCATTCTACATTCATGAACCTTATGGACATAATGATTTTATTCTCTCATATTTGAATGGAATGCCATTGGAATTGCCTCGGAGTGGGAAATACTTGAAATTGTATCATCAGTAAAAGTGGGTTGTTCCCCCGCCTTGTACCATAGGTGTGTTTCCCTTTCTATTGTGTGGTTTTGTTTCCCTTCTGTTGTGTGTCGTGTGTTTCCTTCCCATTGTGTGCTTGTCTATTTCCTTCTTCGATATTTATTTCTTGAAGTTGTATATGACTCTGCAAGGCCCAATGGATAAGGCACTGGTCAACGAATTACAGGGTCTAGAGATTGAGATTTTGGATTCCCATGTCATGTCTTCACTATGCTTAGTCCATGTCATGTCCCCAAGCTAGAGCCAACTATTATCACCCTCAAAATCCCCCCCTCATTTTTTAAGTCAAATTCAAAAATTTGAGCTCACACCCTCTATAAGTGTTCAAGTAAAGTTGGAAGTCTGAAAAGATAGAGAAATTCATGCTTTGAAGTTGTTTAAACTCTCTAGTCTACACGTGGTTTGATAAATTTTCCGTTTCCCCATTTAGAAGTGTGAAAATTCTATTGTTGTCCTCATTTGAATTAAATTTTCAATCTTTCTATGGCCATGGATTGTCGAACCTTGTATTTTTTTCAATCCCTTGGTTCACAAAAGAAATTTGAAAATCGGGCACGAAATGGTGGATTTTTCTTCTTCTCTACATTTTCCACAGTCATGAATGATGGGCATTTTCTTCCCCATCAAATTTTTCCCTATTATCAATGGTTACATGGACATATCTAATTGGATGAATTTTGGTGGAGAAATTTTGTTTTTGATCCTTTTTGTAAAAAGGGCTAAAAGTCATAAAGTGACCCATAGCCCCGATCATGCTATGAGGGAAAAATTCAAATGTTTAACCCGCATCAAAAGAGTCAAAGTGGGGAAGTGGGTCGATGGGGAGATTTGAGAATATAAGCCTTGTTTTCATTACGGGGATTAAAGTTAAAAATGACCACAACCTGCCCCCTACGCCAAGGAAAAAGTCAAATGTTGAGCCCACATCAAAAGAGTCAAAGCGGGGAGGTGGATTGTTGAGGAGATTTGAGAATTTGAGTCTTTTTCATTAAAGGGACTTAAAGTTAAAAAGTGACCCACACCACCCACGCTAAGGAAAAAGTCAAATATTAAGCCCGCATTGAAGGTGAAAGTGGGGAGGCGGGCCAGTAGAGCAATTTGTGTTTTTGAGCCCACATTGAAAAAAGGTAAAATTATAAAAGTGACCTGCGACTCTATCTCCACTCAAGTGAAGCCACGTGTTAGGCTTATATCAAAAGTAGAAGGGCGGACCAAAACGTAAAAAATTCCAAATCTCTATAAAGTCACAAAATGCAAAAGGCATCCTCCACACCCGCTCCAGTAAATTTCTCCCACGTGGATGACTTTGGTTTAAATTTTCAAAGGCAAGATGAACGGTTCAAATTCAAAGTTACAAAACGAGTGTAACGGTTGCATTATGAAAAGTCTAGTTTTACGCCATTTGCATTTCTTTGTGAATCAAGAATCTAAATGGGTGTGAATGATTGAAAAGATTGTAAACCATTTCTTTCTAACAAAGAATAATTTATAATCAAGTTTTCTTAAGATATTTAAGGATTTCTTCACACCATTATATTGGGTTGACAATTAATCTTGTAAACTCACGAGTGCATTGTATTTAGAGAAAGCAAAGGAGATAGACATTTTCTTCTAATTTCTTCCATTCCCACATGATGTACAACTCATGTTTAAGCATCAATACAAGAAGAAATATTTTATAGCCTCTTTGATGAGGAGAGTTTAGAAACTTTGAGTTCGCAATCTTATCTCATCTTGTTTCCATTTGTAGGGTTGTTTCTTCTCATAAATGCATGTGTTAAAGTTTCTGACTAATGTGTGTAGGAATTTGATTTCCTACCTACAACATTAGTTTCCCTATCTCATTTCTCACTCCCTTTCCCACCTTCATATCAAATTCCCCCTTGCAGATAACTACAAGAATTTTCCGTAGTGTTAGTGGAGTACCTCTGTTGGATCCCCAACCGAAAGGCCACCACAAAAATCCACATTTTATTGCACATGCATATACGGAAACTACACCGGTTAAGTAGAGGGACTTAGATTCCCAAAGTGTTGGCAAGGAATCCACAAGTTTTTCCACCGGAAAAATTTCCTCGCCAAAAATAATGTAAATATTAAGTTGCCTTGTTTTTATAACGGGGACTTCAGATTTGATAGGAATATGAATAGTGTAAAGTAAAAATTAGGACATATGAAAGTTCACAAGGAAGATGAAGAGTTGTTCCTCTTCTATAAATTATAACGATCTCCTTGTTTGATCTTCTTTGCAATCTTCTAAACTTCAAAAATTTCTTTCTATTTGGTTGTATTATCGTAAATTCATGAGAGAGTTATTTCTTACTTGTGAGTGAAAAAGAGTTAGCCATTTTCTATTATCTCCCCTCTTTAATTTCCTTGATACCTCACTATGTATAACTATGATTTTTCAAGCTAATAAAGGAAGAACTTTTTGTTTTCCAAGGCATATGAATGTGTATGTCTTTGTACGTATGGTTTCCTCTAGCCAGTGGCCCCAAAATCATGTTGTTTTCTTCTTTTAAAATGCATGTGTAATATTTTCTAACTGATGTATGTAAGAATATGAGTTTCTACTTGTAGAATTAGTTTCCCTACTTCATATTATCACTCCCTTTCTTGTGAAATAGGGATGGAAGCCTGTGATTTTATTAATAATCAATCAACATGTACAATATTTTGTGCTGCAATATTTATACATATTAGACAACAATATACAAACAAAGAATGATGTTACACAGGTGCAACAATAAACTAGATTACATAAGCTTCCAAAAGAACATCGGGAAGTAGAATAAATCAAACAGATAATTGTTACAACTATGTAACAATATAACCTATGAGATAATATGACAAATATGGTTTAAAAACATATAACAATTAATAATTAAATAAACTAACTATACAATGCATAATTATCCTAAGGTAAAATATATTTACCCTAACATTCCCCCCTTAATTTTGCATTTCCTCAAGGGATGAGGAGAGGAACTCTCTGAACATCTTGAACTTGTCACATGTAACACCATTGATAATTGTTATATTCCTCCTTTAAATTTCAAGTGTTCACATGTGATTTTCTTGTTAAAGATGTGTTCTTTTGACTGCTAAAGATCATGCTTGATATGGATAAATCATTTCTACTCTTTGATTGTAGGGTTGGTATGTTGTTGCTTACAACAATCTATTTCACTTCTTATGAGAAAGTTGTAATGTGGTTTGAATGGTTGCAAACTTATCCTTTGTAATTAGACTCATCCTTGGATCAATTCCATTGATCCAAGGTATGTTTTAAATCTTCTTATCTAAAATGAATGAAAAATTGGCATTCATTGGTTAAGGGACTTAACAGACTGAACTTATGTTTGTTGAAATTCTTTCTATCTAAAGACTATGCCTACATTGTGTTTTGTGTTGTGCTCGGCTCTTCTTGATTGACCCTTGCAGAATGCTTAATGGTGTTAAGGAAACTGCTTCAGGATTCTTGAGAAAGAGAGATTTTAATGTGTCCTATATCTATAAGGTCTATCCTAATAGATTCGAGACTCAGGTAAATTTTGCCTAACTCTTTCTACACCACTTTACGTGGGATGAAATCCTAACCTAAGTTGTTAACACTAAGTTAGTATGAAGGAAATAACCTAAGGATCTAAAGTTATTTCTAATCTATTGCCTATACTATTTGGTTATACTAATACCTAACCTAGGGTGGAAATCTATTTAATTATGGGTTATATCCTAAGGTTATATATTTTAAACTAACCTAAGATCTAACCTAAGAAAATTATATCTATCCTAAACTAATGGGATATGAAAGGGAACCTATGGGTCATTGGCAAGTGGGGAACTAAGTAGCAGTTCCTAAGATTTTAATGAGATTTGATTTTGATTTGGTTTTAAATGCATGTAAGTACTACCAGTTTGGCAGGGGCTAGTGAAAGTTTAGAGGAACCTACGTGGAGGCATCACTAAGTTTGGAAATGCATGTGGAAATCTGATTTGGTCTCGCCAACTTTGGATGGTGGTGGAAAAGAGAGAGAAGCGGGAATATGCAAATTAATGTCATTAATCCGCCTCATTTCTAGCAAACAAACTATCTTGGAAGGCATGTTAATAGATTTATTTGGGGTTTTTTGTTTTGCATGCTTCCCGATTTTTACTCTACATGGAGCTATCTGGTTCTTCGAACCAGTAGTTTGATCTCCACTTAGTGGCTATTTTTGAATTCTCTAAGCTATTTTTAGTTTGAGGAATGTATAAGTGGCATTGTGGAAAAATATTATGGTTTTTGATCTTGCTTGGAAAAGAAGAGGTGGTTGGAAACTTGGTTGGAAGTCTTCTTTGAATTGATAGAGGCACTATCAGGCATGATAGGCTCTACCCATTAATATTTCTTTCTTTCTTCTAAATGATTCATTAAAATAATTCTACTCACTGGAAATTTATATTTGCATGATGTATCTAGTTATTTACTTGCATGTATTCTTGAAAATTATGTGGGTTTTGGAATGTGAATCCTTTGTTGTTATTGGCAGTTTTTAGGAACTTTCTTATCTTGGTTATTAGAGGTTTTAATGTGAATTGTATTGAAACTCGTAACTTGTACTTGAAGTCTGAATTTGTATGGAAACTCCATTTCTATCATTTGAGACTAATGTTGATCGAACGGGCTTGTTGCTTATTGGGTTCTAAATCTCTGTTTAGACTTGTGTTTCGATGAGCTAGAAGTGGAGCTCCGTAGGGGTTCTAAACTTGTTTTGAAGCTTGAAATTTGTTTTAGCTTTATTGGGACCTTGTGTTTGTTTTGGAATGTGTTGGAACTTATTGAAGTTTTGAACCTTGGTTGAATCTTCATATTCAACAACTGTACTTGTATACAATTCTTATGAATACTTGAACTTATTGTTGAGTTGTTGCATTGTGCCCTTTACTTAAGCTCTGAACTAAGGTTTTATTCTTCCTTAGGGAAATAGAAGGCTTGAACCCATAATAGGGTGTTGGTGTTTATTCTAAACTTTTATTAGGGCCATGGGTTTCGTTATAAACTCATATTTGAGCTTGTGTTGTTAGAACTTGTGTTCGAAGCTCGTATTTGACAAATGCGAAGGTATTCCATTATTGGTTGTTTTCATTTTGTATTTGAATAGGATGTGTTGAATATTTATAGATATTCGAACTAGATTTTAGGGGTATTATGAATTGTAAAACTTGAGTCTCATTTAATCTTGTCGATGGAAGGGGTCTTGTGAGTTTTGTTTGGTCGAGAGTAGACCGTATAACTTCTTTGAGGTCTCCTTTGTTTTGAGTTTGAGAAGGATTGGTTGTATTACTTCTGCCTTTTAGACTACACTGTGTTCTCAAACTTGACGGGCGTGTGAATTAAGGAGTGTATTCTATTCATCTCTACTCTGAGCATACCCATGTCTTGTGGGAAAACTTGACTATTTTTTTCATAGAAATAAATGGAACTGGAACTACATTCAGTAGGGGGATCAATGTATCAGTTGTAGAGGTTTATGGAATGAATTACTTACTTCCTTTATGTCTTTGATGTTGAGAAAATTCTTACCTATCATAAGTTTTTAATGGAACTTGAGAATCTTGTGGTGATTTTGTTTAGTCATGTTGGAAGAAGTTGGAAATATATTTTTTATCTTTGACAAATTGTCTAGTTCCTTACTCTCTTCTGACCTTTCATCTAATTCATGGGTTTCATCTAAATGTTGAATTTAAACCCTATATACTAGTGTAGTATGAAGGGATACAATATCCCTATTTGGAATGCTTGGAAATTCAAGTGCTTGGGTCTGTGAGTTTTATTGACCCTTGTCTATCTTGCACTATTGCATATTTCTCTTCCTTGTTGGGCTCTTTGAACGAATATCTGAGTTTTAGTCAGAGAAGTGAATAGATCTCTTGGGGACAAGTATGCTTTTAGAGATAGTCTTTGTGAATTTCATTTTGAGAATTGAATCTGAACTTGAGCTTGGTATATGGAAAAAGGTAATCGGTTTGTAAATTTTAAGTCGAAATTGGAAGTATTCATGCTTTGACTGTGCATTCAGTTTTGAGTTCTCTTTTGGGAACTAGCTTAAGAATTTCTAAGTTTATATTAGATAATGGATTTCATTTCATAGTATAAATGAAATGAAATGAAATATGGTTTGAGATCCTTTTACATTGACTGATAAGTTCATTGATTGAACTTCTCGTTGTTTGATTTTCTTCTTTGTTTGTATGGAAAGATGAAACATACTAATATGAGATATGTTATAACTAACTCCTTTGCAGATTGGAAAAATTTAAATGTGTCTTTCTATCCTCATGAATTTATGAAATAATTTAATGACAAGACTTGTTGACTATTTTAAAGTGATTGATAGGATCAATTAAGTCTTGTGATATAATTTTGATGTTCTGATTATAATATGTTCTTTTCTTAAAAGTAAATTTAGATCTTCGTAATTGTACTTATTTCTAGATGTTATTACTTATGATTATTTGTATGATGTTTATTAATTGTTTCATTATAGTATATTTGTTTAATGAAACAATTAGTGGAATGCACTTTACTTTAATGCTTAGTGCTTATCATGCTTAGTTCATTGAACTGACCCATGCTAGAAATTTTGTAGATGGACATCGTAAGTGATTAAAGAAGATAGGAACTTCATTGTTGTATTGGGCTTATTTAATTTTGAGCCTTATGTAAAGAATTTTGATTCATTCTTGAATTGTATTGAAAAAGAAAAGTTGTATTCTTTTTGGAATGGAGGCTGTTTGTTATATAACATGCCTGAAATTCATAGTCTTGTAAATGAATAAGTTTATAATGAGGAATTGAATGTTGGAGATTTACTTGTATTGGTTGTGTAAATTATCTTGTATTTATGAAGAAGATGGAATTCCTATCTTGATGATATTATTCATATCTTTTATATGCTTAATTTGGATAAACTTGATAAGTTAGATAAAAGGAATTAGTTTAATTTCCCTTAATTAAGTTACATCTTGTTAAGTTGCATAAGATAACAATTTTTATCTAAACAATTCTATCATAGTAATGGAATGTGTATTAAATATGTAGTAAAACTATAGAGAATGTGAAAGATATGAAGGGTTTGACAAACCCTAACAATAATCATGTAGAGGAAGACTCTTCCTCACTCAAAGGAATGTAATCTAAAGAATGGTGATATGATGTAAATCATTAGACTTCATTTCCTTATAAAGTCTACTATAGCTGAACCTATTTGGTTGTTACACCTTCTTTGAATGGTTAAGTTACATTGAATGGAACTTATGATATTTTTGTCCTTTTTTGGTTAACTACTTGTTAAACTAAGTAAATGAACATTAAAATAAATCATGAGTTAAAGGAAGTTCTTTAATGCTTAATTGATTCAAGTATAGAACAAGAACTTATGGAGTGTTGGATTAGGGTTTAGCAGGGTTGTTGTAATCGGTGTAATAATCCAAATTAATAATGTATTAATAACCTCCTTGGGGTATGTACATCATGATGAGGTCATTTCTGTAGGATGTTGGCACACGCCAACTATAGGGTTGTACCCTCGAGAAGATAGGGGTCTTCTTGAGAATACAATGATGTAGTTGACATGTGGCAACACCCTTCTGCATTGATCATCTAGATCTACACACAAATAAGGACTTGAACTTAGTTTCTCTCTAGGTCAAGTTAGTGGAATATTTAGGATAGGTAGTAGCTTCCAATGGCTTGAGGGTACCTTGGCACATCTAGTTGACTTAGGTCAACCGAGTATGCCCATTTACCCTAAGTCATTGTGAGTGTCTTCCTATAATAAATTATGTTTCTAACAAGGGCTAGGGTTAAAACTTGGGACAAGTGGGTGATGGTAGTCAAGTAAAGACCATTCTTGATAATAGAGGAGTGAGGTGAAGGATGTATTCCGAAATGATGAGTATGTCATCTAGGAATAGTGACATAAACAATATGTTGAAAATATTTGCCAAAGTATCACAAACTACTGGTTGTGTTGTCCTATGTCACCTAGTTTAAAACAACATGATATCAGATGAATATTGGTAACAAATATTTAGATATGTTCTTTAAATAGATCACTCAGTACCGGTTTAGGGTAGGAAAACCAAGTATACAAAGTATACGATAAGTATTCAATACTTAAAGTTAACATAAATAGATCGGTAGATCACCGAGTTATGAAATAAATAGATTGGTAGATTACCAAGTTATGAAATAAATAGATTAGTAGATTACCTGAGTTATGAAATGAATAGATCGATGGATCACCGAGTCATTTACAACTGCATATGGTTATTTATTTGAGATTGATTGGCATGGAATGTTTGTTCTAAATAATGCTTTATTTAGAACAGAGAACATTATGTAAAAAAAAATTCCCTTGTTTCTAAAGTCTTAAAATGGGAATGTTACATCTTGGTATCAGAGCTGAAGGTTGTAACTCTTGGACCTATTGTGTCCATAATCTAATGAAACTTAAATTTTCTTGTAACATAAAATGGTTAGAACAAGAGGAAATGTTACAAATAACCCTCCGCCTAAGGAAGGAGTAAAGCAACTACCCAGAAACTAGATGAGATCCTTGCTACCCTGTTGGACACAAGAGATCATTTGGCTATACTTGAACAATAAGTAATGGGAAATGAGGAGGAAGAAGATGCTGATAACAACAATCAGCCACCTCCTGGGGACAACGCCAATATAGGTGTTGATAATAACAATGTGAACATACCTATTTAGCTTGAGAACAAAAAGGCTAGGCTGGCAGCTGAACTCACTAATGATATAAAAAGGATAAGTCCACCCAAGTTTGATGGCACCACATTAGGAGATGGGGCTGAGAATTGGCTCAGTGAAATGGAGAAATACTTTGTAATAAGGAATTTCTCAGAAGAAACAAAGGTGATATGGGAGCATATCAACTTTCTCACAAAGCATCTTCATGGTGGGACAATTTGTAAGGATGAGTTAAATATTGATGAAACTAATATCACATGGGATCAATTTAAAGGTTACTTTAGGAAATGTTGGCTGCCACAACTTTACTATGATCAAAAAATGACTTAATTTCAGAACTTAGCTCAAGGAAAGCTAATGGCTGAATAAGAGGGAGTGGTTTACAAAACTTCTTAAGTACGTACCTCAGTACCAAACTGATGAGAAGTCAAGATATGAAAATTCATCATGGGATTGAATCCCATTATAGGAGGAGAGGTGGATGTTCATAGCCCAACCATGATGGAAGGGGTTGTTGAAAAATCCATAAGGTAGGAACAAAAATTAAAGGCTAATTTCTACTCATAAGGAGGAAGTAAGGAAGAAAGATCCCAACTCCTCTTCATCATCTCTTCCACCTAAGAAAGGACCATGGAAGAAATTTAGAATGAAAATTAAGTTTTCATCTGATACTAATAAGAAAGAAGAAACAAACAAGTTTTTGGTAATGCATGGAACAACTTTGCTAAGAATAATAATAACAGACAGAAGTCCTATGGGGGTCATAATGATAACTCTAAGGATGGAAATAAACCCGAGCCTAGGAAGGGACCTGTAGGAGGCTATTATAATTGTGGTAAAGATCATTACGTAAATCAGTTCCCTTTGAAAAAGGATGATCGTAATCAACAACACAAGATACATGTTATAGTAGTTGATAAGCATGAATTTGAAGAAAAGAACCATGCCTATAGAAGTTCTGGGTAAGTTATTTGGTTTACCTATAACTATTCTTTTTGATACCAGAGCTATTGAATGTTTTATTTCTAGTAAATTAGCATCAAAATTAAAAATAAAAGTTGGAAACATGGATAAAACATGGACTGTATAGTATGGAAACAATGTTGTTCATACAGTTAGTATGTGTCTTTTTGGAGCAATCCTTGATTTACCTAACTTTTCCACTAAAGTTGATCTTTATGTTGCACCTTTGGGGTCTTATGATGTAATCATAGGTGTTAATTAGTTAGCAGAACATAAGGCTAAAGTGGACATTTTGAAAAACACATTAGTTGTTTAGATGACTGTAGAAAACAATAGAGATTTAGGGTGTGAAACGTGAGATTTCTGTTAGAAAACTGTTATCTATGCAACTTAAAAAGGCCAAAAATAAAGGTTGTACCTTATATGTAGTGAAAATTTCTGAAACAACTGAAGAGAACAGCTGATGTTATGGAATGATATCCATTGTTATGAGACTTTAGTGATGTATTTCAGAAGGAATTTCCAAGTCTTCCACCCAAAAGGGAGTTTGATTTCATGATTGAGATCAAGCCTAGAATTGAACCTATTTCTAAAGCACCATATCGAATGACTACTACAGAATTAGTAGAGCTTAAGGCTCAGTTGTAAGAACTTTTGTCTAAAGGTTTGATTAGACCAAGTGTTTCACCTTGGGGAGCACCTGTAATTTTTGTGAAAAAGAAGGATGGAACACTTAGATTGTGCATTGATTATAGAATGTTAAACAAAGAAACAATCAAGAATAGATACCCACTCCCTAAGATTGATGATTTATTTGATCAGATGCATGGAGCATCGGTATATTCTAAGATAGATCTTTGATCTGGATATCATCAATTGTGGATTAAGGATGAGGATATTCATAAAACAATTTCAAAACAAGGTATGGACATTATGAGTTCACGGTTTTACCTTTTGGATTAACTAATGCACCTGCAACATTTATGAATTTAATGAATAATATCTTTCAAGAATACTTGGAAAAATTTGTGCTCGTATTCTTGGATGACATTCTCATATATTCTAAAAGTATTGAGGAACACCATGAGCATTTGAAGATAGTTTTGGAAATATTAAGAAAGAGACGGTTATTTGGTAAGTTGTCTAAATGTTCTTTCTATGACATAGAAGTACACTATTTGGGACATGTGATAAGTAAGAATGGAATTTTGTAGATCCTTCAAAAATTGTAGCTATAACTGAGTGGCCTACACCAAAGAATGTACATGAAGTTAGAAGCTTCATGGGACTTGTTGGCTACTATAGAAAATTTGTAAAAGATTTCTCTAAGGTGGTTGCACCAATAACTTCTTTACAGAAGAAGGATAAAAAGTTTGTTTGGAATGAGAAATGTGAAATTGCATTCAAAAATTTGAAGGAACAGTTAACTTCAACACCTATTCTTGTAGTACCAGATCCTAATGGAGATTTTATGGTGGTAACTGATGCATCTGGTGAAGGTCTAGGAGGTATTTTGTTACAAAATGGTCATGTCATAGCTTATGAAAGTAGAAAACTAAAGTTACATGAGTTGAATTATGCTCCACATGATTTAGAGCTTATACCATTGTTCATACACTACAAGTTTGGAGGCATTACCTGCTTGGTAAACCTTTTGAATTGAAAACTGATCATCTTGGGATTGAATTATATCTTCACTCAACCAAATCTTAATGCAAGACAATGAAGGTGGTTAGAGTTTTTGTCTCAATATGATTTTGACATCAATTATATTAAGGGTAAAGAAAATAGAGTGGATGATGCTCTAAGTCGTAGGAAGCACATTTCTTCTCTTATAACATTGAGAACTCAATTTAAGGATGAAGTAAAAAGTGTTATGGAATATGATTCTTACTTTCAGCAAGTAAAAGCACACTTGCTTGCTGCAGATCCTAGAATGATTTGAGGTATAAAGGTTTTCACTTTGATAATGAAGGAATCTTACGATTTGAAAACAGAGTATACATGTACCTTCGTTAAATGATTTGAGAAAGAAATTGTTAGCAAAATTTCACAATTCACCTTTTTCTAGACACCTGGTATTACAAAAATGCTTGCTGATATAAAACAACAATATTTCTGGAAAGGAATGAAAAAGGATGTTATAGACTTTGTGACACATTGCCTTGAATGTCAATGTGTTAAAGTGGAACATATGCACTAGCTGGTTTATTGTATCCTCATAGCATACCACAGTACAAATGGCAAGTGATAAGCATGGACTTTGTACAAGGGTTGCCTATGTCAAGAAATAAACATGATGTTATTTTAGTAGTTGTGGATAAACTAACAAAGGTAGCACATTTTATTGTTGGTAATCTAAAGGATGATTCTCTTGTGTTAGCTAAAATATTTGTACATGAAATTTTTAGATTACATGGAGTACCTGAATTAATCATTTTGGATAGAGATCCTAGAATGACGTCAAGATTTTGGAAAATGCTTAATGCAGCTCTAGGAACTAAGCTGAATTTTAGTTTTGCGTATCATCCAGAAATGGATGGACAGACTGAAAGAGTTAATCAAGTTTTAGAGGATATGTTACGAATGTATTGTATGGATCAACAAAGTATAAGTGGGAAGAGTACCTTCCACTAGTTGAGTTTGCATATAATAATACATATCATGCCTCTCTTAAGATGGCACCTTTGAAGCATTATATGGAAGAAAATGTAGAACCCTATTAGTTGGGACAACATGGAGGATAGAGAGGTAATTGGACCTAAAATTCTTATTGAAATGGAACAAGTTAAATTGATTCGTGAGCTTGAAAGAAAAGAGATAGAAAAAGAGTTATGTTGATTTAAAGCGGGTTGATAGGAAATTTGAACTTGGTGAGAAAGTCTTTCTTCGGGTCAAACGAAAAAGAGCTCTATAACTTTTGGCAAGGCTGCCAAGTTATCACCTCGTTATGTGGGACCTTTTGAGATAGTTGAAGTAATCAACCCTTGTAGCTTACCATTTAGCATTACCTCTGCTTTATCACATGAATGCATGATGTTTTCCATATTTCTTTGCTTAAGAAATATGTTTCAGATTTATCACATGTGTTAAATTGGAATTCCTTGCAGGTCCAAGACCCAGGAATAATTGTGGTTAAACCCATACGAGTGCTTGAAACTCACCAGTTGCATTTGAGAAATCATGAGATAAGTCAATGCAAGGTCCAATGGGACCAGTTTAATGAAGAAAGTGCAACTTGGGAAAACCTGGATGATATGAAAACTACTTTTCCATATCTATTTGAACAAGAATTGATTTTGTTGACTGATAAAAAAATTGTGATTTTATCTTTATAATACAATAATTTGGGAAATATTTATTTGTTTTGAATAAACAACTATGTAATGTTGATTTCTGAAAACTTAAAATTGGATATGTTTTGACATATGATAAGAAAAGTGAATAAATTGATTATCCTAGATGCAAATGATGAAATGAGATAATCATCGGGATGATGATTCTTTTTAGAGGGAAGCATGTAACACCCTTGAAAATTGTTATATTCCTCCTTTGCATTTCAAGTGTTGACATGTGATTTTCTTGATAAAGATGTGTTCTTTTGACTGTTGAAGATCATGCTTGATATGGATAAATCATTTCTGCTCTTTGATTGTAGGGCTGGTATGTTGTTGCTTACAACAATCTATTTCACTTCTTATGAGAAAGTTGTAATCTGGTTTGAATGGTTGTAAACTTATCCTTTGTAATTGGACTCATCCTTGGATCAATTCCATTGATCCAAGGTATGTTTTAAATCTTCTTATCTAAATTGAATGAAAAACTGACATTCATTGATTAAGAGACTTAACGGATTGAACTTGTGTTTGTTGTAAATTCTTTACTATCTCGAAAGACTGTGCCTGCATTTTTTTTGTGTTGTGCTCGGCTCTTCTTGATTGACCCTTGTAGAATGCTTAATGGTGTTAGGGGAAACCTACTTCAGGATTCTTGAGAAAGAGATATTTTAATGTGTCCTATATCTATAAGGTCTATCCTAATAGATTCGAGACTCAGGTAAATTTTACCTAACTCTTTCTACACCACTTTACGTGGGATGACATCCTAACCTAAGTTGTTAACACTAAGTTAGTATGAAGGAAATAACCTAAGGATGTAAAGTTATTTCTAATCAATTTCCTATACTATTTGGTTAAGCTAAGACCTAACCTAGGGTGGCAATCTATTTAATTGTGGGTTATATCCTAAGGTTATATATTTTAAACTAACCTAAGATCTAACCTAAGAAAATTCTATCTATCCTAAACTAATGGGATATGAAAGGGAACCTATGGGTCATTGGAAAGTGGGGAACTAAGTGGCGGTTCCTAATATTTTAATGAGATTTGATTTTGATTTGGTTTTAAATGCATGTAAGTACTGCCAAGTTTGGCAGGGGCTAGTGAAATTTTAGAGGAACCTACGTGGAGGCATCACTAAGTTTGGAAATGCATGTGGAAATTGATTTGGTCTCACCAACTTTGGATGGTGGTGGAAAAGAGAGAAGTGGGAATATGCAAATTAATGTCATTAATTCACCTCGGTTTTGGCAAGAAAACTGTCTTGGAAGGCATGCTGGCAGATTTTTTGGGGTTGTTTTTTTTTTGCATGCTTCCTAATTTTTTCTCTGCATGGAGCTATCTGGTTCTTTGAACCAGCAGTTTGATCTCCACTTAGTGGCTATTTTTGAATTCTCTGAGCTATTTTCGGTTCGAGGAATGTATAAGTGGCATTGTGGAAAAATATTATGGTTGTTTGATCTTGCTTGGAAAAGAAGAGGTGTTGGAAACTCGGTGGAAGTCTTCTTCGAATCGGTAGAGGCACTATCAGGCATGATAGGCTCTACCCATTAAGATTTCTTGCTTTCTTCTAAATGATTCATTAAAACAATTCTTCTCACTGGAAAATTTATATTTGCATGATGTATCTGGTTATTTACTTGCATGTATTCTTGAAAATTATGTGGGTTTTGGAATGTGAATCCTTTGTTGTTATTGGTAGTTTTGGGAACTTTCTCTTGTCTACTGGTTGTTAGAGGTTTTCATGTGAATTGTATTGAAACTCTGTAACTTGTACTTGAAGTCTGAATTTGTATTGAAACTTTGTTTCTATCATTTGAGACTAATGTTGATTGAACGGGCTTGTTGCTTGTTTGGTTCTGAATCTCTGTTTAGTCTTGTGTTTTGAGAGCTTGAAGTGGAGCTCTGTAGTGGTTCTAAACTTGTATTGAAGCTTCAAAATTTGTTTTAGCTTTATTGGGACCTTGTGTTTGTTTTGGACTATGTTGGAACTTATTGAAGTTTTGAACCTTGGTTGAATCTTTGTATTCAACAACTGTACTTGTATATAGTTCTTATGAATACTGAACTTGTTGTTGAGTTGTTGCATTGTGCCCTGTACTTAAGCTCTGAACTGAAGTTTTATTCTTCCTTAGGGAAACATAAAGGCTTGAACCCATAATAGAGTGTTGGTGTTTATTCTGAGCTTTTATTAGGGCCATGGGTTTCATTTTAAACTGTATTTGAGCTTGTGTTGTTAGAACTTGTGTTTGAAGCTCATATTTGATCAGTGCAGGTATTCCATTGTTGGTTGTTTTGATTTTGTATTTGGAATCGATGTGTTGAATATTTATAGGTATTCTGAGCTGGAGTTTAGGGGGTATTATGAATTGTAAAACTTTAGTCTCATTTAATACTGTCTGATGGAAGGGGTCTTGTGAGTTTTTTTTTGGTCGAGTAGACCATGTAACTTCTTTGAGGTCTCCTTTGTTTTGAGTTTGAGAAGGATTGGTTGTATTACTTCTTCCTTTTAGACTGCATTATGTGCTCTTGAACTTGATGGGGCATGTGAATTAAGGAGTGTATTCTATTCATCTCTTCTCTGAGTGTACCCATGTCTTGTGGGAAAACTTGATTGTTTTGTTCATAGAAATAAATGGAACTGGAACTACGTTTTGTTATGGGATAGTCGTATCAGTTGTAGAGGTTTATGGAATGAATTACTTACTTCCTTTCTATCTTTGATGTTGAGAAAATTCTTACCTATCATAAGATTTTTTAATGGAACTCGAGAATCTTGTGGTGATTCTATTTAGTCGTGTTGGAAGAAGTTGGGATAGTATTTGTCTTTGATGAACGAATTGTTTAGTTCCTTACTCTCTTCTGACCTTTCATCGATTCATGGGTTTCATCTGAATGTTGAATTTAAACCCTGTATACTAGTGTAGTATGAAGGGATATAGTATCCTATTTGGAATGCTTGGAAATTCAGTCCTTGGGTCTGTGAGTTTTATTGACCCTTGTCTATCTTGCATTGTTGCATATTTCTCTTCCTTGTTGGGCTCTTTGAATGAATCTCCGAGTTTTAGTCAGAGAAGTGAATAGGATCTCTTGGGGACAATATGTTGTTTAGAGATAGTGTTGTGAATTTCATTTTGAGAATTGAATCTGAACTTGAGCTTGGTGAATGGAAAAAGGTAATAGTTTGTAAATTTTTAGTGGAAATTGGAAGTATGCATGCTTTGACTGTGCATTCGGTTTTGAGTTCTCTTTTGGGAACTAGCTTAAGAATTTCTAAGTTTGTATTAGATAATGGATTTCATTTCATAGTATAAATGAAATGAAATATGGTTTGGGTCCTTGTTGGTTTGAGATCCTTTTTTTGTTGACTGATAAGTTCATTGATTGAACTTCTCATTATTTGATTTTCTTCTTTTTTATGTATGGAAAGATGAAACATACTAATATGAGATATGTTGTAACTAACTCCTTTGCAGATTGGAAAAAGTTAAATGTGTCTTTCTATCCTCATGAATTTATGAAATAATTTAATGACAAGACTTGTTGACTTTTTAAAGTGATTGATAGGATCAATTAAGTCTTGTGATATAATTTTGATGTTGCAGATTATAATATGTTCTTTTCTTAAAAGTAAATTCAGATCTTCTTAATTGTACTTCTTTCTAGATGTTATTACTTATGATTATTTGTATGATGTTTATTAATTGTTTCATTAAAGTAGAGTTGTTTAATGAAACAATTAGTGGAATGCACTTTACTTTAATGCTTAGTGCTTATCATGCTCAGTTCATTGAACTGACCCATGCTAGCAATTTTGCAGATGGACATCGTAAGTGATTAAAGAAGACAAGAACTTTCATGTTGTATTGGGATTATTTAATTTTGAACCTTATGTAAAGAGTTTTGATTCATTCTTGAATTGTATTGAAAAAGAAAAGTTGTATTCTTTTTGGAATGGAGGTTGTTTGTTATACAACATGCCTGAAATACATAGTCTTGTAAATGAATAAGTTTATAATGAGGAATTGAATGTTGGAGATTTACTTGTATTGGTTGTGTAAATTATCTTGTATTTATGAAGAAGATGGAATTCCTATCTTGATGATATTATTCATATCTGTTATATGCTTAATTTGGATAAACTTGATAAGTTAGATAAAGGGAATTAGTTTAATCTCCCTTAATAAGTTGTAGCTTGTTAAGTTGCATAAGATAACGATTTTTATCTAAACAATTCTAACATAGTAATGGAATGTGTATTGAATATGTAGTAAAACTATAGAGAATGTGAAAGATATGAAGGGTTTGACAAACCCTAACACATAATCATGTAGAGGAAGACTCTTCCTCACTCAAAGGAATGTAATCTAAAGAATGGTGATATGATCGTAAATCATTAGACTTCATTTCCCTATAAAGTCTACTATAGCTGAACCTATTTGGTTGCTACACCTTCTTTGAATGGTTAAGTTACATTGAATGGAACTTATGATATTGTTGTCCTGTTTTGGTTAACTACTTGTTAAACTAAGTAAACGAACATTAAAAGCAATCATGAGTTAAAGGAAGTTCTTTAATGCTTAATTGATTCAAGTATAGAACAAGAACTTATGGAGTGTTGGATTAGGGTTTAGTAGGGTTGTTGTAATCGGTGTAATAATCCAAATTAATAATGTATTAATAACCTCCTTGGGGTATGTACATCATGATGAGGTAGTTTCTATAGGATGTTGGCACATGCCAACTACAAGGTTGTACCCTCGAGAAGATAGGGGTCTTCTCGAGAATACAACTGATGTAGTTGACATGTGGCAACACCCTTCTGCATTGATCATCTAGATCTACACACAAATAAGGACTTGAACTTAGTTTCTCTCTAGGTCAAGTTAGTGGCATATTTAGGATAGGTAGTAGCTTTCAATGGCTCAGGTACCTTGGCACATCGGTTGACTTAGGTCAACCGAGTATGCCCATTTACCCTAAGTCATTGTGAGCGTCTTCCTATAATAAATTATGTTTCTAACCAGGGCTAGGGTTAAACCTGGGACAAGTGGACTGATGGTAGTTAGTAAAGACCATTCTTGATAACAGAGGAGTGAGGTGAAGGACGTATTCTAAAATGATGAGTATGTCATCTAGGAATAGTGACATAAACAATATGTTGAAAATCTTTGGCCAAAGTATCGCAAGTTGTTGGTTGCGTTGTCCTATGTCACCTAGTTTAAAGCAACGTGATATCAGATGAATATTGGTAACAAATATTCAGATATGTTCTTTAAATAGATCACTCAGTACCTAGTTTAGGGTAGGAAAACCAAGTATATGAAGTATATGATAAGTATTCAATACTTAAAGTTAACATAAATAGATGGTAGATCACCGAGTTATGAAATAAATAGATCGGTAGATACCACGAGTTATGAAATAAATAGATCGGTAGATTACCGAGTTATGAAATGAATAGATCGGTGGATCACCAAGTCATTTACAGCTGCATATGGTTATCTATTTTGAGATTGATTGGCATGGAATGTTTGTTCTAAATAATGCTTTATTTAGAACAGAGAACATTATGTAAAAAAAAAAAATTCCCTTGTTTCTAAAGTCTTAAAATGGGAATGTTACATCTTGGTATCAAAGCTGAAGGTTGCAGCTCTTGGACCTATTGTGTCCATAATCTGATGAAACTTAAATTTTCTTTTAATAGAAAATGGTTAGAACAAGAGGAAATGTTGCAAATAACCCTCCACCTAAGGAAGGAGTAGCAACTACCTAGAAACTAGATGAGATCCTTGCTACCCTGTTGGACACAAGAGATCATTTGGTTGTACTTGAACAACAAGTAATGGGAAATGAGGAGGAAGAAGATGTTGATAACAACAATCAGCCACCTCCTGGGGACAAATGCCAATGTAGGTGTTGATAATAACAATGTGAACATACCTGTTCAGCTTGAGAACAAAAAGGCTAGGCTGGCAGTTGAACTCACTAATGATATAAAAAGGATAAGTCCACCCAAGTTTGATGGCACCACATTAGGAGATGGGGCTGAGAACTGGCTCAATGAAATGGAGAAATACTTTGCAATAAGGAATTTCTCAGAAGAAACAAAGGTGATATGGGGAGCATATCAACTTTCTCATGAAGCATCTTCATGGTGGGACAACCGTAAGGCTGAGTTAAATATTGATGAAACTAATATCACATGGGATCAATTTAAAGGTTACTTTAGGCAACGTTGGCTGCCACAACTTTATTATGATCAGAAAATGACTAAATTTCAGAACTTAGCTCAAGGAAAGCTAACTGTAACTGAGTATTGGGAGTGGTTTACAAAACTTCTTAAGTATGTACCTAGTACCAAACTGATGAGAAGTTTAGGATATGGAAATTCATCATGGGATTGAATCCCATTATAGGAGGAGAGGTGGATGTTCACAGCCCAACCATGATGGAAGGGGTTGTTGAAAAGGCCATAAGGTAGGAACATAAATTAAAGGTAATTTCTGCTCATAAGGAGGAAGTAAGGAAGAAAGCTCCAACTCCTCTTCATCATCTCTTGCACCTAAGAAAGGACCATGGAAGAAATTTAGAATGAAAAGTAAGTTTTCATCTGATACTAATAAGAAAGAAGCAACAAACAAGTTTGTTGGTAATGCATGGAACAACTTTGCTAAGAACAATAATAATGGACAAAAGTCCTATGGGGGTCAGAATGATAACTCTAAGGCTGGAAATAAACTTGAGCCTAGGAAGGGACCTATAGGAGGCTGTTATAATTGTGGTAAAGATCATTACAAATCAATGCCCTTTGAAAAAGGATGATCATAATCAGCAACACAAGATACACACTAAATAGTGACAAGCAAGGATGAGAAATAGGCCACGCCTATAGAAGTTCCAGGTAAGTTATTTGGTTTACCTATAACTATTATTTTTGATACCGGAGCTACTGAATGTTTTATTTCTAGTAAATTAGCATCAAAATTAAAAAAAAATGGAAACATGGATAAAACATGGACTGTATAGTATGGAAACAATGTTGTTCATATAGTTAGTATGTGTCTTTTTGGAGCAATCCTTGATTTACCTAACTTTTCCACTGAAGTTGATCTTTATGTTGCACCTTTGGGGTCTTATGATGTAATCATAGGTGTTAATTGGTTAGCAGAACATAAGGCTAAAGTGGACTATTTTGAAAAACACATTAGTTGTTTAGATGACTGTAGAAAAAACAACAGAGATTAGGGTGTGAAACGTGAGATTTCTGTTAGAAACTATTCAGCTATGCAACTTAAAAAGGCCAAAAATAAAGGTTGTACCTTATATGCAGTGAAAATTACTGAAACAAATAAAGAGAACAACGATGTTATGGAATGATATCCGTTGTTATGAGACTTCAGTGATGTATTTCTAGAGAATTTCTAGGTCTTCCACCCAAAAGGGAGTTTGATTTCATGATTGAGATCAAGCCTAGAATTGAACCTATTTCTAAAGCACCATATCGAATGACTACTATAGAATTAGTAGAGCTTAAGGCTCAGTTGCAAGAAATTTTGTCTAAAGGTTTGATTAGACCAAGTGTTTCACCTTGGGGAGCACCTGTAATTTTTGTGAAAAAGAAGGATGGAACACTTAGATTGTGCATTGATTATAGAATGTTAAACAAAGAAACAATCAAGAATAGATACCCACTCCCTAGGATTGATGATTTATTTGATCAGATGCATGGAGCATCGGTATATTCTAAGATAGATATTTGATCTGGATATCATCAATTGTGGATTAAGGATGAGGATATTCATAAAACAACTTTCAGAACAAGGTATGGACATTATGAGTTCACGGTTTTACCTTTTGGATTAACTAATGCACCTACAACATTTATGAATTTAATGAATAATATCTTTCAAGAATACTTGGAAAATTTGTGCTCGTATTCTTGGATGACATTCTCATATATTCTAAAAGTATTGAGGAACACCATGAGCATTTGAAGATAGTTTTGGAAATATTAAGAAAAGAGAGGTTATTTGGTAAGTTGTCTAAATGTTCTTTCTATGACACAGAAGTACACTATTTGGGACATGTGATAAGTAAGAATGGAATTGTTGTAGATCCTTCAAAAATTATAGCTATAACTGAGTGGCTTGCACCCAAGAATGTACATGAAGTTAGAAGCTTCATGGGACTTGTTGGCTACTATAGAAAATTTGTAAAAGATTTCTCTAAGGTGGTTGCACCAATAACTTCTTTATAGAAGAAGGATAAAAAGTTTGTTTGGAATGAGAAATGTGAAATTGCATTCAAAATTTGAAGGAACAGTTAACTTCAACACCTATTCTTGTAGTACCAGATCCTAATGGAG
This sequence comes from Taxus wallichiana var. yunnanensis, assembly GCA_018340775.1. Classification (NCBI taxonomy): domain Eukaryota; kingdom Viridiplantae; phylum Streptophyta; class Pinopsida; order Cupressales; family Taxaceae; genus Taxus; species Taxus wallichiana. The sequence goes on from CM031237.1 coordinate 2,587,169, forward strand.
ATTTTATGGTGGTAACTGATGCATCTGGTGAAGGTCTAGGAGGTATTTTGTTACAAAATGGTCATGTCATAGCTTATGAAAGTAGAAAACTAAAGTTACATGAGTTGAATTATGCTCCACATGATTTAGAGCTTATTGCCATTGTTCATGCACTACAAGTTTGGAGGCATTACCTACTTGGTAAACCTTTTGAATTGAAAACTGATCATCTTGGGCTGAAGTATATCTTCACTCAGCCAAATCTTAATGCAAGACAATGAAGGTGGTTAGAGTTTTTGTCTCAATATGATTTTGACATCAATTATATCAAGGGTAAAGAAAATAGAGTGGCTGATGCTCTAAGTCGTAGGAAGCACATTTCTGCTCTTATAACATTGAGAACTCAATTTAAGGATGAAGTAAAAAGTGTTATGGAATTTGATTCTTATTTTCAGCAAGTAAAGACAATGCTTGTTGTAGATCCTAGTGATTTGAGGTATAAAGGTTTTCACTTTGATAATGAAGGAATCTTATGATTTGAAAATAGAGTATTTGTACCTTCGCTAAATGATTTGAGAAAGAAATTGTTAGCAAAATTTCACAATTCACCTTTTTCTAGACACCCTGGTATTACAAAAATGCTTGCTGATATAAAACAACAATATTTTTGGAAGGGAATGAAAAAGGATGTTATAGACTTTGTGACACATTGCCTTGAATGTCAATGTGTTAAAGTGGAACATATGCACCCAACCGGTTTATTGTATCCTCATAGCATACCACAGTACAAATGGCAAGTGATAAGCATGGACTTTGTACAAGGGTTTCCTATGTCAAGAAATAAACATGATGTTATTTTAGTAGTTGTGGATAAACTAACAAAGGTAGCACATTTTATTGTTGGTAATCTAAAGGATGATTCTCTGTGTTAGCTAAAAGATTCATACATGAAATTTTTAGATTACATGGAGTACCTGAATTAATCATTTTGGATAGAGATCCTAGAATGACGTCAAGATTTTGGCAAATGCTTAATGCAGCTCTAGGAACTAAGCTGAATTTTAGTTCTGTGTATCATCCAAAATGGATGGACAAGACTGAAAGAGTTAATCAAGTTTTAGAGGATATGTTATGAATGTATTGTATGGATCAACAGTATAAGTGGGAAGAGTACCTTCCACTAGTTGAGTTTGCATATAATAATACATATCATGCCTCTCTTAAGATGGCACCTTTTGAAGCATTATATGGAAGAAAATGTAGAACCCCTATTAGTTGGGACAACATGGAGGATAGAGAGGTAATTGGACCTGAAATTCTTACTGAAATGGAACAACAAGTTAAATTGATTTGTGAGTGCTTGAAAGAAGCAGCAGATAGACAAAAGAGTTATGTTGATTTAAATGGGTAGATAGGAAATTTGAACTTGGTGAGAAAGTCTTTCTTCGGGTCAAACCGAAAAAGAGCTCTATAACTTTTGGCAAGGCTGCCAAGTTATCACCTCATTATGTGGGACCTTTTGAGATAGTTGAAGTAATCAACCTTGTAGCTTACCATTTAGCATTACCTCCTGCTTTATCATGAATGCATGATGTTTTCCATATTTCTTTGCTTAAGAAATATGTTTCAGATTTATCACATGTGTTAAATTGGAATTCTTGCAGAGTCAAGACCCAGGAATAATTGTGGTTAAACCCATATGAGTGCTTGAAACTTGCCAGTTGCATTTGAGAAATCATGAGATAAGTCAATGCAAGGTCAATGGGACTAGTTTAATGAAGAAAGTGTAACCTGGGAAAACCTGGATGATATGAAAACTACTTTTCCATATCTATTTGAACAGAATTGATTCTATTGATTGATAAAAAAAATTGTGATTTTATCTTTATAATACAATAAGTATGCTATTTTGGGTAGATATTTATTTGTTTTGAATAAACAACTATGTAATGCTGATTTTGAACTTAAAAATTTGATATTTTTGACATATGATAAGAAAGTGAATAAGTTGATATCCTAGATGCAATGATTAAAATGAGGTAATCATCGGGACGATGATTCTTTTTAGGAGGGAAGCATGTAACACCCTTGACAATTGTTATATTCCTCCTTTGCATTTCAAGTGTTGACATGTGATTTTCTTGATAAAGATGTGTTCTTTTTTTGACTGAAGATCATGCTTGATATGGATAAATCATTTTTTCTCTTTGATTGTAGGGCTGGTATGTTGTTGCTTACAACAATCTATTTCACTTCTTATGAGAAAGTTGTAATCTGGTTTGAATGGTTGCAAACTTATCCTTTGTAATTGGACTCATCCTTGGATCAATTCCATTGATCCAAGGTATGTTTTAAATCTTCTTATCTAAACTGAATGAAAAACTGACATTCATTGATTAAGAGACTTAATGGACTAAACTTGTGTTTGTTGCAAATTCTTTACTATCTCGAAAGAATGTATGCCTGCATTCTATTTTGTGTTGTGCTTGGCTCTTCTTGATTGACCTTACAGAATGCTTAATGGCATTAGGGGAAACCTACTTTAGGATTCTTGAGAAAGAGATATTTTAATGTGTCCTATATCTATAAGGTCTATCCTAATAGATTGAGACTAGAGTAAATTTCTACTCTAACTCTTTCTACACCACTTTACGTGGGATGACATCCTAACCTAAGTTGTTAACACTAAGTTAGTATGAAGGAAATAACCTAAGGGATGTAAAGTTATTTCTAATCAATTTCCTATACTATTTGGTTAAGCTAAGACCTAACCTAGGTGGCAATCTATTTAATTGTGGGTTATATCCTAAGGTTATATATTTTAAACTAACCTAAGATCTAACCTAAGAAAATTCTATCTATCCTAAACTAATGGGATATGAAAGGGAACCTATGGGTCATTGGAAAGTGGGAACTAAGTGGTGGTTCCTAAGATTTTAATGAGATTTGATTTTGATTTGGTTTTAAATGCATGTAAGTACTGCCAGTTTGGTAGGGGCTAGTGAAATTTTAGAGGAACCTATGTGGAGGCATCACTAAGTTTGGAAATGCATGTGGAAATTGATTTGGTCTCACCAACTTTGGATGGGGTGGCAAGAGAGAGAAGTGGGAATATGCAAATTAATGTCATTAATTCACCTCAGTTTTGGTGAGAAAACCATCTTGGAAGGCATGCTGAGTGGATTTGTTTGGGGTTGTTTTGTTTTGCATGCTTCCCAATTTTTTCTCTGCATGGAGCTATCTGGTTCTTTGAACCAATAGTTTGATCTCCACTTAGTGGCTATTTTTGAATTCTCTGAGCTATTTTCGGTTTGAGGAATGTATAAGTGGCATTGTGGAAAAATATTATGGTTGTTTGATCTTGCTTGGAAAAAAAGAGGTGTTGGAAACTGGCTGGAAGTCTTCTTCGAATCGGCAGAGGCACTATCAGGCATGATAGGCTCTACCCATTAAGATTTCTTTCTTTCTTCTAAATGATTCATTAAAACAATTCTGCTCACTGGAAATTTATATTTTCATGATGTATCTGGTTATTTACTTGCATGTATTCTTGAAAATTATGTGGGTTTTGGAATGTGAATCCTTTGTTGTTATTGGTAGTTTTTGGGAACTTTCTCTGTACTGGTTGTTAGAGGTTTTCATGTGAATTGTATTGAAACTCTGTAACTTGTACTTGAAGTTTGAATTTGTATTGAAACTTTGTTTCTATCATTTGAGACTAATGTTGATCGAATGGGCTTGTTGCTTGTTGGGTTCTGAATCTCTGTTTAGACTTGTGTTTCGTGAGCTGGAAGTGGAGCTCCGTAGGGGTTCTAAACTTGTATTGAAGCTCAAAATTTGTTTTAGCTTTATTGGGACCTTGTGTTTGTTTTGGACTGTGTTGGAACTTATTGAAGTTTTGAACCTTGGTTGAATCTTTGTATTCAACAACTGTACTTATATATAGTTCTTATGAATACTGAACTTGTTGTTGAGTTGTTACGTTGTGCCCTGTACTTAAGCTCTGAACTAAGGTTTTATTCTTCCTTAGGGAAATAGAAGGCTTGAACCCATAATAGGGTGTTGGTGTTTATTCTGAACTTTTATTAGGGCCATGGGTTTCATTTTAAACTCATATTTGAGCTTGTGTTGTTAGAACTTGTGTTCGAAGCTCGTATTTGAACGTGAGTGTGCAGGTATTCCATTGTTGGTTGTTTTGATTATGTATTTGGAATCGATGTGTTGAATATTTATAGGTATTCTGAGCTGGAGTTTAGGGGGTATTATGAATTGTAAAACTTTAGTCTCATTTAATACTATTTGATGGAAGGGGTCTTGTGAGTTTTGTTTGGTCGGAGTAGACCGTGTAACTTCTTTGAGGTCTCCTTTGTTTTGAGTTTGAGAAGGATTGGTTGTATTACTTATGCCTTTTAGACTACACTATGTTCTCAAACTTGATGGGGCATGTGAATTAAGGAGTGTATTATATTCATCTCTACTCTGAGTGTACCCATGTCTTGTGGGAAAACTTGATTGTTTTATTCATAGAAATAAATGGAACTAGAACTACATTCTGTTATGGGACAGTCATATCAGTTGTAGAGGTTTATGGAATGAATTACTTACTTCCTTTTATCTTTGATGTTGAGAAAATTCTTACCTATCATAAGATTTTAATGGAACTCGAGAATCTTGTGGTGATTCTGTTTAGTCATGTTGGAAGAAGTTGGAATAGTTTTTTGTCTTGAATGAATTTTTAGTTCCTTACTCTCTTTGACCTTTCATCCGATTCATGGGTTTCATCTGAATGTTGAATTTAAACCTATATACTAGTGTAGTATGAAGGGATACAAGTATCCCTATTTGGAATGCTTGGAAATTCAGTCCTTGGGTTTGTGAGTTTTATTGACCCTTGTCTATCTTGCATTATTATGTATTTCTCTTCCTTGTTGGGCTCTTTGAATGAATCTCTGAGTTTTAGTCAAAGAAGTGAATAGGATCTCTTGGGGATAGTATATGTTTTAGAGATAGTTGTGAATTTTGTTTTGAGAATTGAATCTGAACTTGAGCTTGGTGAATGGAAAAAGGTAATTAGTTTGTAAATTTTTAGTGGAAATTGGAAGTATGCATGCTTTGACTGTGCATTGGTTTTGAGTTCTCTTTTGGGAACTAGCTTAAGAATTTCTAAGTTTGTATTAGATAATGGATTTCATTTCATAGTATAAATGAAATGAAATATGGTTTGGGTCCTTGTTGGTTTGAGATCCTTTTTCTATTGACTGATAAGTTCATTGATTGAACTTCTCGTTATTTGATTTTCTTCTTTGTCTGTATGGAAAGATGAAACATACTAATATGAGATATGTTGTAACTAACTCCTTTGCAGATTGGAAAAAGTTAAATGTGTCTTTCTATCCTCATGAATTTATGAAATAATTTAATGACAAGACTTGTTGACTTTTTTAAAGTGATTGATAGGATCAATTAAGTCTTGTGATATAATTATGATGTTGTAGATTATAATATGTTCTTTTCTTAAAAGTAAATTCAGATCTTCTTAATTGTACTTCTTTCTAGATGTTATTACTTATGATTATTTGTATGATGTTTATTAATTGTTTCATTAAAGCAGAGTTGTTTAATGAAACAATTAGTGGAATGCACTTTACTTTAATGCTTAGTGCTTATCATGCTCAGTTCATTAATCGACCATGCTTAGCAAATTTTAGATGGACATCGTAAGTGATTAAAGAAGACAAGAACTTTCATGTTGTATTGGGATTATTTAATTTTGAACCTTATGTAAAGAGTTTTGATTCATTCTTGAATTGTATTGAAAAAGAAAAGTTGTATTCTTTTTGGAATGGAGGTTGTTTGTTATACAACATGCCTGAAATACATAGTCTTGTAAATGAATAAGTTTATAATGAGGAATTGAATGTTGGAGATTTACTTGTATTGGTTGTGTAAATTATCTTGTATTTATGAAGAAGATGGAATTCCTATCTTGATGATATTATTCATATTTGTTATATGCTTAATTCGGATAAACTTGATAAGTTAGATAAAGGGAATTAGTTTAATCTCCCTTAATAAGTTGCAACTTGTTAAGTTGCATAAGATAATGATTTTTATCTAAAAATTCTAACATAGTAATGGAATGTGTATTGAATATGTAGTAAAACTATAGAGAATGTGAAAGATATGAAGGGTTTGACAAACCCTAACACATAATCATGTAGAGGAAGACTCTTCCTCACTCAAAGGAATGTAATCTAAAGAATGGTGATATGATCATAAATCATTAGACTTCATTTCCCTATAAAGTCTACTATAGCTGAACCTATTTGGTTGCTACACCTTCTTTGAATGGTTAAGTTACATTGAATGGAACTTATGATATTGTTGTCCTATTTTGGTTAACTACTTGTTAAACTAAGTAAATGAACATTAAAAGCAATCATGAGTTAAAGGAAGTTCTTTAATGCTTAATTGATTCAAGTATAGAACAAGAACTTATGGAGTGTTGGATTAGGGTTTAGCAAGGTTGTTGTAATCGGTGTAATAATCCAAATTAATAATGTATTAATAACCTCCTTGGGGTATGTACATCATGATGAGGTAGTTTCTATAGGATGTTGGCACATGCCAACTGTAGGGTCTATACCCTCGAGAAGACAGGGGTCTTCTCAAGAATACAATGATGTAGTTGACATGTGGCAACACCCTTCTACATTGATCATCTAGATCTACACACAAATAAGGACTTGAACTTAGTTTCTCTCTAGGTCAAGTTAGTGGCATATTTAGGATAGGTAGTAGCTTCAATGGCTCAGGGTACCTTGGCACATCCTGGTTGACTTAGGTCAACCGAGTATGCCCATTTACCCTAAGTCATTGTGAGCATCTTCCTATAATAAATTATGTTTCTAACCAGGGCTAGGGTTAAACCTGGGACAAGTGGACTGACGGTAGTCAGTAAAGACCATTCTTGATAACAGAGGAGTGAGGTGAAGGATGTATTCCAAAATGATGAGTATATCCATCTAGGAATAGTGACATAAATAGTATGTTGAAAATATTTGGCCAAAGTATCACAAGCTAGTTGGTTGTGTTGTCCTATGTCACCTAGTTTAAAGCAATGTGATATCAGATGAATATTGGTAACAAATATTAGATATGTTCTTTAAACAGATCACTCAGTACCTAGTTTAGGGTAGGAAAACCAAGTATATGAAGTATATGATAAGTATTCAATACTTAAAGTTAACATAAATAGATCGGTAGATCACCGAGTTATGAAATAAATAGATCGAGATTACGAAAGTTAGATAAATAGATCGGTAGATTACCGAGTTATGAAATGAATAGATCGGTGGATCATTGAGTCATTTATAGCTGCATATGGTTATCTATTTGAGATTGATTGGCATGGAATGTTTGTTCTAAATAATGCTTTATTTAGAATAGAGAACATTACTCTAGATTGTGAACACGTTTTTGAAAACATTGATTGTATACATACATGGTGGTTGGTTTGTCTGTGGTATTCCAAGTCCCTTAAGTATGCAACATAGCTATATCACTTCATAGAAAAATTCTACTACATAATGATACTTAAATTTTTGGAAGAATGAGAAATAAAGTGTTCTTTCTTTCTTCCCATGATATTGGTCTAAATCCCATAAAGAAAAAAATTGAAGTGGATTTTTGTCATCAATGTTGCCTACATGATCTAAATCGAATATCTTGACAGAAGAAGTTTTTTTCTTATTGTATTCTAGAACAAGATCCACCGATCCTTTGAGATATCTCAAAACATGCCTTGCTACCTTCTAATGATAAATTTTGGGTTCTACATTAACTTTGGATAGATAGCTCACTACAAAGTTGATATTGGTCTAGTGTAGATCAGGTAAATGAGACTCCTAATAAACTACCAATGATAGAGAGTGGAATTTACCATAGGAGATGGCTATGAAAGAGATAGCTACAATCTATCCTCCATAGGTGTTGCAATCGATGTGTGAAATCCATCATCCCGAATTTCTCGAGCATTATCTTGGTATATTTCATATAAGAAACAAATATGTGATTCTCTATTCTCCATACTTCCAATCCAAGAAATTAGTGCATTATCCCAAGATCTCTCATGTTGAATGATCGATTAAGATCTTTCTTCATTGCATCGATCATCCTCACTGAACTTACAATGATGACTAGATCTTTGACATAGACAACGAAAATCACATTACCCCCTTACGTTTTGAGGTAAATATTGGGATCATATGGATTTCTAACAAATCCATGTTATACAGGATATGCTCATCAATTTTGATGTACCATGCCCGCGGTGCCTGTTTAATTCCAAACAAATATTTCCTAAGTCTGCATACCTTTTCTTCTTGACTAGGTACAATATATCCCTTAGGTTGAGTCATGTAGACTTATTCTTGTAAATATTCATTCAGAAAGGAACTTTTTGTCCATTTGATGGACTTTCCAACCAAACTATGTAGCTAGAGAAAAGATCATCCTGATCATTTTGATCTTAGCTATGGGATAAAATGTCTCCTCATAGTCAATGCCTTCTTTTTGTATACCCCTTTGCTACAAGTATCTCTTTATACTTTTCTATTGTCCCATCTATTTTGTACTCTATTTTTAATTTCCATCTACATTCAATGGGTTTCTTCCCTGGTGGAAGATCAATAGGTTTTCACGTGTTATTTTTCATTACTAACTGATATTCAGATTCCATTACATCTTTCCAAGTTTTTGACTATAGGTATTCCTGGACTGTAGAGGACTTATCATATTCAATAACTCTACTCATAAAAGCAAAGTTAAATTCTTCTCTTTCTCTACTACGAGTCCTTGGTCCAATGGTGGATGTATTAGTGGATCATCTATTCTTTCATCTTGTAACATGTTAGTATACCAATTGGGCATACTTTGAACTATTCTCATGGGTTGTGGTCTTGTCTGATCATCACCATCATCCCCATCATCACTATCATCATTTGTGGGAACATCTGTTTGTGTTTTTATAACTAGTGAAAAATCCACATTAGGTGAGTCTGGAGGAGGAGACTTTGCTTCCTTCTTCTCAAATAACTCAACATATCTACTGGTGTATACTTTCTTGGTCTTTGGATCCATCAATATGTACCCAAGATTTTCTTCACTGTAGCCAATGAAAATGAGTTTCGTGACTTCATGTCCAATTTATTTATGTTCTGCTTGGGTATGTGCATACTTTATTTGCACCTAAATACTCTAAGGTGTGAAATAGATGGTTTCCACTTTGACCATGCTTCATGTGGCATTACTTTGTAGAGAAGAAACTTGGGGCACTCTATTAAAAAAACTACATAGTTGTTTTTTCTCCTTCTTCCTATAATGTCTTTGCAAGTCCAGAATCATCGATCATGCATCACACCATTTCCATGATAGTATGGTTTATTCTCTCAAAATACCATTAAGATCACACAAGGAGTTCGCGTGGGATAGAGGCCGGGATGAAGGCGCGGAAGGACAGGAAGGACCCGCGCATGGAAGGTAGGTTTGGATTTCAAGACTTAGCCAATTTTGGGCATGAGGATCTATTTTTGGAAGATGGCGTGTGGAACACATCAACGATGCAGAGAAGTGTGTGCCAAGCATTATCTATATCTAGAAGAGTGGTTCAAACATCTATGCATGGAGGCAAGCTAAGAATAGAATGAACACTTCAGTTATCTATAAGAGGACTATAGATAGTGCACTTGCATGTGTGGCTATAATTGTAAATGGCGTGTGGCTATTAATAGCATGTGACCTATTTCTGGAGTAGTTAAGTGGTGAAGGGAAAGTCCCCACCCTATATATATATATGATGTTAGGTGCATAGTAAAAAGAGAGATAGTATGTATATATGTAAGAGAGATATATAGACATGTATGTATGATTCTGAATATGTGTATCAGATTCATATGCACCTTAAGATGAATTGACAGTATTGTAAGGAGCTTCTATACTTATTAATAGATGGAGGATATTGGCTGAATCTAAGTGTCATTCTATGTAATTGAGTAGTGCATGTTAGTGTTTAATCATGATTACTGTTTAAGTTTGTTTTCTTTCATAGATTTGTGGGTAGCATGCACTGTAGAATGATGGATTAGTCATGAGTCTTTATGGTATATCTTTCTTCATCATGTTATCATCCTATTACAACAACCCTAAAGAGGGACCTGGTACCTTTGTGTGCTTTGGGTGAGTGCTCAGTCTAGGCTGAGTGATGTGCCAAGTGTGACTAGGGTGTTATCTTGTAAATTCTAGGCTGCATCATTGGTTCCATTTCGGGACCTCTTTTTAGTTGTTTTTAGGATGGTTCATGATGAAGACATACAGTTAACTCTAGCAAGTATTGAGGAATGGATACATGATCTGGAGGAAGAATATGCATGATGGTTCAGCAGTGGATCTGAGTTTAACGCATGCACTTGGGTAGAACATAACCTGTATGACAACTTATATGAGAGATTTTTTGCTATCTTTCTAGTAGAACTTTATGAGTGGCTTATGGCTTATGCATCTCAGTGGAATTGGAGATATCACACACTTGTTTGGACACAGGAAGAATTTTAGGCTCTTTATGATGCTGATCTGATTTGGACTCATGTGGTGGATACGTGGTTTTGTGGTGTTCTAAATAGTTATATTCTAGAATATTCAATTTGACGTACTCTTGCCCAGAGGTCAGCTGAATTTCAGTTTTTGAGGTATCCAAGAGGAACATATTTGCATGGTATTCCACTAGTGATCAAGATCTTGATGGTAACTTTGAACCTGGAGAGTAAACCGATGGCTAACTAAACTTCACCACGCACGAAGGCAGGAATAGGTTTGGTATTAAGATGGTGGACCTAGTGGTGGAAAAGTAGAGAGGAAAGGTGGCTTAAGTATAATGAGGCACGCGAGAGGGAAATAGAGAAGCAACGTTCCATTGCAGAAAGTATGGCATTGAGGAGAGAGATGGCTCGTGAAGGATTTATGGCTCACGTAGAAGATGTGGAGCTAGAGCAGAGCAGGAACTCCCCCATCTTGGAAAGCATGATAGAGATCCCTTCTCGGCCTCACATGGAAGTATGCCAACAGAGACTACTTGGGCCGTAGGTGCATCTTAATCCACCTAGTGACCTAGCCTTTGTGCTTGGTTTTTCAAGTATCTAGTATGACAAGTAATCAACAAGCTAACTTGGGAAGTAGGAGAGCAGGAGTAAGTCAGGATCAAGTACATCAATGGTAGGATAAACAACTTCAATGTTATATGGAGGAGCATTCTTAGGTGCATCATCCACACAGAATGTGAGCGCAGAATGTTGGATTCACCTCTAGAAGTGGAGCTACCTCACAGACTGTAGGGGTTCAAGTATAGTACTATTGTTGGAGCATAGGGGAGTACATCTAAGTCCTACTCTAGCTACAAGGTGGAGGATCAGGAGGTATAGGTGGTTCTAGTTTCGGTGGATCTGGTGGTTCTAGAGGTAGAGGGAACCCAGGGGTTCTGGATCAGGTGGTCAAGGTCCGCAACAACCACAAAATATCTATATGGAGATGTCCCTTCATCTCCCAAGAGTATAGAGGTATAGAGGATGTTGCCGAACATGTGCATATGTGTGAAATTTTGTGGCATGCTAAAGGGATTACAACTGTTGAGTGAAAGGCAAGTCAATTCGCTACTACATTACAGGGGGTGCGTGCACAATTGGTATAGGAAATTTGACCCTGATCAAACTTGTGTGGATTATGCAGCACTGAGGGATGCTTTCTTAAAAGAGTTCCATATTCCGAGTTTGAGTAGAAGAGTATAAGTGCACTCAAAGATATCAAGCAAGGCACTACTGAAAGTGTACGTGAGTATGATGCTCATTTTAAGACACTTCTATCTAAGTTGTCTTATGATATACATGCTAGCCAACATGCACAAGTGGTTTGTTGGAGGATTGATTACACCTTTTAGGAGGGCATTGTCACATAAGACATACACGGATCCACATGTGAAGCACTGGAAGTAGCTTTTGTGCTGAGGTAGTTGGGAGCATTGACACTAGTGTTAGTCCATTTCTAGAGGCACAGATTGCAGCTATGGCAAAAGTAGTTAGAAAAGCTATGGAAAATTCAGCCCATGAAACATGCTCAGAATTTGGTGTACAGATTGTGAAGTGGAAGGTCACACCAAGGATAGTTTCCTCACAGATCTATACATTCATTATTATTGGACTGTGAAATTTTCCATTTGAATCATGATGCTAGTCATTATCCTTTGTTACATGCATGCGATAAGGAAGAATGTATCTTGCTTTTGCAAGATTTATAGGTCCACGACCCATGATACTGAGGATTTTGGTTGATTGGTCAGATCCATGATGCTATAGACATTGGAGTATGATAGACAAGTATAACAGATAATTCTAAGGGTAGGAATGAGCACCAGATGGGATCATAATCAAACATGCTATGACATAGGAATGAGGGGCATTTTGAAGGAGGTCATGGAAGAGGACGTGGATATCATGGTGGATATGGAGGATGAGGCCGTGGTGGAGGAAGAGGAGAGTTTCCTCATGGAACATGTTATACATGTGGATCCCCTGATCACTATAGGTGTGAATGTCCTCAGAACAATGCATGTTCTTTGGGAAGAACCATAGCTATGAAGAGTGCCCAGACTTATATGAGCATTTGAGTAAACAACATAAGCAAGAAAACAAAGGTGTTGGGATGGTTAGAATCCAACATGCATGGTAGAAGACCAATGGATGCCCAAGATAATAGAAGGACTTGAGGCATTGATAGTAAAGATCACTACACATGCTGAAGTTGCGTGCGTGAGAGGCATTGCACATCAAGAAGCCTATGATTACCAAGGAGGAAGTTTTACATGTGAGGTATCCAGATCCTGCTCATCAAAAAGAAGTTTACCAGGATACCATGGAAGTGCTAAGGAATCTTCAAGGTGAGATACAATACCTAAAGGAACAAAAGAAAGCATCAGAGATAGTCCAAACTGATATCGATGATGATCTCATGGGAGGTATGCAAGATGTTGCGCCAAGAGAACATTATTCCACTATTGGGAAGTTGGTTGAAAGGGAACACTCCACGCGCAAGTCTTGAGACCGGATGATAGATTCTGCATGCAAATATTCCCCCTGATAGCATTGATTATGACAAGGAAATTACTTTGAATGTTGTTGTGGATGGGTGGTTGTTGAGCAACATATTGATCGATACAGCATGGAAGTAAATGTGCTGACATTAGATGCTTGGGTACAAATGGGGAGGCCTCCATTACAGCCATCATCTAATGTGTTGTTCATGGAAAACGGACTAAGGCCACTCCCATAGGAGTGTTGAAGGATGCATCTATAACTATACAAGGGGCCAAGTTTACTGGGGATTTTGAGGTATTAGCACTTGCAGAAGTAGACAATTTTCTAGCCTTGCTTGGATGCCCTTGGTGTTATGCAAATAATGTTGACTTGAGATTCAATAAGGGATATATCAGCTTTGAAAACAAGGAGGAGAGGGTTGTGATACCATTGACAGATGGGAAGTCTACACCCTATGTTGAGCCCTCTAAGTGAGGAGGACTTAAACAGAGTCTATGTATGTTATTCAGGACCCAGAGGTCAACGAGCCATCAAAAGAAGGCATTCTATAGTGGGAGGATTCTCATTCTATTAGTGATACTATGAGTATTGCTTGTGACAATTGGGCTCATGGTACATATGAATTAGTAGGGCGTGAGGTGAAAAGTGTGGTGCGCGAATAGATTTCATTCAATATGATGGATAGGAAGTACAGTACCATGGTATATAGGGACAAAGCTCTGCATGCCTTTCTGAAGGCAATGGAAATGCAGTGGGTAGATCTAGTTACAAGGAGAGAGATGCTAGTATATACACTATGTGGGACAACAACATGCATTGGTGGGTAGTCCACAGAGATAATCTTATAAACTGGGAAGAGATTGGAATAGCTTTATCTACTAGGTTTATAAGGAACAATGCACCTATGCAAATCTGTACTTATCATGGTAATCAACCTATTCAACATCACATTCAGCAGTGTGAGAGACTCTGGACAAAGATAGGACAGAAGCATTACCACCTTCACTCTGGGTGCATAAATTGTATTCCACACTCCAAGGATGTGCACGTGCTTGGTATGTATATGCAGAACTACATAGAGAAACTGGGAACTGGAAAAATTTGACTGCAAGTATGATTCAGACATTTGATTATTTCTCGACTCAACCTCTGGTAGCAGAGGCATTAAAATTTGTCAAGCACTTAACTATGGGAGATAGTGCAAAAGTAGAAGAACATATTCAAGAATTATTTGGTGAGATAGAGTTTGGAGCATGTTTTGAAAAGGAAGAAGAAATAGACTCCAAACTACTTGAGCGCTTTCCTTGAGAGAGAAAAAGGAAAGATGGTTTACATCGTGGATGATGAGGAAGTTGAAAACTTGGATATTGAGCATTCACATGGGGTGTGTGAGGTCTTGGACAATGCAGACAAGGACACACATGCACCTACCATGAACCTATGAAGACAAAGAAGGTGAATATAGGTTCGGAGGCTGAGCCTAAGGAGGCCATAATTGGAGATTACTGGTCAGACTCGGAGGTAGCAAAGATCATCGAATTACTCAGAGATTATTAGGACTTATTCCCTAGAGGATATCATGAACTTAAAGGCATACATGAATCACTTGGGGAAATGAAGATCAAACTTAAGGATGGTGCACATGACCAATTAGAAAGAGACCTTACAGGATGAATCCTAATTTTGTGAAAAGGTAAAGGAAGAAATTGATAAAATGTTGAAATCTGGAATTATCAAGCCCCTTGATGAGTCAGAATGGGTTAGCCCAATGGTGATCAATATCAAGAAGGATGGGTGGATTAGGATATGTGTGGACTATAGGGAGTTGAATGTTGCATGCATCACAGATCCTTTCCCTACACCTTTCACTGAGGAAATACTAGAAGGAGTTGTAGGGTGTGAAATATATTCTTTCACAGATGGATTTTCTAGGTATCATCAAGTTTGGATAGCTCAGGAGGATCAAGAAAAGACAACATTTACAACTGAATGGGGTAGTTTTTCCTATATTGTGATGCCTTTTGGATTGAAGAATGCACTGTTGTATTTTTCATGAATAGTTTTTAGGCATTCAAAGATTTTATTCACAACTTCTTACAAGTTTACCTAGATGATTGGACAATATATGGGCTTGTGAAAGACCATTGTGACAATCTATGCTTAATGTTTGAACGATGCAGACAATTGAGTATCTCTTTGAATATAAAGAAGTGCATATTTTCTATGCCATTTGGGATATTGTTAGGACATATCATCTACAAGGAAGGTTTGTTAGTTGATCCAACCAAGGTTGCAGTCATTTTAGGCCTGGAAGCCTACTAGTCAAAGTGAGGTGTGGATTCTTAGGTCATACAGGGTATTATAGAAAGTTTATAAAAGGGTATGCAGAATTTAAAGCACCCTTGGAAGAATTACTGAAGGGGAAAGGTACATTTTATTGGGGAGAACCGTAGCAACAGCACGCATTTGAAATATTAAAAGAGAGACTTACTACCACGTGCCCATTATGCTTTCCATCATGGGATAAACCATTTCATGTACATGTGGATGCTTCTGGTATGGCCATTGGTTGTGTTAGCTCAACCTGGTGAAGGTATTATTGATCATCCAATTTTTTTTGCTAGTAGGAAGTTGACTCTCTTGAACGGAATTATACAACTACAGAGAGCGTGAAGCTTTGTCAATGATTTATGCATTGTACAAATTTTGATAGTACCTATTAGCAACACCATTTGTGTTTTATACAGATCACATGGCATTGAAGTACTTGGTAAATAAGCCAGTTTTATAGGGTGCATATGTAGATGGGTGCTCCTATTTCAAGAATTTGACTTCACAGTTGTGGTGAAACCTAGGGAAAAGCAACTCTGGACCAGACCATTTATCTAGAATCAATACGAGAGAGGAGGCACAAAATGATTGAAGAAACAATGTCGGATGCATAGTTATATACAGGTTACAATGACAGTGCCCATGGAACTAGAAGACATTGTTGTCTTTCTATGAAATAGGTATGGCACCAGAAGGAATGAAATCATTAGAAAAGAAGTAGCTTGCTATATGCGTGGCACCATTTATGTTAATCAGTGGTGACCTTTACAAGTTAGGAAGAGATGAAGTATTACGTTGTTGTGTGTTAGAGCATGAGCAAGGATATCATGGAAGAAGCTCATGGTGGTATTACAGGAGGCCATTATGCAGGTGATGTGACTGCCCGAAAGATCTTAATTGTTGGATTATGGTGGGAGACATTGTATAAAGATTGTAAAGACTATTGCAAGGTGTGTGATCATTGTTTTCAGCACCTAGGAAAACTAGGGAAAAGAGATGAGATGCCTTTGAGACCAATTACTAGTGTTGAACCATTTGAGAAATGGGCCATTGACTTTGTAGGACCTATTTCACCAGCCATGCGTAGGACTAGATCATGCTATATCATTACTTGCACAGATTATCTCACATGGTGGGCAGAAGCAACACCTACCAAAGACTATATGGCAGCTACAACAGCTAGGTTTCTATGGGAGAATGTTCTTACATGATATGGATGTCCTCTAAGCTTGACAAGTGATAGAGGTACACTTTTTGAATGAGACAATCAGGATCCTATTAGATGAGTTTATGGTTGCACACCACAAAACTACACCTTACCATCCTCAGGAAAATGGAACTGTTGAGGCTTTCAACAAAATTTTGGGCCAGACTTTGACAAAAATATGTGATGTTGGAAGAAAGGATTGGGATGACAAGGTGTCAGCTGTGCTTTGGGCATATAGAACAACTTACAAGAGATTGAACAAAGCCACACCATTTCAATTGGTGTTTGGCACGGAAGTTGTTCTTCCTATAGAATTTATGTTACCTTCTTTGTGCATTGCATGTGCAGCTGGAGGTCTAGCTGATGAACATGATTTAGAAGAATGGATTGAAAAGATGATTCAACTAGATGAGCACCGAGCCATAGCATGATGGAGTCAGAAGTAGGAAAAAAGGCTAGGCAGAAAGCATGGCATGATAGAAACATAAGAGATAAAAAGTTTGAGATTGGACAAATGGTTCTTCTTTATGACTCAAAGTTCTTGCACCATCCAGGAAAGCTCAAAGTACATTGGTTGGGGCCATATGTTATAACCTCTATACTTGAATCAGGTGCATGCCAGTTAGAAGCACTTGATGGAACATGGCTACCGGTTACTTTAATGGGAGTAGGTTGAAGCCCTACTATAAATAAGTCTTCTTGGTGTTTGTAATAAGGTAGTGTTGCCATTTAGTCTAGGTTTTCAATTGGTATTTCTTTAATGTATTTCCTTTATTGTCATCACTATGCTTTGTCAATTTAGTTGTTGTTTGTGTAATAAGTGCTTGCTTGCGCATGAAGCTAATTATTGTATGAAGAATGTTTATGCGCAGAGGACTGCACATACCTTTAGTGTGGGGTGGTTGTTGTTATCCAAGAAAAGGACTGAGGGACTTGAAAGGTGAAAGAAATAAGCTACTACATGTGTGCTTTAAAGAGGATTGCTTCTCAAAAGGTGACCAAGGATGAAGATGGATGAAGGAACAATATAACGTGAGGTAAGCGGAGGCCATGATAGCTACCAGAGAAGGTAGTGATGAGGTACTCGGGTGCGTAGGAGTGTGCACTGAAGAGAAGTCTGTGACTAGAAGGTAGGAAGGCGCGCTAGAAGGTTATAGCTGGGCATGTGGAGATGTACCACATGGAATGAATGGATTTGGTCAATGAATGAAGGGATATTTGGTAGGTGAGGAGTAATAAATGCATCAAAATTTGAAAAATTTATATAAGGAAGGGATGTGGATTCATTTTTACCATTGCAACTAAGAATATTTGAGAGAAGAGCCAAGTGTGAAGAGCCGAGTGATCGATTTAAGGTGTGAAGGGTGTGAAATCAAGTGTGACAACTAGATCTGTGCTTTAAGAAGCTTTGTCCCGTGGTGAAGGGTTTGAGAAAAGAAAGGAGATAAAAAGAGTTAGGTTACAAGGTTTCCACCTAGGGTAGAGTTGGATCGAGCTAGGGTTTGATTCGCATAGTTGTAGAGGAGTGAAGAGGAGACATTGGCAAGGTAAAAATGGCACCAAAGAAGGCATCTGCAATAGCAAAAAAAAAGAAAAGAAGAAGGTGGTCATTGAGGAAGAAGAGATGGCACCCGAAAGTCATTTTTTGGAGATGCAATACCTAGAAGGGGTTATTGTTGGCCAAGAATGGGATTCACCCATTAGAAAAAGTAAGGTGAGTGAATATAATCATAGACATCAGAGAAAAAAAAGGAGCTCGACTCCTTACTCATGGTTAGAACCAAAAAAATGCATGACAGATGACATGCCGGTATATGATGATGGGTGAAAATATCTTGAAGAAAATTGGGGTATATCAGTTGTATGAGCTGCCATACTTTGGGAAATATGAGCCCTTGTACCAGTGGCTCATGAGCAAGGGTTCATGAAGACTGCTTCTACTTTGCAAGATGTAGAGTTAGAATTTTTGTCTGCACTTGTTTCATCAGTGATAGGTCTGAAGGCCACAGGAGAAGATATAAAAAGTGACCTCACAGACAAAGCCATGATTTTGAAGACCAAACAGGAGTTGGGATACCTGAAGGGTCCCGTGTGGAATGGACATCGAAAATTCAAGAATTGTCTAGTTGTACAAGTTGCAACACACTTGGTTACCAAGTTAAATGATCAGGAGTGGTGGTCGCAGGTAAACACCATGTGGTTGCATGTGGTGTGGAAGATGTCGAAGGGACAATATACAACATTTTCAGCTATATTATAGAGAAAATAGTCGAGGAAGCATGCACAGGAGGGAAGATCAGCTTTGGGGCTGTTCTCCTATCACTGGTCTTCATGGAAATTGGAGTACCAGATGGACCAAAGGAGAAAATATGGGAATACCCCATGGAGAACAAGTCCCCAAGCTAAAAGATTCAACAAATATCTATGCAAGGGGACTATGACAGATGAGGTGAAACAAAGGGCAGAGAAGTGGTATGATAGGCTCGCGTGGACATTTGGAGAAGAATGGCACATACCAAAGGACCTACCAGTAGTGGTAGGAAAGCAAGTTTAGTTTGTTGTATACCAACATTTCTGCATCATGCACTTTCCAATGAAGGATGGAACTTGGAGCCCTTGGTGCAAGTTACCTTATGCCTTCACTGCAAGGTATTTTTAGGAGTCTATTCATAGGTTTACCAACACATGTAGATTAAACTTCAATGTAGACAAGGTAGACTGTGACTACCATACACTATGGAAGAAGTATGTATACCCTGGCAGGAGTGCCTACACAGAGAGAATCATTTCTGAAGTGTTGAACATCAAGCCAATAAGCTTGGTTATAGCAGATTTGGGGGCAGTGCGTTGGTGTATCTCCAGTTGAAGCCAAAGATGGAGAACAAAAAATATGTGGAAGGTGAGTTCACACTTCAACACCACCAAAAGGGAAGCACACAATGGAGAATGTCCCAACACCTAAGCCCTCAGAGAAAATCAAAGTGTAGGATGAGGAGGAAGAGCACGAAGATAGTGGCGGCTTGGAGCATAGGGGTAGGAAACATCCTACAAGTCAGAGAGAAGTTGAGCATGCCATTACACCACCTCAGCCACAAGAGGGGGAGGAAGAGGACTTGAATGCGGTCCAAGGGGAGCACAAGTTTAAAAGGGTATTTAGGAGAACAAGGACCCAAGGTGTTACCCCAACCTCTATGCGCACAGATCACCCCGACTCTCCCCAGAAGGAAGCAACCGCACAAGAAGGAGGAAGCTGAAGTTGAGTGAGGAGGTGGAAGAGTCTGAGGAGAGTGTGCCTACATCTCCTACACCCCTAGAGCACATAGAAGAAAAGGGTGAGGCATCAAAGGAGAAGGATGAAGAAGAGAAAAGACCAAGAGGAAACAGCTATGCAAGAGAAACATAGGACATGGAGACACAAGCTCCAAATTTGGAGGCTAGAGTTCCTAAGCAACAGAGGTCTAGAAGGGTGAGTGGAGAGCACATTCCACCAGCCATGGGGTATGCAGAGGACACAAGAAATATTTTTGCATGCCCGCTTAGAGCACAATAGCGCAGAAGGATCTATTTGGCTGGGAGTTGATGGATGAAGATATGGTGACCATGTGAACATGAAAGCAACTATCCTGGTCGATGCACACCCACATGGATGAGCCTGATTTTGATGTATGCAAAGAGTCATGTGTCAAGGTGATTAAAGAAGGCACCCTAGGCTAGACACATGACAAGTAAAGCCTACTATCATGTCAGATGAGTAGGTCAATAATGTGCTAGTGAAAGTTTCAGTGGAGGTGGCTAGAAGGAACATGGATAAATCTGCCACAATCAAAGTGTGTGTGAAGAGCTGAAGATGAAAGGACATGAGAGATAGCATGCATAACATAGGAAAGGGACTTCACACAAAAGAAGAATGAAGTATTCATAAGCATGTCGCAGAGGAGATTGGGGACAATGTAATCAGAGCTAGGCCACACTTGGAGCCCAAGGTACCACAAACATTTCCTTCAGTGATACACTATGTGGGGAAGTTGGTGGACTTGGTGCTAGAAGATGAAACTCTACATGTGTGCAAAGCCAGAACAATCAGAGAAGGATGCCAAATGGGAAAAAGCATCAGTGATGAGGAAAATCACATCATATGAAGGGTTTTTGTAGGCATTACAAGAAGTCTTGAAGAAAGTGGATCAAGCTTTGAATATATGCACAACTCAGAGGTGCTCATCAACATTAAGACCTTGGAAGAGAACAATGAGGTCTAGAAGGCCATGAAAGATGAGACCTTGGGCCATGCAGAGAGGTTGGAAATGGTTAAACAAAAGTGTGAGGCCCTAGTAGCAACACAAGAGCCGCACAAAACTCGGCTGGAAGAGCTTGGAAAACTGATTGCACAGAAGATGGACCTTTTGGAAGGAAGGATGACATCCATGTCCAGTGTTGTGTTGGTTCTATAGAATGAGAAAGGGGAAATTATGCATGGGATGAGTTGGAGTCCATAGTTGTGGACATCCCAGAGAAAGTGGAACAAGCACTCACTGAATGGAAGGATTTGGAGGCTACAATAAAGGAAGAGTATCCAGAGCTGATACTACAAACTGATATTGAGGAGGTTGCTTAAATAACCTCATATAAATTATTTATTTGTCAACATTCTTCATTCTTATTCTTTCATTCATATTCTTTCATTCAAAATTTGGAGATAACCATTGTTGGGATGACAATGAGATTAGTGTGGGGTAATGTTGATCAAAGAATACTTGGCAAAGATCACACAAGGAGTCCACGTGGGATAGAAGGCCAAGATTGAAGGTGCGGAAGGACAAGGAAGGACCCGCACATGGAAGGAAAGTTCAGATTTTAGGACTTAGCCAATTTTGGGCATGAGGATCTATTTTTGGAAGATGGCATGTGGAACACATCAACGATGCAGAGAAGTGTGTGCCAAGCATTGTCTATATCTAGAAGAGTGGTTCAAATGTCTATGCATGGAGGCAAGCTAAGAATAGAATGAACACTTCAGTTATCTGTAAGAGGACTATAGATAGCACACTTGCATGTGTGGCTATAATTGTAAATGGTGTGTGGCTATTAATAGCATGTGACCTATTTCTGGAGTAGTTAAGTGGTGAAGGGAAAGTCCCCACCCTATATATATATATGATGATTAGGTGCATAGTAAAAAGAGAGATATATGTATGATGTATCAGAGAGATATAGACATGTATGTATGATTCTAAATATGTGTATCAGATTCATATGCACCTTAAGATGAATTGATAGTACTGTAAGGAGCTTCTATACTTATTAATAGATGGAGGATATTGGCTGAATCTAAGTGTCATTCTATGTAATTGAGTAGTGCATGTTAGTGTTTAATCATGATTATTATTTAAGCTCATTCTTTCATAGATCTGTGGGTAGCATGCATTGTAGAATGATGGATTAGTCATGAGTCTTTATGGTTCTTTCTTCATTATGTGTCATCCTGTTATAACAACCCTAAAGAGGGACCTGGTACCTTTTTGCTTCGAGGTGAGTGCTAGTCTAGGATATGAGTGATGTGAAAAATATTTTAATTCATGTCCTCTTTTGTAGATTAGACATTGCTTCTTCTATTATTTGTCTCCTTATTGATCCTGATTCTGATTTTGGGAATTTTAATAGGAATTATGTTTTCCATATCCCTTTTCATTTCCATTTTTGATGAGAAGAAAATTCCTGATCATCTTCATCATCTTTATTATACATGCTTCCTCTTGTTGCAGTAGATTTACTAATTTTCAAAACTCACTTGTTAGGTTTGACAAGTTGAGTGTTGTGACAAAAATGTGGTATGAAGAAGGGAGAATATCAGAACAATAGGAATGAGAGCTTCATCTATGACCACTTCTCCTAGGGCTAGAAGTGAAGCCCTCAACTCTACAACTCTTCTCAAGAAAGCTTCTATTTTTTCATTTTTCTTAAACTTCAATGTGTGTAACTCGACTCGTAAATTCAATATGAAATTCTTGTTTTTCACCTCATATATCATGCTCAACTTTTCCCATGCTTCTTTGGCAGTTTTAGCATCACGAATGTGAGGTTACACATCATCAGACACTCCAAACAAGATGATTATCTTAGCCTTTTGATCTGATATATCAAACTATCATTGTTGTGTTATATCAGTAGTTGATCTAGTCAGTACCATTCACAATAGGCTAGATTTCTTCAAACTCAAGTTGTGTCTTGATTTTTGTCTTCCATACAACATAGTTGTTTCCTTTGAGTAGTTGTGAGTTTGGAAGAAAGAATTTGGGGGCATTGGTGCCCATTTTATAGAATCCACTGATAGGGTTAGGCTCTTATCACTCTAGGTATAAGGTCTCCTAATCTATATACCGTTAGTTCGATATACCGAACCTTTCTATATACATGCCTTCAATATACCCATCAAGTACATGGAAGAATTCTCCCTTTCTATATACCTGACGTTACATGAAAGAGACGTTAACGTATGTGAAATAATTTGATATGTGGTACCAAGATAGTACTGAAAGGGGTCTGTATGATTATTGACATTGACTCAAAGAAAAATCCTCATATGCGTGCATAACTTTTCTATATACTCAGATAATTTCTTAGTCCAAATTTATGTCATGCAATCATTCACAAACGGATGGGATGAATCATAGTGTGTACATTGTGTCCTTATTTCTACCCATCAATTTAAAGGGTCGATGCCTAAATGATGTTGTTGTAGCTATATTAGGTGTTAAGTGTAATAGTAGTCGTGACGGATTTACTGTAAGCGCTTCCTTTGAGGAAATTTATATCTTGAATGTTTTGAATGAGATCTAGGATCTCGTGAGTGTTTTACAACCAAATTTTGTTGTTTTTTATTACAATTCTCTGCCAATTTTTAAGCAGTTACAATTTTTTTGGTTGACTATGAAAACCTGCAAATTAGTACAATACACTGAAGTATAAAATTACATTCAAAATTTGAAAAATTGAATGGAAGGTAAAAAAAAAAATTTGGGGCCCTAGTGGCCTCTCGGAGTCCAATATGGATTACTGAGAAAAAGACCATAACAAATACCACTCCTTTGGAAAAATTTGTCCGGAATCAAAAAATAAGCCAATTACGGGAGAAAAACAAATTTGGCCCTGATTAGGGTTTTTCTCACTAAATTTAGTTAGTTATAACTAAATTTGATGGTTCCACTAAATTTCCCACCAAATTTGGTAGTGGGTGAGGGAGGGGGATTTGACCCCTTGACCTCTCTTGATGGGAAGTGTCTTACAAAAGTTATGCTAGCCACTTGGGCGGCTAAGCTAAACAAGTATATATAAAGAGAAAATTGTAATTAAACACTTCCAAACGGTAAAACCATACCTCTTTAAAAACCATAGTTTGGGAAAGGTGGTTTTGAACAAAAATTCCAGCAAAGAGAAAAATGATAGGTGGTTTTGGTGAGAATGAAGGCAGTTTTGAGTGTGTATGGTGCCTTAGATCAAATTTTCTTCCTTCCTTTGAGCTTGTAATCTCTTCCTTGGTGTATTCTATCCTCCTCAACCTTAATTGCAATGAATAAAGGTGGTTTTGATGAATTTGATGGTAATTTTGAGGAATTTGATGATGGTATTATAGGGGATGGGGCTGGGAAGTTACAAAGATAACTCTGGCTCTCCTTTGCTTGCACAAGATTCTCCAATGCTCCTCAAACTCTACTGTAATCCTCCAATATCCTTCAACCTGCTTTGAAACCAAATGTGAAATAAGGACGGAAGCTTGGATGATTTTATTAATAATCAATCAACTTGTATAATAGTTTTTCTACAATATTTATACATATTGGACAACAATATACAAACAAATAATGATGTTGCACAGGTGCAACAATAAACCAGATTACATAAGCTTCCAAAAGAACATCCAGGAAGTAGAATAAATCAAATAGATAATTGTTACAACTATGTAACAATATAACCTATGAGATAATATGACAAATATGGTTAACAAACCATATAACAATTAATAATTAAATAAACTAACTATAAAATGCATAATTATCCTAAGGTAAAATATATTTATCTTAACATTTCAAGCTCTCTCGACAAAGTATTCTCTAGTAAGAAATTTCTAGATTTTCCCGTAAGTTTAATGAAGTGTCCCTATTCGATCCTTGACCCCAAGACCACCATATATAAAAATCATTTTAGTCGTACATGAAAATATGGATGTTACAATAATTAAGTTGAGGAAATTTTAATCCTAGAGCGTTGGAAAAAAATCCACAAATTTGTCCACCTGAAAAAATTTCTCACCAATAAGTCAAATATGAGCAAAGGTGTGCAAGTGAGATAAAAAAATACTTCATATTCAAAAATCCACCATTTTTATGTTTAAATATTCATTCCCCCAAAATATCACTACTCTTGTTGTTATGCTACTAAAAATGTACTTGGAACCTCGTATTGTAAAAATGGAAAAATACTCATATCTCCCAAATCCCTTTTCAGATCCCTATGAGATTTTAATAGATCATTCTAAAAACTTTCTATTGATTCCAATGTTGCATCTAACGGTGGTATACATTATTATTAATGGCTGGATAAACTTTCCTAAAATAAAAACTGAATTTTCAAATCTACAAAGTTCTGGTGATTGAAATATTCTAAAAATTAGAGCAAACATCCTTATGAAATAACAAAACTTTTGAGACCAATATCATTTCATTCCGATACTAGGAATACCCACTTATGAAAATAGTAATCCTTGATAAGATTCATTATCTATAAATAGTAACTGAAACAAATAGTTCATTCTCTGGGTTGTCATTTCTCGTTGCACATCGGGAGAAATTAAACGTGTTAAATTGAGAAACTGGTAACTAAAAATGATTTCTCAAAATAAGACTTACTAAAAATAGTAAATGTCAAAATATTGGTCAAGAAACATTGATGCTGAGTCACCCATATTGATGGAAGGGCACTGGATGTTTTTGCACTAGTGCAAAACATCATGGTGACTTGAAAGATTCATGATTTCAAAATATACACTTTCAGTTGAATGTGGGAGTAATTCTTATATCAGGAAGAGGACCTTGTTCAATGAGTAACAAATGGGAAATAAGGTATTTGAGCATCTTGAAGTTGATTCCATCTAAAAATGGGACATCTTTGTCATTGAGGTGAATTTTTAAGTCAAAAGGGGTAGGGTGATGATCTTCATGTTCTAGCTCTGACCTTGTGTTCAAAGAGGATCATCATGTATGTAAGAAAAGGAAATCCTACAAGTGTAAATATCATAATATTTTTTTTGAAAACTTATTAAAAGTCTCTAGAGTTTTTCCACATCCCTTGGAAGGAGGAAGTTTACGGACTCAATTTTTATAGTCAACAAGAGGTCAGAGGAAAATAATATCATTCATGATGCATTTCCTCAAAGATCCATTAGAAGTAGTTTCTTCATCAACATGAAGTTTTCCCCCTATTTATATTTTCACTTCTCTCTTCTCTTCTCACCCCCTCCCTATCTCTCTAGCATTCTATTTCTTCATTAGGAATGTACTTTTTCACTATGTTATCTTATTTACTCATGAGACTTAATGTTGCATTGTAAAAATACATTTTTAAAAATAAAAATAAATCTTAATTCCATTCTTAAGGAATGTGAAAGGTCATAAGTGGTGGTGAGATGAAAATTCACATGAGGGGAGAGGAAGAGAAATTTTTAAAGCTATAATTTGGAATGGCTTATCCATTCCAAGGGTTATCATTTTTTTTTGTAATATTTGTTGGCTTTCACTAATACTATAAATAATAAGCTACATTATTCTATCTCCTTTCTTATGTTCTTCCGTACTCTCTACTTTCCAATTTTGCAAGCATTGTAATATTGTACAACTAAGAAGAAACTTTTGTCCCTAATTTTTTATTCTTTTTAATGCTTATATGGTTTATTTTTATTTCTTCATATTTAATGTGGATCCTCCTAAACTATGAATTAATATTTCCTGAGAATTTTCAAGTTCATCGAAAAGAAAGAAAATATTAACCATCTCTCCTACTTCCCAACTAAGGAGCCTACTTAGAACTTTACCTCTTTCCAAGAAAATTCCTCCCATATACACTTTATAAGAGTAATTTATGGAAAGAGCTAGTAAAAGGGTTTAGTGGATCATTCCTATGTGATCCCGGCCTGGGGACCACCCCACCATTTCATTTAGTCAAAAGCATTTACATTCATTGAAAATGAGATCCTCCCCATGTCCCTTTTAAGAAGGATGAGGCATTAACCATGTGAGAAAAGGGATATTGAAAACCAATAATTTTCACCGCTATAACAAATTACTTCACCAAAACCACTCTATGGAAAAATATAGATAATGGGAATGTTTTTAGAAATTTATATGAGTAAGGATTATGATAGAATATCCTAGTGTTTTCTCGCTTCTTTTTGGATCGATCTTAGAATGGTTGGGATTTTACAAAAATTTCATTACACTCAATATAGAATGTATTACAACCCTCATATTTTCAATTATGGTTAATTTTACCCTTACCTCTTTGGAAACTTATCCTCCGAGAAGAGGCTGAGATAAGGTGACCCATTTATCCCTTAGAGGCTATCCTCCCCTCTTCATCATGGTTGTATATTTTCTTATTAGAATGTGGGATAAATATAGGTAAGGGGTGATTTTAGAAAATTATGGGTTTGATATCCTAGTTTTTCTACTCATGAATTATAAATGGGATACAAAAACAACTCAATATAGAATGGATGATAATTTTTGATGTGGCAAGTATCCATAGTGGAATCCCATGCTTTCAAAATTTTCTTATTTTGATGTTTTGAAAAAGGTTTGAGTTTTTTCTCATGGACAACATGTCAACTTCACTAAAATCTGAAAAGGCTATTTTTCCTAAACATTTTTCCTAAAATCCGTAAAACAAAGAATCTCCATTTTTCTTAAATGTAAAATCCATTATTTTCCTTCCAAGTACCTAGGTATGCCTCTATGAATGATAAATATTGATCAAGGGTAATGGAATAAAATAATAAATTTCTTCCAACATAAACTAGTTGGTTAAAAAGGATCCTTTCTCACCCAAGTGGGAAAATTCCAACTTCTTTTAAGTTCCATCCAAAGTATTCCAATTTACATTATGTCTCTCTTTAATATCCCAAGTAAGGTTAGGGAAAGTATTAAAAATATCCAAAAGAGGTTTCTTTGGTTTATATCAGAATCCTCCAACAGATTGGCCTTGGTTGTGTGGGAAAAATTTACACAACCTAAATCAATCGGTGGTCTCAAGTTAAAAATATCTTGGTGATAAAAAGAGTCCTTATGGTTAACATGGGATGGATATTTTTGAAAGAATATTATTTTTAGACTAATATTATTAGAGATAAATACTATAAGGAACCTTCTCACAAAGAGGAATTTTTATTTAAATATGAGATGCTTGAAGGATCGATAATATAGAAAGGAATGAGAAATTCATAGGATACCTTGCTAAAGGATGTAAATGGAGATTATGGGATGGAAGAACTATATTTATATATGATGATGCTTGGATTAAAAATTACACTTATTTCTAGGGATCTATGGGACCATGTCCACCAATAATTAAAAAGGGATCTTGTGGTGTAGGTTCAAGACTATTGGGATATATGTTAGATGGGATGGAAGTGGAAGAAGCATCAATGGCATAATCAAGAATTAATGGAGGACATTAATTTCTTCAATCATTCCATCACTTTAGTCCACATCTTATTGGTTCCTAAACCTATTGAATTGATGTGGACCCATACTAATAAGGGAGACTAAAATTTTAAGACAAGTTATCTTTATTTGATGATTTCTCCAAAAAAATCAACTTGGGGGACTTGGGGAAAAGTTTACATTCGGAAAATGAATTTATTTTTGGCTTACTATCTAAAAAAATTCTTATAGTAAAAAATCTCAATAAATAGGGGATTCTTTTCCCAAAACTTTGTGTGCTATGTGAAGTTGATAATGCAACTGCAAAGCATATGATTCTTGAATGTCCCTTAGTTTTCAATATTTTGAATTATTTTTTCTCTTTGAATTGCATTGGGTATTTTCCAAGTTGTTTGGGGAACTTTTGGTGGTAATGGGAGTGCCCTTTTATCTTTGATTTCTTAAATAAAATATGAAAATCACCCTATATATTCTCGGGTGGTTTAGTTAGAGAAAACTAATACAATATTTAGGGATAGGAAAAATATGTTCTAAGGGTGGCTAAATACATTTCCCTCTCGATTTAGGAGAATATCTCTATCTTAAAAGAAGAGGATAATAAGCCTACCCTAGCTACAAAATTTCCAAAATCTCAATTATAACCTTGAATTATAGGATTTGGCTTAATCAATCAATAGGGTTAAAAATATTTCAAGGTGGAAAAACCTCCACCAGGTTGGGGTAAAATAAACATTTATGGAGCTACATAGGGAAACATGGGCCAAGCAGGGGGTGGAGGGATCATCAAAGATAGTGAGGGATTTATTCTTTTGGCCCATGTAATTCCATTAGGAGTCAAATACAATAATTATGGAGAGGCTATGATGTATTTATGGGGCATTATGAGGGATATGAATATTCATTTTTAACAATATTATTGTCAAAGGATAACCCATTAATATTATTAAGGAAATGTCCCAACCTGAAAATTCTAGATGGGCTCATAAAAACATTATTATGGATTACAAAGAGTTTCTTAAATCCTTTGAGGAAATTTATATTGTATATATATTAGATAAGGAAATATGTGTGCTGATCTATTGAAAATTTGGGGTCAATAATCTCAAGGTCAACACATGGACACCACGTTCGTTGTTTCTAAATGTGGTGGTGTTTAAAATGGGGGATGAAAGTAATCATTAAATGATCACTAATTAATCTGATGTATCTCCCACATATTTTTTCCAATAAGTGTAAATATATTTATTATAATGGGTATTTTGGAAAAAATGTTAAAATACCTCATGCAAACATTTAGGATTTCATTTGGAATAGTATCTAGATTTCATTACAAAGTAGGTTCACTTATAACACTTCCCCTGATCTTAATTTGGACAATAGTTTTACTGATCATTATCAGTGGAAGGGGTCCAAGGTGGTTAGTGATGGAGTGATATTGGATCCCACAACATATATTGATCTTAGAAGAAATCCTACTATCTGAAAAATTTTCAAGAAAGGGGGCCTAAATAATTATTAAGTGAATTAAGGGGTTGGAACATATGTTGGAGATAGACTTTGCATAGATTTGGACTATCGAGAAGGTGATATTATGGGGCATATCAATGGAGGTTTCTAAATACACCATTGCGATTGTGACTAAGATTTCAATAGAAGGGTAAAACGAAGTGTAAGAACGAGGATATTCCACATTTTTTTACCTAGAGAACATATTAATGAATTGGAAGAGGGTGTCCTGTGTACAAATCTCCCCTACCTTAACCAAATGTTTTCTATAAAAATGGACTACATGACATTAGATGGTAAGTTTAGAAAAATTCACACTCACCATATTTCCCTCCTGAACCACTTTTAACACAATAAATTTGTTACCATCTCATTTTACCTATTCCTATCATTGAAATCCTCGATTAGAGAGTGATAGGAAATTAGAATCTCCTATCCATCAGGAACTTATTATCCTCTAAAATAAAATAATCTAAACTATCACCATCTATGTAGAGTAAAACATAGAAACATGAAAATAGGGTGGTGGTGGAGGATATCCCTAATAATCACCTGACCTTGTAAGATAATCTCAACTTCATGAAAGGAGATTCCAATAAGGTTCATTAAATGGGTCTAGATGAATTGGCTAGTAAGGGTTTGTGGCCATATTCAATTTCTTGAATACTGGTCCCATTAGTGTCCCGAATCCTAAGGGTAAGGATAAAGTGGGGGACTCTCTTCCACTACCTTCAATGGAGGATTTACACAATACGATCTATATTTTTGAGTAGGTTGGGTGCATTCAACTTAATATTTTTTAAGGTTTGATAAAAAATCTAGTAAAGTAGAGATGATGTGGAGAGAGTAAAGGTTGAAAACAAGAATCTCAAGGTAGTTGACATCAACTTGGAGTAGAGGTTGAATCTAGTTGAGAACATGCTAGTTATAAATAATCCTCATCCTCAAGAGGAACAAGATGATAGTCCTAAAGAGGCTCTCAATATTCTAAAAGGATTAAGTCTCCACAATAAGAGTAAATAAAATAATCCCTATAAGGAGTTTTTTTATTTCTAGTGTTGGAGGGACCCTTTTTCTACCTATATTCTACCTTTTGGTATAATTTTAATTCTATTTTTGAAAAAAATCTAGTTGGATCAAGTTTGTTCGATCCTTATTTGGGTTTTTTTCTATTTTCTAGGATTCCTTGTTATATCTCTGGTTGGCATGTTGTAAAAGGTTTGAGGTCCATTTTAAAACCTCCTTTTTATCTAATATAAAAACTAAATTAAGACATTCTTAAATTAAAAAGGGTGAGATTCACCTAAAAAGGTGAAATCATTTGGTAAACCCGACTTTTAAATTGAACATTTTACCTTATTTTTGTATGGTTTATCTTCTATTTTATTATGTTTGGGTTTTTTTCCTCATCGAGCCAAATCTCTTGGATCATATATATATATATATATATATATATATATATATATATATATATATATATATATATATATATATATATATATCTTTTCCACATCTTCTAATTCACATACCACCCCTCACTCTCTCTTCTTCCCAATTCCATGATGATATATTTTCTAATGTTATTTAACTATTAATATAGATAATGCACAAGGTGATGATTCTATTACTAATTTTGACTACCATACACAAGACCTTCTTGAGGATGACATACACCACTTAAAATATTTATTGATGAATATCCTAACAACATTTACATTATTCTATATGATTCAATAGATCAACTAAAAATGAATTTGTGGAAACATCTACTATATCCACATCTATTGTGCCTACCTCCTTAGGGGTACCTAACATTCCTATACAAAATGTGTCTATGCCTATTCATGCAACCAATATTTCTACCACATATCCTATCTATCATCATAATGACTCACATGCATCTTCATCTAGAACACAAGATCTTGATTCCCTTGTTCATTCTTTATAAGCACAAATTTTACAATTGCAACAAGGTATCTCTCATAATTCTAATGCTATGGACTCTTCTCCATTATTACATAATCCAATTACACATGATTTTTCTCATATCATTTTCCTATTGGTTTTGTTGCACCTAAGCTTCCTATCTATGATGGAAAGGGTTATGCCTAAGAGTATATAAATCATTCCGTGTTGCTTATTTTGATCATGCATCTAATGATATGTTTCTTACTAAGATATTCCCTAGGAGTCTTGAGGAATTTTCTCTGCAATAGTTTTATGACTTCCCACACATCCTGTGTGCTATTTTACTATAATAGAAAAACTATTTTTAGTACAATTTTACATCAACATTGGGGATAATATATCTTATGCACAAATGTCCAAACTCAAACAAGGATATGAAGAGCATATCAATGATTATTTCATGCATTATATAACAATTATTACAAGGATGAACAACATATTACATGATATTGAATTATAAGACCTTTTTTTCAAAGTTTTATTCCTTCATTACAAGAAATGCTCATGTTTAACAAGTTTAGATATTTTTACCATCTATGTCATAAACTGAAAGAGCATGAAGGTAAGATATTACACATGATCAAGCTCAAGTATGTTATTAAAAATATAATACATCAACTTTAAAGTTTCAAAGAAAATATAATTTAAAAGGAAAATATAATAACCCTAAGGTTTCTTCTAAATACACTTTTAATTCTATTTCTCAATCTACTAAGCTAAAATTACAACCTCCAAGATGAAATTTTACAAATTTACCTTATCCTCTATGTGTTATTCTAAAGCAATTACTTAAGTATAATTTTGTGTCTCTCCCTCTACCATTTGAGGTTTAAATGAGAAAGCCTCAAAGTAGTATCTTCAATGTTAATGCTTATTGTGATAATCATAGATATATTAGTAACCTTATAGATAATGTATTAATATATGCCATGTCATTCAGGATCTTATTTATTTTAATGCAATTGAATGGGAATGAGCCTACTCAATCTTCTAATCTTACTAATAATAACTCTAAGTTGAAAATATTCAATGATCCACTTCCAAAGCATACTAATGACACATATAATTCAGAAGTTCACAACACTCATCATGAAATCTTACCACTAGTTTCTATGATAATCCACTTGATGTTATGATTGACACAATTATGTAAACATAATCTTCTACATCGAAGATTTATTTTCCTAATTCTGATATAGATGTGACACTTGTTTCTGACACATTATATATTCTAATCTCTATTCATAAGATTCCTATTCAATGTGTCTTGGTTATTCCACATTATAAGGATAATGCTTGTGTATATATATTACATTAATCTCTTGGTATCTCTTTTGAGAGTCTTGCACCTGATTTTGATCTGCACTTTCGATGCATTACACTACCCATTATAATTGTGTAAATCTATTGCTACTAGAGTATTACATCCATGTATCCCTTGGCTATGTGATCTTAGGGTTGTTCCATCCATAGTTCAACAATGTATAAATTTTATTTATCATAAAAAAGTATCCATTATTTAAGGTATTTATTTTAGGGATTTCTCTCCCAACATACCTAATTCTACAATTGTATCCCTATTCCTTATTATTCTATGGATATGTCTATTGTTTCACACACTAATTCACATAGCACTAGTCCTCCTTGGTCTCATGACAGCCTTTAGCTTCACAAACAAATTCACATAGTTCTAGGTATTTTGATAGGCCTTTAGTTGCACATGTTGTACCACATAGTTCTAAGGACTCTATGTATCCTCCTAGGCTTTATTTTGAGCACATTATCTTTAGTGGTTTGTAGCCTCACATAATTTACATAGACCTCATATATTTACATCTCACTCTACAGTTTCTTATAGGTCTTCTATGAGTCCTCATTCTTCTATTCTAACTTATAGGTATAACAAATCACATTCTAATCAATGCTTTACTATTTATGGCTTTCCTCATAGGTCATTTTTAGCACATATCACCACCATGGTTTTGCTTTCACGTAAGTCAAATTCCATGAAACATTTAAGGCTTGATCCTCCTTCATATTTGGTAATTATTTTACCTCCTTACAAGGTTCTATTTGGCTAGCTCTGGTATTATTTCCCCCTCATTTCCCAATGGCACACTATGTTTATAGGTTCAACTTGACTTTTGAGGGAGTAGTTCTACACCCAAAACACACTTTTCACACACACACACACACACACACACACACACACACACACACACACACACACACACACACACACACACACACACACACACACACACACACACACACACACACACACAAGGGGAAACATTGGTTATAATATTTATTTGTATACTCTATATTGACACTAAAATAGTTTCTAAATACAAAAACATTCAAATATTTGTAAAAATAAAAAATCAGGACCTATTTCTATGACATATTATTTTTTCACTCTACATTATACATTTTTTTATTCCATTAGTTTGATAGATAACATTATTATTTACACACTTGTGTTCATGTGGTATATTTGGAATGATGTAAGGCATACAAAAGTGATACACATTGAAAGGTGTTGGCTTCGATCTTTCCCATACTACTAACTTATGGGGCATCTACTTTTGCATACTACATATAGGTGCTATATTTCCATTATAGTTCCTTTCATTCATCATTACACTTAGTTGTATATATATTATGGATTTAATATATTTTGGACTAATAGGACTAACACTTGTGTTTTCACTTACAATTATTACTAGTATATTTTATATCATATGCTATGTGTTTTTCATCGACTTTAACTACACTTTTTTTTCATACATGTTTACTAGTTTTGTGTGTGTGTATGCTTGTTTTTTACTATGAGTGTAGAATACATGCCTTGATTTTATTACAACATCATGGGTGTCCCATGCCCGTGACATAATGTCTTATGTGTGATTTTCAATATCTTATTTTCTAGCCTAAGGGCCTTGATTGTCTTGTGACACTGTGGGTGTCCCATGTTTACAAGAACTTCAATTTTTTTGTGGGATTTGTTGATATGTTTGCACTTGTTTCTATAGTAAATGAAATTTTTTTCTACTAACACATGAGTTACTATTGCTGATTATTAATTTTTTCATGCATTAAAATTGTTATGGTTTATTATGATCCTCATGTGTGGATTTAACTAACACCTCGAGGTTTTGGGTGTGAGATCATTACATTTTGTATTATAGAAAGCACCTAGGTTTAAGTGCTGAAATATGTGGCTACGCTCGACATTGTTGTGTTTTCCTAGGGCTTGTATAGGGTAGGGCATGGTCCTATTATATGGTTGCAAATATATCTCGGGATTAAGGCTACTGAAGTGTGGTGGGATGTTATGATCCTCATGTGTGGATTTCACTAATGCCTTGAGGTTTTGGTGTAATGGTTCTTTATATTTGCTATCATAGAAACCACCCAGGTTCAATTATTGGCATGGGTGGCTACACCGGCATTGCAATGTTCACTTGAGGCTCGTATAGAGCAAGGCATGGTCCCGTAATGTAGGTGAAAATATAGGTTGGGGTCTCAGCTAAAGAAACATGGTGGGATGTTATGATCCTCATATGTGGATTTCACTAATGCCTTAAGTTTTTGGTGTAACAGTTCATTACATTTTATGATCCTCATTTGTGAATTTCACTAATGCCTCAAGGTTTTAATTTTATGGCTCATTACATTTGGTATCGTGAGTAACCACCTAGATTCAAGTCTCGACACGGGTGGCTATGTCAGCATTTAAGTTTTTACCTAGGGCTCATATAGGGTAGGGAATGGTCCCACTACATAGGTGTAAATCTATCTTGGAGTCTCGGGCTATGGAAGCATGGTGGGATGTAATGATCCTCATGTGTGAATTTCAATAATGCCTTGAGGTTTTACTGTAATGGTTTTTGATAAGTAATTTAGGATATGATATTATGATATATATGGGTTGATGGAGATGCCGACATATGGCACACATCACCTTTAGTTATTTTTATAATATATGGGGTCACATAGGAATTAGTTATATTGGGTAATGACTCACCCTATATTGGGATTAGGTGTTAACCATCGTTAAGAGTAATATATGTCTATATAAAGGATGTGAGTTTCATTATGAGTATGTCATGGATGTATGAGTTAACTCTTTACTTGGTCAAGGTATATTGGAGGTGTCCCCTTCAAGTGGATTCCATCTTGGGAGATTTTGGAGTTACTCTTTCCTTAATGAGCATTGTATACTTTTTCCATTAACTTAAGGGTATTATTATGCATATATTAAATATTTGGGCATCTTCTCCCACCAATATCTCTTGTGTTGTGTTATCTTTTGTAGATTATTAATTTACTTTATGTAAAGATATTATAAATTGGTATTAGAGCATCGATCTAGGTAATTTTAGGGATGAAACCATAGGTCTGGTGATTCACCTATATCTAAAGATCAAATTGGAATTTTTAATATAATTTAATGTGAATTTTAGAAATCATTCAAGGGAGTTATTATTTAAAATAAATCCCCTAGTTATTTTGACATCTTACATTCCCATTCGCTCTAAGTTTTGTGATTAAAGGTTGGGGGAACTTTGGTTTCCCTTGCCAAAATTCTATAGGTTGTTGTTTCTTCATGCACCATCATGTGCTTTTCTCTTCATACATTCCTTCCAATTTCCTACATCATTCCTCTATCTCTTCAATTTACCATGTCCACACTCCTGGCACATCCTCCTTCTTCCTAGAAGTTTATGCACCCTTTTTTCACACCTCAAAATTGCTTCCCAAAATTAGTCAAGTCCTCCGACATTCTTACACACCCCTTTCCTCATTGTTTTGAATTTCCTTCCACATGCTCATGCCCTATCTAATTACTTATCTTCTATAAGTATGTTCCATTTTCCCTATGTGCATTAATTATGCATGTCTTCTCTTTTCTTTCTCCTTTTGTGCTTCTCCATTTCACATGCACTTTCACGCATCCTTTTGCACCGCTTATTGTGCCACGTGGTAACCTATCAGAATGAGTGTGTCACACAAAACCTATAAAAGTTCGTGAATAGGGTGTTTAATCATTTTGACAAAGAAATGATAAAAAAGATGAACAATTGGACAATCTTCCAACTAATAAACATGCACTATGTGTGATTGTGTTTTTGGATGCTATTGTAGCCTTCATATCACTATAACATTTTCTATAGGGCTCTCACACCCACACGCCTAGGTTTTTTTGAAATCTATTGTAGTGGGATACACTCCATATCACTTGAGTTCAAATTTTGCTAGGATTAGATAGGTCAAAGTAGGAAAATCTCCTCATGCCATTAATGTAGGATATGATCACTCCAACCACCCGATTTGATTTAAATATTTCCTCTTTCCTTATCCTACATGCCAAAAAGTCATGGGGAATTACATTTGATATATTTGTAGGTGGATTTATAGGTATTCATTACTAGTTATTAGTGGTTGAAGATTTAAATATGATTTTCCCTCCTTCCTCCTCATTTTCTCTCATTCATTACTCTACAAATGTAAGGGCATTTATCATTGTAAAAGTTTGGACACTTTTAGTTTGTATAAGCATTACTTTACATTTTGAGTTGGCAAACCTTTAGATCTAGAATGTTTATATGGATATTGGCCTCATATGCCATTATAAAGTATTGTGCATATCCGGGAAGTAATATAAGAATAATTATTTTGTGGCTACCTTCCGCTTTAACCTTTTTTATTCTTCTTTTTTTCTTTCTTATTTGTGTGATTGTTGTGTCTTTCACATCTCTTACATCTCCTTTTTTATTGTCTCCCATGAAAACAATTGTTTGAATACATTTTGATCTATGTTGCACATGTATAGCCTTCCTCTACACATTCTCCATTATTTTACTCAAATTTGATCATGTTTATCCCCATTTATTTCTCGGTGATATCACCTCCATTAGATTATTTTTACCTTTCGCATATCCTTCTATCCTGGTCCCTTGGCATGTTTTGCTTAGGATTTCCATTTCAACATTAGGAGTAGTAGTAGTAGTAGAAGTAAGTAGAGGAACTAGCCTTCTCTCGAAGGTCTGTCTCAAGTGCACAAGGTCCCACAACTTAGAGACAATCCCATTTTTGCCTCAATGACCCAGTTCAACCTGATTTGGGATGGGTGCAAATTTGAGCTCCAATAGTTTCTAGAACTCATGGTGGGACCAGCATTGAAAGATTAAATTTCATCATCACTAAGTTTTGTGTGTGATTAGTGATTTCTAGCCTTTAGAGGCTTGTTTCAACACATATGGTGACTCCTAACACTTAGATCTACTATTTCTAGTAGTATGCATGCCTTTCATGAGAAGATTGCATACTAGATAGAGCACAAAAGATGAAGAGTCTTTTGAGTGCCTCTAACTATCCCCGAGAATAACATGTAGAAAAACACCATGCACGTATCTCCATCTCCATCACACCATTTACTTCCAACTCCACCTCTTGGTATAGACCTCATGTGTAACCTATCATGGCATTTCTCCACCACCTTCAAGAAAATTTGCCAACTTTACTCGGTGGAAGTCCTGTTTGTTCTCAATGCGCAACATGATATGCCAACAACTACACTCAAAAGTATTCCATACTTCACCGGTGAGAATCAAGTCACCCTTGTTGAGCACATCTAGGATGTAGCCAATGTGTGCTCTATCTATTTGGTCACA
Source organism: Taxus wallichiana var. yunnanensis (assembly GCA_018340775.1). Classification (NCBI taxonomy): domain Eukaryota; kingdom Viridiplantae; phylum Streptophyta; class Pinopsida; order Cupressales; family Taxaceae; genus Taxus; species Taxus wallichiana. The sequence goes on from CM031237.1 coordinate 2,625,687, forward strand.
CATGATGATGTATCAGTTAGGATCCTTACGGATTTACTCAAGGGCAAGGTGATTCAATGGTACATAAGATTGAGACTTACATCTATTACATGTTAGATGATCTTGGAATAACTCTTACAATTACTTTGAAGATAAGTTAGATCACCTTTCCTTGGTGGATTAACTAAAACCAAATAAAAGAGCACCCAATGAGAAGATGGTTTATTTTAATATCAAGTTTTAGAAGATTTGGGATAAAATCCCTCAAGTGGTAAGGCCTACAGCCCAACATGCCTTTTTCTATTATCTAAGGGCTTTGAATAATGACATCTCGGTCATGATTCAATCCATGGGGGAATAACCTTACCTGCTACTTATAATATTTCAATAAGGGAAGAGAATAGTCTCATCCAGGTGGGGAAGTTAGCCCCTAGACCACCCACACCCTTATTTCAAAAAATCCCTCACGTACCCTAGCCTTCTATTGCTCTCATTCCTGAGCAGATCACTCAACTTTTTGCATCCAAATCCTATTCACACATGTATAAAAATGAGGATGAAGAAATGAAGGCCCTGATTAGGAAATTATCTAATAAATTTATATCATTAGAGAAGTATTAGGCGTAAGCCTTCATAAATAATTCTAATTAGGGATATAACCAAAGCCATTAACCCTTCAGAAATCAATATGAAAATCAGAGATGTGGGAAGAATCAACCAAATGAATTATAGCATGCTAATGCATACCTTCCCTTACAAGTAGTTCCTCTTGCGTAGCCTCTTCCAACACCCAATTCAAGCCAAGTGCTAGTTCTAGTTCAAAAAATATGGCTCAAGAGTTAGAATGGTGTTTTCCTTGCAATATGCCTCATAATTAGAATGATCGCACCAATGATGCATGCATGAAAGCCTACATGATCCAAGTTTCTTCTAAATGTGAACCTTATACCAGAAAAAATGATCCCAAGAATCAAGAAATGTATAAATCTTCTCTTGAGATAAATCTTATGTTCTTTGGCACCAAATACTTCTGTGTAGTGAATCAAGTTGTAGATGACACAAATAGACCATACACCCAAGTTTTTGATAACACAAGATATAAGAAGAGAATACTCAAGTCTACCACATAACCTTCAGTTCCTACAACATAGGTTTATCCTAATAAAAATGAGATTCAGCTAAACAACCCAACAATCATAGTTCACAATATCCTACGTGTAAGGTTCTATGTAAGGATCTAATAAAAGAAGCATGTTCCCCTCCTTTGGTAGTTCAAGCCTCTACGCAAGCTAAGGCCCATTCCTAGGTACCTAAACAATCAAGAAAAGATGATGTTGTGCCTCAAATGCATAAGTCAATGGGTCTCTCATTAATTTTTTTTGACCAAATGAAAATTACAAATGTAAATGTTATAATGTGGGATGCCCTATCCATTCCATCTCATTGGGACTTGTTGCATGAAGCTTTGACGACAAACTCTCACGCATGAACCCAGCTTTTCAAAAACCCCATGTTGTTGTCAATATTTGATGAGTAGAGGAGAAACAAGTAATTAAAGTTGGCAAGACCCCACCCTTCTATATGTCCTTCATAATAGGTAAACACCTTGTGTATAATTATATGATTGAATTAGGTACTAGTACTTTATCATGCCTAATAATTTTTTGATGTCTTAGGTCCAAAGTATAGCCCTTTGTCCAAAGGAGTCTTGTAGATTGATGGATCAATTTTTACAACTATAGGATTCATCAAGGATCTTGAGTTAACCCTCCATGCATGTCCAAGCCCAACAATAACTCAAGACGTGTCAATCATTGACCTAACAACCTTTTTTTTCTTGTGTCTATAAGAGACTTTACTGCTAAAATGGGTGGTTACTTGTCTTCTTGATTGGTCTCATATGTTACTAAAGATAAGGTATGGTACCTAGTTTACCATAAAAGATGAGCCAATATTTTCCTATCATGTTGAGTCATATGACCCATCTCCTCTCCAAGCTAATTTCCTAATCCAAGTAGGCCAAGAAAAAATTTTATTTTATGAAGACTATCTATTCCCCTCCCGTACTGATTTTTACTAGATGAATTAGTAAAGAGGCATTAAAATTTGACCCATATGTTGAAGATCTTGAATCCTTTGAAACTAGGCTTGGTACTTATTACATCCTTGAAGATGAATCTATGTTATTGCATGTGCCGTGTTTAGATTTGGCAAGGAGGTCATTCTCGTAATCTTCCAATATATGATGCATGATGTCATGGAAGATGTAAGTCATAGTCTTGTTGATATGTAGCACCAACGTTTTATAAGGCCAAAATGCATGAATTGATAGCTAAAGGTCCCCAAGGGGTGATGAATGTAGTTTTATGTTGATCCTCCTGGGACAAACAAGATTTTTTTATAACCCGAGAAGCCATCCATGAGTGATAGCATCTTGTGACCAGTGATAAGGTCAACTAGTTGGTTAATACCATGTAGAGGAAAGTCATATTTCAGAAAGCTAGATTGAGGTCATGAAAATCCATGCAAATGCAGAGTCCCCATGTCACCTTAGTGATAGGAACAATGTTACAAGAAAATGAAGAAAATTTTGATCTATGGATCTTTTAATTTGATAGATCCAAAAGTAGAAATGGCGTAGGTGTAGGTGTTGTTCTCATTTCTCCCAAGGATGAGAAATTATTCTTTGGATGGATAGGCTGTTTACATGCTCCAACAACATAATAGAATATGAATTGTTTGTGCATGGTCTTCTTATTACCGAAAGAGATAGATTAATGCGTTTTATATTTTGGAGACATAGATTTGGTCATCAACAAGTCACACACAAGTGTGCGAAAAAAAAAAAATAAATTCTTACAACTTATAAGCATAGATTTTGGACCTCCTTGAGGGCTTTGATGCTCTAAATCTGTAGGTGGTGCCAAGAAATATGAATAAAGAAGCAGACCGGAGGGCTGCACTTGTTTCACAATTTTCACCAGTTGAGGAATTCGTCAAAGGAAACACATAACATATCGAAATGGTGACTAGGTAATCTATCCCAAGAAACAATACTATCTAGTAATTGTTTTATAGTGATGTGCAGATTGTTCAGTTCATTCTAAATGAAGCCAAGTTCTCTTTAATCATGCAAGATGACTTACATGACAACTATGGTGACCAAGTGATTCAACTCAAGACAAATAAGTTATCTAAAGGGATGGTTACCTTAGAGAAAATTTTTATCTCTGATAATGAGTTTAAGGGTGAAGAAAATAATATGTGCATGGTGCAAGAATACTACTCCCTAGTCACTATTATGCATGGCAAGGAGTTGTTGTTGAGTAAATCTTGCACGCATGATGAAAAGTAGGCCTTCATTTCTCTATGTCATAAATATAGTGATATTTTCTCATAGGAATATAAAGACCTCAAAGGATTTTATCTGAGTGTTTCTCAACACTCCATTGACCTTGATCCTCGCATCAAGCCCATAAAAAAAAAATAGAGGTTGGTTAATCCAAGGATATAATCCCCGCATGAGGAAAGAGATTTCTAAACTTGGAAAAGATAATATTTCCAATCAAGTACTCTACTTGGGTCATGAATCTTGTTCCAATGTGTAATAAGAATAGTGAAATCAGACTCTACATCGATTTCAAAGATTTGAATAAGGTATCCTTGAAGGATCACTATCATTTGCCTTCTATGGAGCATATTTTATAAATCGTGGCTTTTGTGAAGATATTTTCCATGTTGGATGGGTATTTTGGTTTCAATTAGATCATGTCAAAGAAGAGGATAAATTCAAAACAATGTTACAACTAAGTGGGGAGCTTATGGATATCATAAGATGCCCTTTGTTCTATCAAATTTAGGCACAACATTCTAATGCACCATGAACATTGCCATCAAAGGAAATATCATATCAATGAGCTCATCGATTCTACTTCGATGACATAACTATCTTCTCAAAATATAGCGTGGATCATATGTGCATCTAGAGAAAGTATTTGAGAGATGAAGAGAATTTTGGTGTCCCTTAACCCCAAGAAGTGCAACTTCATTGTGGCGTAGGGAAATATTTTAGGACATGTGGTCTTGAAGGATGGAATCACTATTGATCCTGAGTGTGTTTCTTCCATCCTTTCTCTCTCCTTGACGGCACATAAGAAGGCCTTGTAGTCATTCCTAGGAAAAATCAATTTTGTCAAGAGGTTCATCCCTAATTTGTAGGACTGGTAAATCCCATCACCCTCATGCTCAAGAAAGACATAGTCTTTAAATGGAAACAAAAGGAAAATAAAGAGACAAAAAAATCAATCGAGAAATCACTTACACCCCAACACTCATCAATCTAGATTACTCCAAGGATTTCATCCTCTATGCTTATGGCACTGATACAAGTGTTTCTACTATCTTGACACAAGAAAATCAACAAGGAATAGAGAAGCCAAGTGGATTTCTTCAGTCAAAAATAGAAGGATTATAAATTGAAATATAGTCACATTGAGAAATAGGTCTATGCCATCATGCACACATTTAATAAATTCAAAATTATTCTCATCAAAAATCATGTTAAGGTGTTAGTTTTTCACTTAGGGTTGAGATACTTCATGATGGGAAAATAAATAAGTGAGAAGAGAGTAAGATGGGTGACCAAAAGCATAGAGTATGATGTGATTATCAAATACAAAAAGTTGTTAGAGGTAGATCATTCGCATGTATCTTGTTGAGGATGTGTAGAATGATCAAGAGACTTCATTATTCCTAGATGAAGATTTCCCATACAATGAACCTAAAAAATGCAGACTTTGGAACACATAGTTAGATAAAGGACACGATCACATTCCTTTCTAATGGAACATATTCTCTTGGTTTAAATAAATGAAAGAGATGACATCTCGAGGGTGGAGTATGTTCTATATACATTGATTGATGACACCCTCTTCAAAAGAAATATTGATGGCATCTTCGTTGAGGTGTATTGATGACACATAAATTTACAAGGTGTTGGTAAAATTTCATGATGGATTCTTTGGTCGACACTTCTACCAACGTGAAGATAATGAATATTATCAAGGTAGGATAATTTTTCCTACCCTATTCAAATACATGCACAAGTGGTTTATAAAATACAAAGCATGCACCTTCTTTATAGGAAATAAGAAATTTTTAGTGCTTCCTCCGACCAATCCAAGTGGATCAATGTTTTACACAATGGGGCCTTGAATTCATAGGAATGATCAATCCTCCTTCAAGCATTGGGAACAAATGGGAGTTAAAAGCTATAGACTACTTCACCAAATAGACTAAGAAGTTATCGCACTCAAGGATTCAATCAATTTAGTCATATTTGACTTTCTCGAAGGTTATTATAACCAAGTTTTGGCATTCCTCGTATCACTATCTATGATAATGAAAATCCTTTCTTGGTACCAAAATTTATTATTGGGTTCTAATCTTTGGGATCTACTTAAATACTTTGTCCAACTATTACCCCTAAGGTAATGGCTTGGTAGAGTCAACAAATAAGAACTTGATTAGAATTATGAAGTGTATAATGAATATCAACTAGATGTGGTGCCACACTAAGGTCTCACATGCACTCTGGGAAGATATAATCATAGTAAATAATTTAATAGAACTTTCCATTATAATTTGTTTTATGTAAATGAATCTTGAATTCATTCATTTCTTGAGTTTCCTTCGCCTAAACCACCTTCTACACCAACACATCTTCTAGTCAGAAGCAGATCATGTGCAAGAGAAATTCATGCCAAGTAAATGAAAGTAGAAAGATAGTTCTTATCCATTCAATATAATTGAACAAATGAAGAAGAGAAAGGTTAAAATCTCAATTTTTGTAATGCCAACTTCATACTACCACTCTGAGACCAAGAAACAAACTAGGTTTTAGAAAAAACTATGGAAAATGTTAAAGGTGTATGCAAAGAAGGTTGCAAGATCATAGTTAGTGCAAATCAAGATAAGGATTAACAAGTAATTATCATGCTACCCTTTGACTTCCTTCTTGGCTCCCCCTACCATCCCCCAAGTTATCCACCCAGCCTCCAAACAAACAACAACAAGGTACAAGGGCTAATAAGAACTTTGTTTTCATAATCTCCTCCGGTTATCATCATGGGAGAGTGAAACGCCGAGAGCTCCTCTAAAATCGTGGAAGCTTTAGAAACCAATCGAAAGAAGAAGCTTGACAGCAAAAAGGTTCAACTTGATTTTTCACACACTTAGATTCATCAAAAATTTTCCTAAATCATTATACCATGATTGGATAGGAAATTTTTCTCACCTTTCCAACCATATAAAGAAGTCCTCCTAACTCCCAATAAAACTCAAGCATTTATGGGCTCCGCCAAGGAGTTTTGGGGAGAAATTTTCCCTAGGGAATCCACGGGCTTCTGAAAGGTGAAATTTTTTTCCTATATTTTTGAGCGCAAAAAAGCACAAAATCCTCTTACACACCTATGGGTCCAATAATTATAGGGGACACGTGGCACCTTCCAATTGGTGAGGAGACAAGGAATGGTGGAGTGGTGACAACAATAAAGGAAAATTTAAATTTTATGGTTTAAAATCTCAAAGGGAAGAAGATCTCAACGCTCTCTCACCGATGTCCAATAGGAAAGTTTCTCACCTTTCCCATGAAGTCCTCCACGTGATCGAGAGCCTATCTCGGGGAGTTTCCAGTGGGGAAAAAATTTGGAATTTTTCCAAGGTCTAAAACAACCTAAAATTTTCCAAAGGAAAAAAAATTTTTCCTCCGACCATGTGCAAAATGAAGCCACGTGGCATGTCTTCACGTGATTAGACAGTGGGCCTACGAGGAGCAAGGTGGAGGATTTAAAATTTTAAGCCCAAAAGGTAAATAAAGGCCAAAATGACTAATGGCACGGTCCATGTGTTCCTTTCAAGACACTATGTCATCAGCCCATTGGACTTGACAAGGGGTGGGGCCATGGAGAAAAATAAGAAATTTTTCCAAAAGGTAAAAAGTTAAAGTTTTCAAATTTTTTTACATGCCCACATGTCAAAGACGTGATTGGTCATGGGGCGCGGGTTCAGAGAAAATTGGGAAAATTTTCCCAAGGCATTTTTTTCAAAAGTTAAGTTTTCAAGAGATTCACCCTCCCAAGTGCCATGTGGTGACACATGATTGGCTGAGAGGTTGTGGGGTGGTGGTGGATTTTTGGGGAAATTTTTCCAAAGTTCAAATTTTGATTTTAATAAAGTTAGATTTATTTTTGGATGGCCATTTTGAAGTAAAACTTCAAATGGCCATAAATTTTGATAGAAACTCCATTTTGGGAAAACAAGGACTTTCGGAAATCTCTCGGAGTCCTCTTTGCACAAAAATCATTAATTTAGGATTTTGATGAAGTTTTGGGTCAATTTTAAGAAATTGATCTGTAGGGTTTTGCATTTAAAACTAGCAATTTTTCCAACTTGTAAGATTTGTTCAATTTTGATTTTTCTTCTTCTCAACATGAAAAATGAACATGGAGGAATGATCTTGGGTAAGTTTAGAGTGTTTTAAGGTTCAATTTGTTAATTGAAGTACATTTCATATTTTTACAACTTTTGATGGGAAAGTGGTCCAAGCAAGTTCTAAAATTGATTTTTTGAAGTTCTAAAATGTCTTTCTTAAATGTTGAGGTCAAATTGAGTTCAATAGGACTTATTACATCTAAATTATAATGTTTCATATCTGATTACAAGTTATAACTTTGAGTTGTACATTTATTTGATAAATTTAATTGACAGATTTGTAGATAAAATAGAGATCATTTACTAACAGTTTTAATTAGCAATTTTACAACTCTTAAGCATGGAAATCATATCAAATCTGATCTAAGGCATTCTATTCTTGTCTAAAGCAATTAATTGACTTATCCACTCATTCCAAGAGCACAAACAACAATTGATATTTCAAATTTTAAATAAATGCAGAGAACAAAATGTTGCCCTTTTTTTCCATACGTATTTTCTTTTCACACAGAGATATCATTTCAAAAATAGTAACTTCAATTTAATACAATTACAATTTGAGAACGGAATGTATTTCATATATTGATTTCCAACAATACATAACAAATTATTTCTTTCTTTGAATTTTCATTATGTAATTTACTAACTGTATGACATACTTTTCAAATACAGAGAATAAAATAATACATCTTTATAATTCCCAATGGGTCTCAATCTTTCCTTTGCATTACAAGTAACTTCACATTTTAAAATAATGATACAATTCATCCACTTCAAGTGGGAAGATAACAAATGAAATTTTCTCAAAGGAAGGGACTGTCAAACTGTGTTTTCTCCAAGCTCCAAAACAACAACATGCTGATTTCTTCTTCTTTTCAACTTGATCACAACAAGGAAGGGGGAAAGGCAACGCTCTCCACCCAACCAAGACATCCAATGGGAAAGGAGAAGCCATCTTTCCCCATTGGCCCCCGAGCCCCAACCATATTGAAATGGAGAATGAACATCAACACATGGAAACAAGGCTTCTTTCACAACAAACAACATTCATTTTCACATGCATAAAAAAAAAAATACACAATTCAAAACAAGACAATAGTTCCCAACTACATTTAAACATTTCAAACAACACAAAGGCTTCTTCAAGCAAGCCAAACAAGAGCAAGAGCTATGGGGAGCTCCTTATACCTCCCAAGTTGGAATTGGGCATCCACCAAATGCATACCACCATAAACATACCAAATCCCATAAACCTTATATCTCCCAACCCCTCCTTATGCCCCCCAAAGTTTCTCCCTTATGCCCCCCAAGAGTAAGAAATGCAAGCAATTTCTTTTCCTAGGTGGATCCCAAACCAACACTCCCTCCACAAAGAATAAGTGCCATTGGCAATCCCTTATGCCCCCCATATGAAACCCCATAGTCTTCTCCTACACCTTCCCTAAGCAATCTACCCAACCAGCCATGAATACACAACACAATCACCATTTCATTCATGCAAGAAAAGGGAACAACATATAAAAAGGACAAATCCTACCTCTCCATAGTGGAGATTGTTTTCCCAAACAACAGTTCCTTCAGTGCTCAAAATGCAGTCCCAAAACAGCAAGGTATAAGCATGCAAAATAATTTCCAACTCCTTCCACAAAGCAAGCTCCAACAATAAAAATTTGACCCAAGGATGAGAGAGCAAAGTTTCAACAACCCAAAAAAGAGAAGAAATTCAAATTTTAAAGGAGAGGGAGGGAGAGGATGATGTGGATTCCAAGTGGGATGCCACATCATTCTTACTCAACCCCAAAAGAGAAAGTCAACTCACAATAAATCACAATAAATGGAGATGACAAGCAACTTACACACTCAAAATTAACCCATACTTTAACAAGGACTGAATTAAAAATTTGTAAGTAAAGTGCAATAAAACTTACACATAGTCATTTCAAATTTTAATTAAAAAGGCTAAAATTTACTCCCAAACCATAGGCATGGTTGGTGGATGATTTTAAGAGGTGTGGGACAAGTCTAACTTGTCCCACAAGCCTCAAAATGCAGCCCTCAAGGACAAATTCGAATTCCTTTGAGGATGAAGTGTTCTACACTCCAAAATCTGACTTACACAAACCTTCACATCACTTACACATCTCTTACATCCTCTTACACATTCTTACAACATGAATTAATATCTATGACTTCATTTATTACACTTTTGACATAATGATTTATTTATTTAACATATGGTTATACATAACATAATTCCAATTTAATTAATAACTAAGACAACAACTTTATTACTTACATTCCACATCCCAATTAAATTAAATAAAATTTAACTATATGACTCCTACATTAAAACTATCACATTTAAATTAAATAATAAAAAGAACACATTACAAATAAAAATACATACAACAATAATAAAAAAGGAACACATAAATAAAACACATATATCCCATGGTCACATATAATGGAAATCCCCCATGGGAAATCCTAACATAACACAACACACATAAACAATTATAGTTGCCATGGTGACCTTGTTGATTTCACATGGAATTTCAATATGGTTAGTCTCCAATCCCCCGACATTGTTGTGATATTTTAACCTGCAAAATAACAATACCTCCTTCGGCCTCGTGGCCATATCAGAACATCCAAAATGATATAAGCAACATATAAATATCAAATCCAAATCACAACAATATCAAGAATTCAACATTATCATTTTAAATTCAATTTTGCCACTATATCATCATCCAATGAATCTCTATACTAGAGCTACTCATAATATCAAATGTCACATGTCTAAAATCAACATCAATAACCTGTCCATATCAAGCAGTATATCATCATCCATATATAATAATGTCTCCAATAATCATCATGCATGATAACTGAATCAAGGTCCATAATAATCCATGATCTAACATATACACATCATACTAAGTCAAAACATAATAATGTCCAAAATGAGATCAACAGTAGCAAGATCAGTATCTAAACAAGTGTCAAAGGAAAGTGGGCACTACATCCCCCTCCCCTTAGACTCGACTTCCTCCTGGAAGTCACTAGAACAAATGTGGAAACTACACTCGTAACATAGTAGCATCCTCCCAAGTGGCTACAGTCTCTCATCATATCTATCCCACACTGCACCCATACCTGATCAATCTCTCCTCGAAGGCCCAGGTCCTGTGATCTATGATATGGATGGGCTCCACTATCACCTACCCCGATCCTACACCTGCAATGATGTCCAGTCCAACACATGAGAAGGATCTGCAATGTACCTCCTAAGGACAGAAACATGAAACACATCATGTATGTGAGACAAGCTGGGTGGAAATGCTAGATGGTAGGCCAAAGGGCCGATATATGCTCCAAGATCTCAAAAGGACCAATGAATCTAGGAGCTAACTTAGAACCTTTTCCATAGTGGATAGGGCTCTTGTGTGGCCTAACACGAAGGAACACCTTCATGCCCACATCAAAGCTACGATCAATCCTATGTTGATCCGCATACTTCTTTTTCCCTATCCCTGTGCCTCCTGCAATCTCTGCCTGATCAACACTACCTGCTACTCCATGTCCTACAAAAGAGCTGGTCCAAGAGATACTCTATCCTCCAACCTATCCCTAGCTAAGGGGTGTCCTGCACTCTCTACCATATAATGCCTGAAAAGGAGCCATGCCTATAGAACTCTGAAAACTATTATTGTAGGAAAACTCCACTAAGTACAGGTACTCCTCCCACTTAGACTGCTGATCCATCACGTACATCCTGAGCATATCCTCTAAAATCTATGATTCACTCACTCTGGTCTATCCATCTATCTCAGGATGATATGTTGTGCTGAAATTAATCCTCATCCGAGGACATACTGCATGGTAGTCTAGAAATGTGAAGTGTACAAAGGATCATGGTCACAAATGATCTTCCATGGAATCCGTGCAACCTGATGATCTCATCCAAATATACTCATGCCACTACTCTAGCTATATAAGTGGTCTTCACCAAGAAAAGTGAGCCACTTTTGTCAATTTATCAACCGTGACCATAATGGCATCGTGGTGATATCTCGACATAGGTAGTCCAACAATGAAATCCATGGAAATGGTGTCCCACTTCCATTCCGGTATGGCATGAGGATAAAGAAGACCTGCTGGATGTTGATGCTGGCCTTAACCCTCTGGCACTCTAAACACCATGACACAAACTGAGCCACGTCTCGATGAAGTCCTCTCCTAGTGATACAACTATCGCAAAGTGGCGTGCATCTTCTTCACCCCGGGATGGGCTGAATAGGGTGCATGATGTGCCTCTACCAAGATGTCCTGCCTCAAGCCTCCATCTCTGGGAACATATATCCTACCTCTGTGCTCTGAGAAGACCATCTACCTCTAAGGTGAAACCATCAAACTTCCCCTCAAGGGGTCTCTGTGACTCGATCTCTGCTCGTACTGTCATGTAGAAGTTATCAAGAGGAAGCTGTTGAAGAATCCTACTCCACAAAATATGTGCTCATGTAGTGGCCATAGCCACATGTCTCCATCTACTGAGAGCATCTACTACCACATTCTCCTTCCCCTTCACATGCTCTATCTCCATGTCATACTCACAAAGCAACTCCATCCAACGCCATTGACGAGTGTTTAGATTGGGCTATGCGTGAAGAGGTGGCGAAGACTCAAATGATCTGTCCTGAGTGTGAATCTCCATCCAAGAAGAAAATGTCTCCATCTAACCAAAGCATGCACAACTACCACAAGCTCAAGATCATGGGTAGGATAATTAAGCTCATGATCCTTGAGTTTGTGAGACTCAAAAGCTACAACCCTGCCATCCTGCATCAACACACCTCCAAGCCCTACTAAAGAAGCATCTATGTGTAAACAAAGAACTCACCCTGTGGATCCAAGCACTACAAGAATGGGTGTTGTAGTGAGGCACTCCTTTAGTGTCCTAAAGGCCTACTCACATCTATCCATCCAAACAAACTTCTTCCCTTTCCTCTGAAGGGAAGTGATAGGGTGTGCAATCCGAGAGAAGTCCTGAACAAATCTCCGGTAGTATCTGCTAAACCCATGAAAGTTGCGCACCTCGGTCACTAGTAGTGGGTGTTGGCCAATCCATAATGGCTCTAATCTTGGAAGGATCGACTGTGATACCTTCCCCAAAATAACATGTCCCAAATATTGCACCTCTGTCTGGAAGAAAGCACACTTCTCCAAGTTCCCATAAAGTTGCTTGCTCACGAAGACACTGAAGAACCTATCGAAGGTGCCCCTCGTGCTCCTCACGTGTACGTGAGTATATCAAGATGTCATCAAGGAAGATGAGCATGAAGTGATCTAAAAAGGTTCTGAATACCCCATTCATCAAACTCATGAACACATGCAGGGCATTCGTCAAACCAAAAGGCACCACTGTGAACTCATAGTGCCCATATCTCGTGTGGAAGGTGGTCTTATGAATGTCCACCTCAAAATCCTCAATTGATGGTAGCCCGACTTGAGATCAATCTTAGAGAACACCGTGGCTCCCTTCATCTGATCAAACAAGTCATCAATATGAGGAAGAGGGTAATGATTCTTGATCGTCACTTTGTTCAACTAGCGGTAATCAATACACAACCACAATGATCCATCCTTCTTCTTCATGAAAATCACCAGTGCACCCCAAGGGGATACACTAGGATGGATAAGGCCTTTCTCCAAAAGGCCCTCAAGCTGCAACTTGAGCTCACAGAGCTCCGGGGTGGTCATCCGATAAGGTGCCCGTGAGATAGGCTCTGCTCTCCAGGACTAGGTCTATATGGAAATCAATCTCACGTGGAGGTGGCATCCCCAGTAGCTCCCCTAGAAAAACATCAAAAAACTCTCTCAAGATGGGATGATCATCTAGCGATGGTCCACTAGACCCATCCTCTGACCTATCACTAATTGTAACAGTGTACATCATCTGACAACCCCATCACACACACCGCTTAAGCTGCATAGCGGAAATGGTGTGAATAGAAATGGGTCTTTCCGACCCCGAGATCACCGACTCTACTCCCAAATCATCTACACAAGATATAGTCTTATGATAACAATCCATCCTGGCCCTATGTGTAGATACCAATCCATGCCTAATATGACTCCATACGAGCCCAAAGGAAGAATACGGAGATCTGAGGTGGTGGTGAAAGGTCCCAAATCCACTACACACTCCTTAACTAAGGAGTCCACAGAGATCTTGGCTCTAGAAGCCATCTCGACATCCCAACTAAGACCCTACCTAACTACCACCAGCCTGCATCGCTCTACTAAAGATGGTGCAATGAAAGAATCAGAAGAACCAGAATCAAACAATACAGAGGTAGGAATACCACCAATGCTACATGTGGTCTCAATGATTGTGCTCTAGTGTGCTCTGCCTAGTGGTTCTCAACCACTGCATAAATCCTATGGCTATGCCCCATGTCACCAACTATCGGCTCAAAAACTAGTGCCTTACCCTTGTTAGGGTTCTGAGGGAAATCTCTCTAGAAATGTCCAACTACTCCACATCCAAAACAACCACCTGATCCTCTCCAAGGAGCAAGCACCTCTAAGTAGGTGCCCTAAGCCTGTGGTGTGGATCCCGATGATCCAGCCTGTGGTCTGTTATGGCCTCTCGCTGAGTGAGCTCCAGCTGATTGAGCTCTAGGTCCACCCTGTGTCCTGATGGGACCCTAGGAGGAGGCCCCATGCTCTGACCTCTCTTGTGCATCAGCTCTCTGAGGAGGTCTATATGGTGGAGAGACTACTGCTGCTGCTATTGTGGCCTAAAGGATGACTGTGTTGAATGTTGACCACCATGAGGAGAGGTGTTGAACCTCTCGATCTACCATCCTACATCTGCTGAATGTGGCTCCTGACTCGGTCTCTAGCCTGTTGGGTTTTACCCCGAGTCTCCTCTGCAATATAGGCCTTCTCGATGGCCTCTGCTAATGTCTGTGGGCAGTGAATCGAACTACACCTCCAATGTCCAAATTTCAGGCCCCAGATGAACCTGTGAATCCACACCTACTCATCCTGCATATACTCTACATACTAAAGTAGATCTAGAAATCTACTCTCATACTCTGCTACAGAAAGGGTAGCCTATCGGAGGTCATGGAACTCATCAATCCTCTACTGGATGAACCTCCGTGATAGTACCTACTCCTAAATCTCTCCTCAAATAGCTCCCAAGTCACTATCTCTGAATCAACATGGAGCTTCTACTCCTCTATCCTCCACCATACTCCTACTCCATCCCTCAGTAGATGGATCGCAACATGAGCTTTCGTGTTGCTAGAACAAGGACAAAGCTTGAAGCAACCACTCAAGCTCACTAGCCAGGGCCTCTACCGAAATCCACCTATATCACCTGAGTAATGTGAGGGCTTAAGCTTTAGGATCTCCCTGATGTGATCCATTGTTGTGGTCTGATCGGCCTCTAGGCCTCTCTGCAAGCTCATCCCTAAGCCTAGGGCTCCGAGACCTCTCTCTATGCTCCGAAACTCTGTCACCCTGTCTCCTAGGTGGTGAATCACTCTGACTGACTCCACATGGGAGTTCTCTCCTCTATGCTCCTCACTGAGTGGAGGAGGTGCATGTCCCTCAATAGAAGTAACTCTATCATGTCTTCCCTGAAGTTCCCTCCTACTGATCCTCCGCGTAAGGTGGCATTAACATCCCTGGAAGGGTCTGTAAGATCTGTGGCAGGATATCTGCTACACCCCGATCTGGTGGTGGTGGTGGTGGTGGTGGGTGGTGGTGGTGGTGGTGGTGAATGGTGGTGGTCTCTCTCGTGAATGTTCTCTCTCTCCACTCCATCTGAGCCTCCTGCACAGACCAAAGTGAGAGTTAGTTCATTACTTCAAGCCTCTTCTTTAGTTTCTAAGTTTACTATCATGTTCAATTTTCAAACAGTTTTATTTTCTAGATTAACAAGTTTACTAGTTTTAAAGTTTCAAGTCTCAATTTTCTAGTGTGCCCAATGGTCCAAGCCTTTGAACCACTACTCTGATACCAAGTGTAATGCCCGCTTCAAACTACCACTTGAGACCAAGAAACAAACTAGGTTTAGCTAGGAAAATTATGGAATTTTTTTTTTTTGTTAAGGGTGTTTGCAAAGAAGGTTACAAGATCATAGTTATCACAAACTAGGTTTAGGTTAACAATCAAGATTGACTTGTAAAAATGATTCTACAACATCTCACAACAAGCACAAGGTCAAACAAGGGATTAAATTCATCACTTAGGTTAGGAGAGTAAATTCTCACTCCTCCCTGCCCTAACAGGCTTACAGGATTCAACTTGATTTTTCACACACTTAGAGTCATCAAAATTTCCTAAATCATGCTCATTGGATAGGAAATTTTCTCACCTTTCCAACCATATAAATAAGTCCTCCTAACTCCTTATAAAACTCAAGTTATGGGCCGGCGGAGTTTTGGGGAGAAATTTTCCTTCCTTTGGGGGGAGGATGAAATTTTTCCCTCTTTGAGCGCAAAAGTGCAAAACTCCCACGCGTGCCCATGGGGTTGGAGGAAGGGGACATGGCCTTTCGATTGGTGTGGAGAGCAGAGTGGTGTGGGAAACAAGGGAAATTTGAGAAATTTTTTTATGCCAAAAAATCTCAAAAGGAAAAATGACGCTGCGCTCCGCCAAGGGAAAATCCATGCCACGTGTCATGCCACGTGATTGGACGGCCTATTGGGTCATGGGGAAAAATTGGGAATTTTTCCCAAGGTCAAAACCAAAATTTTCAAAGGAAATTTTTCCTCCTCCTCACCATTGCAAAATGCCACGTGGCATCCTGTGATTGGATGTGGGGTTGAGTGGAGCGGCGAGAGGGAATTAAAATTTTGTGCCAAAAAAGGTTTAAAAGTCAAAAAGACTTATGTGGGCCCGTGTGTCCATTAGGACACGTGTCATCACCCCATTGGTTGTGGGGGTGTGGGGCCATGGAGAAAAAGATGAATTTTTTCCAAAAGGCTAAAATTTTAAGTTTTCAAAATTTCTTTCATGCGCCCGCCAAGCCACGTGTCAAAGACGTGATTGATTGGTCATGGCCGGGGGCATGGAGAAAATTGGGAAAATTTTCCCAAAGGAATTTTTTTTTCAAAAGTTAAGTTTTTCAAAAGATTCACCCTCCCAAGTGCCATGTGGTGACACATGATTGGTTGAGAGTGTTGCGGGGTGGAATTTTTGGGGAAAATTTTCCAAAGTTCAAATTTTGATTTTAATATAGTTAGATTTATTTTTGGATGGCCATTTTGAAGTAAAAACTTCAAATGGCCATAACTTTTGATAGGAAACTCCATTTTGGGAAAACAAGGACTTTCCAGAAATCTCTCAGAGTCCTCTTTGCACAAAAAATCATTAATTTTGGATTTTGATGAAGTTTTGAGGGTCAATTTTAAGAAATTGATCTGCAGGTTTAAAATTTAAAACTGGCAATTTTTCCAACTTGTAAGATTTGATTCAATTTTGTTTTCTTCTTCTCAACATGTAAATTGAACATGGAGGAATGATCTTGGGTAAGTTTTAGAGTGTTTTTCAAGGTTCAATTTTTGGATTGAGTTGCAATTTATATTTTTACAACTTTTGATGAGAAAAATGGTCCAGCAAGTTCTAAAATTGATTTTTATGAAGTTCTAAAATGTCTTTCTTAAATGTTGAGGTCAAATTGAGTTCATTAGGACTTATTACATCTAAATTTCATTGTTTCATTTCTTAATTTAAGTATAAATCTGAACTGTACATTTATTAGATAATTTTCAAATTGAAAGATTTTAGGAAAAAACAAAGTTCTTTTTCATTAACAATTATCTTTTAATAATCAATTAGCAATTGCCACTTCCAAAATTGGAAAATGGAAATCATAAATCTGATCTAAGACATTCAATTCTTGTCTAAAACAATTAATTATCATTATCCATCATTCAAGAGCACAAACAACATTTGATATCTCAAATTTTAAATAAATAAAAGAACAAAATGTCCATTTTTTCCATGCATTTTTCTTTTCAACAGAGATTTTAAAACACAACAACAATTAAATTGCAATGCAATAATACAATTTGAGAAAGAGATGTTTTTCTTTCATTGATTTCAAACAACACATTACAACTTATTTTTCTTTCCATAAATTTCAAATTTCAAAATGTAAATACAAATTTCATTTCACATTTTATTTTCAAAAAAAAGAGAATGAAATAATAATCTTTACATTTCCAATGAATCTCAATCTTTCCTTTACAATACAAGGTGCCTTTATATTACAAATAATAATACAATTCATCCACTTCAAGTGGGAAAATAACAATGAAATTTCTCAAAGGATGGGATCATCAAACTGTGTTTTCTCCAAGCTCCAAAACAACAACATGTTGATTTCTTCTTCTTTTCATTTGATCACAACAAGGAAGGGGGAAAGGCAATGCTCTCCACCCAACCAAGACATCCAATGGGAAAGGAGAAGCCATCTTTCCCCATTGGCCCCCGAGCCCCAACCATATTGAAATGGAGAATGAACATCAACACATGGCAACAAGGCTTCTTTCACAACAAACAACATTCTTTTCACATGCATAGAACAACAAAAATGCACAATTCAAAACAAGACAAGTAGTTCCCAACTACATTTTAAACATTTCAAACAACACAAAGGCTTCTTCAAGCAAGCCAAACAAGAGCAAGAGCTATGGGGAGCTCCTTATACCTCCCAAGTTGGAATTGGGCATCCACCAAAATGCATACCACCAAAACCATATCAAACCCATAAACCTTATATCTCCCAACCCCTCCTTATGCCCCCCCCCAAAGTTTCTCCCTTATGCCCCCCAAGAGTAAGAAATGCAAGCAATTTCTTTTCCTAGGTGGATCCCAAACCAAAACTCCCTCCACAAAAAGAATAAGTGCCATTGGAAATCCCTTATGCCCCCCATATGAAACCCCATAGTCTTCTCCTACACCTTTCCCTAAGCAATCTACCCAACCAGCCATGAATACACAACACAATCACCATTTCATTCATGCAAGAAAAGGGAAAAACAACATATAAAAAGGACAAAATCCTACCTCTCCATAGTGGAGATTGTTTTCCCAAAACAACAGTTCCTTCAAGTGCTCAAAATGCAGTCCCAAAAACAAGCAAGGTATAAGCATGCAAAATAATTTCCAACTCCTTCCACAAAGCAAGCTCCAACAACAATAAAAATTGACCCAAGGATGAGAGAGCAAAGTTTCAACAACCCAAACAAGAGAAGAAATTCAAATTTTAAAGGAGAGGGAGGGAGAGGATGATGTGGATTCCAAGTGGGATGCCACATCATTCTTACTCAACCCCAAAAGGAGAAAGTCAACTTCACAATTAAATCACAATAAATGGAGATGACAAGCAACTTACACACTCAAAATTAACCCATACTTTAACAAGGACTGAATTAAAAATTTGTAAGTAAAGTGCAATAAAAACTTACACATAGTCATTTCAAATTTTAATTAAAAAGGATAAAATTTACTCCCAAACCATAGGCATGGTTGGTGGATGATTTTAAGAGGTGTGGGACAAGTTTAACTTGTCCCACAAGCCTCCAAATTTGGCCTCCAAGGTCAAATTGAATTCCTTAGAGGATGGAGTGTTCTACACTCCAAAATCTGACTTACACAAACTTTCACATCACTTACACATCTCTTACATCCTCTTACACATTCTTACAACATGAATTAATATCTATGACTTCATTTATTACATACTTTTGACATAATGATTTATTTATTTAACATATGGTTATACATAACATAAATCCAATTTAATTAATAACTAAGACAACAACTTTATTACTTACATTCCACATCCCAATTAAATTTAAATAAAGTTTAACTATATGACTATCACATTAAAATTATCACATTTAAATTAAATAATAAAGAACACATTACAAATAAAAATACATACAACAATAATAAAAGGAACACATAAATAAAACACATATATCCCATGGTCACATATAATGGAAATCCCCCCATGGGAAATCCTAACATAACACAACACACAAACAATTAGTTGCCATGGTGACCTTGTTGAGTTCATCCAGAATTTCAATATGGTTAGTCTCCAGTCCCCCGACATTGTTGTGATATTTTAACCTGCAAAATAACAATACCTCCTTCGGCCTCGTGGCCATATCAGAACATCCAAAATGATATAAGCAACATATAAATATCAAATCCAAATCACAACAATATCAAGAATTCAACATTATCATTTTAAATTCAATTTTTCCACTATATCATCATCCAATGAATCTCTATACTAGAGCTACTCATAATATCAAATGTCACATGTCTAAAATCAACATCAATTATTGATCATGAAATCAGATTACATAACAATGCAAGAGCTGTAATATTTATAGATATTAGACAACCTCATATGGATAGACATGACACCCTATCAGGCACCAACTACGAGATGATAAGACCCATCTCACATGCACATGTAATTACTACTAATACCAATATTGAATGTTATCCAACATAACAATATTGAATGCAAGTCACTAGACTAGAGTGCACATGTTGCACATTATTAAATAAAAGACAATGCAATAAAATGCAATAAATATGCCTATGCTAAATTATGCTAACATTCCCCCCCTTAATTTTGCATAGTTTCCAATGAAGTGGAGAGGAACTCTCTGAACAGTGTGAATTTGTCACGTGCAAGTGACTTAGTGAAAACATCTGCCTTCTGTTCAGCTGTAGGACAGAAATGGAGCTGTATGTTGTGCTTCAAGACATGCTCGCGTATGAAATGAACCTGTACTTCAATATGCTTGGTTCTCTCATGAAATACTGGATTGCGAACAAGCTTTATAACTCCTTCATTATCAACATATACTGGAGTAGATTTCTGTTGTGGTAGACCAATTCCTTCCAGTATTCGGCGTAGCCATATTGCTTCACAAACAGCTTCACCTGCAGCTCGATACTCTGCTTCTGTAGAAGAGCGAGAAACAAAGTTTGTTTCTTGCTTCCCCATGATATCGGTCCAGATCCCATAAAGAAGATGAAGCCTGATGTTGACTTCCTATCATCCATGTTTCCTGCATGATCTAAATCTGAATATCCTGTCAAGAAGAAGTTGTCATTCTTCTTGTACTCTAGACCAAGGTCAACTGTACCCTTTAGATATCTCAGTATTCTCTTTGCTGCTTTCCAATGACATATTTTTGGTTCTTGCATGAAGCGTGATAAATAGCTGACTGCAAAGCTGATATCTGGTCTAGTATATGTCAGGTAAATGAGACTCCCGATCAACTGCCGATAGAGAGTTGCATTCACCGGTGGTGATGGATCAGAACGAGATAACTGAAGTCTCACTTCCATAGGTGTAGCAATAGGAGTGCAGTCCATCATCCTGAATTTCTCGAGCGTTGTCTTGGTGTATTTCAACTGTGACACAAAGATATGATTCTCTTTTTGCCATACTTCCAACCCAAGACAATAGTGCATGAGCCCGAGATCTGTCATGTCGAACGATCGATTAAAATCCTTCTTTGTTGCATCGATCATCTTCACAGAACTACCTGTAATGACTAGATCATCGACATAAACAACCACAATGACAATCTCCCCTTGCTTTTTTTTTGAGGTAGAGATTGGGGTCATAAGGATTCCTTTCGAATCCATGACTTATGAGATGCTCATCAATTTTGATGTACCATGCCCGAGGTGCCTGTTTTAGGCCATATAGAGATTTTATGAGTCTGCATACCATCATCTCTTTTCCTGGTATTACATAACCCTCTGGCTGAGTCATATAGACTTCTTCTTGCAAATCTCCATTAAGAAAGGCACTTTTCACATCCATTTGGTGGACTTTCCAACCAAATTGTGTAGCTAGAGCAAAGATCATCCTGATTGTCTTGATCTTGGCTGTGGGAGAAAATGTCTCCTCATAATCAATGCCTTCTTGTTGTGCATACCCCTTTGCTACAAGCCTTGCTTTATACTTGTCAATAGTCCCATCTGATTTGTACTTAGTCTTGAATATCCATCTGCATCCAATGGGTTTCTTCCCTGGTGGAAGGTCGACAAGTTGCCATGTGTTGTTCTTCATCACTGACTGATACTCTGAATCCATGGCATCTTTCCAAGCTTTTGATTGTAGGGCTTCCTGAACTGTAGATGGCTCAACTGTTTCAACAACTCTGCTCATTAGGGCATAATTGACCTCTTCACGAGCTTGACTACGAGTTCTAGGTCCAGGATTGGATGATGTGCTAGGTGCTTCATCCAAATTTGCATCTCTTATTAATTGAGTATACCATTTAGGTAACTTCTTAGCTGTTCCATTGGCTTGTGGTGGATCCAAGTTTTCACCATCATCCAATTCATCACTATCATCTTCAGTGGGAACATCAAATTTTGTCTTCACAAGAGGTGTATTCTGCATGTTTGTTGAGTCGTTGAGTGGAGCATCTGCTTGTTTCTTCTCAAAGAACTCAACATCCCTACTTGTGTATACTTTCTTTGCTTTGATCCCATAATCTGTACCCAAGTGCTTCTTCACTGTATCCAATGAATATCAGTTTCTCAGCTTTCATATCCAACTTGTTCCTATTCTTCTTGGGTATGTGCATGCTAGCTTTACACCCAAATACTCTTAGGTGTGCAATTGATGGTTTCGATTTGACCATGCTTCTTGAGGTGTCACTCCTTCAAGAGCTACTGTGGGCACTCTGTTCAACAAATAGACTGTAGTTCTTGCAGCTTCTGCCCAAAATGTCTTTGTTAAACCTGAGTCATCAATCATACATCGCACCATTTCCATGATAGTACGATTCCTTCTCTCAACTATACCATTCTGCTGTGGTGTGTGAGTAGGAGGCATTTGTCGACGAATCCCATGAGCTTCTAGGTAAGTCTTGAACTCATTGCTTGTGAATTCCCCCCCTCGATCTGAGCGGAGAGTTTTGATCTTGCGACCAACTTCATTCTCAACAAGTGCTTTGAACTTCTGAAATGTCTCAAAGGCTTGACTCTTGTTTCTTAGACAATATATCCACATCTTTCTTGAGTAGTCATCAACACAAAGCATGAAGTATTGACATCCAGAATGACTTGGTTGCATGGGCCCGCAAAGATCGGTGTGCACCAAATCAAGCTTTCCCTTAGCTCTATATGTGTTCTTCTGGAAGGGTACTCTGTGTTGCTTTCCAGCTAGGCAATTGTGACACTTGTCAGTGTTGTGCTTGAGTGTAGGCAATCCTTTCACCATGTTGCCCTTTTGAAGTGTTTGGAGATAGCCAAAACTGATGTGACCATATCTGCGATGCCATAGTTCTGCAGATTGTGTGTCTTTGGCCACTAGAGCTTGATCATCCTTGTGGACAAAATCAAGTTGGAACATGCGTCCCACATTGGAGGCTCTTGCTACAATCTTGGAACCTCTTGACTTATCTCTTATCAAGCACACTTTTTCTCCATTATTACTGTCAAAATCCAACTTCAAGTTGTGATCAAGGAGTTGACTAACTGATAGCAAATTCTTGGTCAACCCAGGTACATACAATACATTTGTGATTTTGCAGTTATGCTTTCCAAGAGGTAGTGAAATGTTTCCAATCCCCTTGACACTGTATGATGAGTCATCACCTAATGACACATGGTTCTTGTTAGGTGAGTCACGTAGTGTGTAGAACCAATCCTTGTGTCCAGTCATGTGTCGAGTTGCACCCGAGTCAACATACCAGATATCTTGTGTGGACTTGGTTTCTTCATCAAATTGAGTAGAATACATGTGGTGTCCTTCATCTGAATCATCCTCATGTTCGGCAATGTACCCTTGTTGTTTGGGTTTTCTTTGCCAATTACCATTTTTCTGCCCTTGATTGTTGTTGTTGTTGGACTTCCCTTGATTTGAATTATTGTTACCCTGTTGGTTATTGGGTTTTGAATTGCTTGATGAACCCTTTTTGTAGGAATTGTACCAACAATCTTTGATGTCATGTCCCCCTCTATTGCAAATGGGACACTTCTTGGTGTTGTCTCGTTGACTTTGGTCCCTTTGTTGACTTTGATTTTGTTGGGACTTCTTGTGATTGGACTGAAATTTTCCCTTTCCTTTATGATTGGAAGATAGTGCTTGCTCATCTTCATGATCTTTGTTGTTCATTGCCTCTTCTTGTTGGAGTAGATTGACCAACTTCTCAAAGGTGACTGTGTGTTCACTCATATTGATAGTTGTCACAAAGATTCTGTAGGAAGGAGGAAGTGCTCGCAACACAATTGGTACGAGGTCTTCATCACTTATCTCTTTTCCCAATGCCAATAGAGATGCCCTCAAAGTAGCAACTCATCTCAAAAAAACTTCAACCTTCTCATTGTGCTTGAACTTGAGAGTATGCAGTTGTGATAGTAGGTTGAGGATGGCATTCTTGTTCTTTGCCTCATAGACTGTGCTCAACTTATCCCATGCATCCTTGGCCGATGTGGCATCTCTAATGTGGGGTTGCACATCATCTGTTACGCTAAACAAGATGATCAACTTGGCCTTTTGATTGGCCCTATCAAATTGAACTTGTTGTCTTCCATCATCAAGTGATCTTGTTGTTTTTCCATCTACAACTGTCCATAGGTCTTCAAACTCAAGTAACATCTTGATCTTCGGTTTCCATGTAGCATAGTTGTCTCCTCTAAGTAGTTGTGAATCTGGCAAGAAGAACTTTGGTGCTTGTGCACCCATTTCTGCAATCTAAATTTCTGAAACTCTGAATTTCTGACAAAGGGTAAGGCTCTTATCACTCCAGGTTTATGGTCTCCCTCTCAATATACCGTCAGGCCGATATACCAAACCTTTCTATATACGCTCCCTTCCGATATACCCATCGGTACGTGGAAGAAGATCACCCTTTCAATATACCCGTCAGTATGGAAAGAGGTGTTAACGCACGTGAAAGAATTTAGTACGTGGTACGTAGACAATACGGAGAGGGGTTTGTGCAAGCACAAACGGATGGGAGGGCTCAAATGTGTGTGTATTGTGTCCTTATTACTCCCCATCGATTTTATAGGGTCGATGCCCAGATGACATTTAGGTAGCTGTGTTAGGTGTTAAGTGCAGTAGTAGTCGCGACGGCATCACCCGTAAGCGCTTCCCAGAGGCACCGTATATACCGAACGCTATGAGATCAAAGATCTCGTGTGATAGAACCAAACATAAAATAAAAAAATTTGCACTTTTTTTTTTTTTTTTTTCACTTTATGCACCAAGATTAGTACAAAATGCTCCAAAAGTACATCAAAATGAAGTTTTTGTGTCCCCCTCTTTAGAAAAAAGGGTCTAGAATCACAAAATACACAATTTAGGCCAAAAATATTTTTACCCCCAATAGGTGTTTTTCCGCTAAATTTAGCGGTGGCTCTAAATGTGTTTGGTGAGCTTCTAAATTTGGAAATCTCCCAAAATTTAGTAATTTCTCCAAATTTTTCAAAAAAATAATTTAATAAAAAATATGGAGAGAGTGGGAATTGAACCGCTGACCTGTTTGTTCCCAAGATCCAAACAAACAATCTGAATATTGTTTTCACCTTTTCTCACAAACCGTGATCTGGGTTTTTCTAAAATTTTGACAAAAGCATCATACAATATTTTTCTTGAAACCCACAAAATTTTAGAAGAATTGGAATCTTAGTTTTTGAGATCTTACCAATTTACCAGCTAGATCTGATTTTTTTAGAAAAAATGATCCGACTTGTACAGACTTTTCGTCACATGTAGAGGCCGAATCTGAAGATGATGTAAACTGAAAAGTTGTGTGCCTCCTTCTTATATCTTTCCAAAAAAAAAAATGGCACATCAATCTGACATTGTATGAAAAAGTTATGTCTTTTTTTCTAAGAGCTATCTGCTGGAATTTTGTTGACGGGACTGCTTCAACCTTTGCTCCCGAATTCTTCACACCTCCACTTTCAGATCTGATTTTTTTTTTTTTAGATCTGATTTTTTTTTTTTTTTTAGATCTGCAATTTTTTTCAAGATCTTCTCTTTTTTTTTTTTAAGATCTTTTTTTTCACAAATTTTTTTTTTTTTAGATTTTTTTTTCAAGATCTTTCTCCT
Source organism: Taxus wallichiana var. yunnanensis (assembly GCA_018340775.1). NCBI lineage: Eukaryota > Viridiplantae > Streptophyta > Pinopsida > Cupressales > Taxaceae > Taxus > Taxus wallichiana. The sequence continues at coordinate 2,651,299 of CM031237.1, forward strand.
TTTTTTTTTTAAAGATCTCCAAATCTGAAATATTCCGCCAATATGTTGGATCAATTGGCTATGCCAATGACTAAAAAAAATTTACCTTCCAAATAAGTGGATAGGTCAAATTTTAGTTGAGGGATGCTTGGAAGGAATGGAGGTTATGGGATGCTTCAATGGCTCTCCTTTGATGCAGATCTTCTTCTCCAATGGATCCTCTCCAATAGTGCTCCTCTTCAACCTTGCTTGCTTGGATAGAACTGCTCTGATACCAAATGATAATAATGGTATAGCTAGATACCAAATGATAGAATAGAATAAGATTGCAATGACCAAAGAGGGATGGAAGCCTCACAAATATTATTGATCATGAAATCAGATTACATAACAATGCAAGAGCTGTAATATTTATAGATATTAGACAACCTCATATGGATAGACATGACACCCTATCAGGCACCAACTACGAGATGATAAGACCCATCTCACATGCACATGTAATTACTACTAATACCAATATTGAATGTTATCCAACATAACAATATTGAATGCAAGTCACTAGAATTAATTTGATCCTTACTAGGGCATGAAAGAAGATGAGCTAGGTATTTATTACATGCATGAGGAAAACCAACCTCTCCCTAACATCACCAAGCCGATGATAAAGATGAAAATGATGTTTGGTAGCTATTTTTTGATGGCTCAAGGAGTAGACAAGGTGGTGGAGGAGGAGTGTTGTCACCTCCCAAGATTTGTGAATTTTCTTCTTCAATTTTAATTTTTTTTAGGTTAGGTGACTATCTAATGCCCTTGTAAAGGTCGCTTAAGAAATAGTTATTTTCAAATGGTTAGTCATTTTTTTAAAATTCTGAGTTTTGAGGCTTTTTTTTGTTTTGCAGAATTTTGGATTTTTCTGTTCCTCATGTCCCAAGTTCCTCCGGGCCATATGTTCCTCAATTTTCCACTTTTCCCACATGACCTTTCTTTTCCTTTGCTTTTGGGTCATTTCGAATATTGAGGGAAATGTTTTCCCAAGTTCAAAGGACTGTCTGTGTCAATTTCTTCCGACTTATTCAATTTTCAATATGTTATGGGTGTATCAGATTTTCATATCCTGGATGTCCCAAGTGCTCCTTTACCTCCATTTACCTATAGGTCCATTTTTTCTAATTTTCACTCACTTTGGCTATTTTGGCTCCATGTGTCCCATATGTCCCGTTATCCCTGGGTAGGTTGAGTGCATTTTTCCATTTTTGCCTCTTCCTATTCAAATCAGCTATTTTGGCTCACACGCGTCCAAGGTTTCCCACTATCCCTTGGACTAGTTGTGCACATTAGTTCCTCCTTTTCTAATTCTCATTATTTTAGGTTGGCATAGGGTATTTATTACCTCATTTATTTCACCTCACCAACCTACTTGAGTTTAAATGTGCATAAATAGTTGGGTAATTGGTCATTTTTACCATCTTGCTTGTATTTGCTAAAGACCATTTAGGTTCCCTCTCTCCACTATTTGTAGCCGTGGTCGAGTCCTACTCCATTATTTTCAAAATTTATAGATATCAGAGAAGTTGTGAATTGTCAAGGTATTACTCAAGGAACTAAGGAAATTTCTCTCACATAGATCTTCTACTCTTCCCATAAAATGAAGATTAGTTTTAGAGGACATGAGCACCTATCTACCTTGGAGATGACTATACCAGATATTGGTGATAGGGAAGCTCAACACCTTGATTTGGATGATTTTTGGGAACACATTAATTGTCAAAACCTTTATCCCATTGCCTAGTCAATTAAGGATAGTGGAATTGCAGAGGCAGTGTGTTTTCTCCATTTCTGTCTAATGTGTTGACACAGTGCTATCTTTTAGTTCCATTTATAACCTCAAACAAAGGAAATTGTTGACCCTCAAGGATAGGTGGTGGCTCGACTTTATGAAGATTATATACACACTACTCTTAGAATCCCGATGATTGAAGGCTCAAATATTCTTACCAAGGAGAAGGAAAACTTATTTTTGATCAAAATAGTGAACGATATAAGAGTAGAGTGGCCAAGTCTTTGTTTAAGAACCCAAATAAAGAAGCCTCAAGGCTACCCAAAACAATGTTCAGTGGTTGATTTCCATGAAGAATTGTTAGATGTTTTTAATTTCCTTGTCGGGATAATGGTAATACCCTCCACCAATGAGTTTCATTATTGGATGTTCCTTATATCAATATTATATGTGAGGGTAAGAAAATATTGAATCGGGAATGAATAGTCTATGACAACCTTATTGAGAAATTGGGAGTAATTCAAAGAACTTAAACCTTCTACATGACCTCCTATTTGATGTACACCATTGTGGATTACAGAGAATGGTTGGGTTTTTCCCCTATTGAAGACAAGAAGGATGCATCCATCTATAAATATTGTCCATGCTAACTCTGAAGGTTAACAATCATCATTTCAAGAGGGTGAATGATGTATTCACTATGTATATTGTCAAATTATTGGAAGGAGATACTGCTAGAATATTCTCTAATGAGGTAAAACAAATTATCAACATCTATGGCATATTTTTCACCCAATTTAGAATTTTTCATATATACGATTGGCTGGATTTGAGGGACAACCCCTAAAAAATTTATGTACTATAGTGACAAAATGGATTTAGTTGATATATGCAGACAATTAGATAAGATGCATAGAACCTACAGGGATAAGAAGAGTCTAGGTATTCAGTTCCCAATCACATTGGGTAACTAAACTTACAAGATGGATTTGGATGCTCAGAATAATGATAGGACAATTACTCCTCTTACCCTTCACTTTTATAAACCTAGAACTTGCTTTAATATTAAGGAGTTCATTTCCACCAATTTCAGAATGGGTTATTAACACCTTGTTGATATTGAAGACTATTGGGCAAATTGTTTTAATGATTATGAGGCTTAAAGAAGATACTATGGAAGATTGTCTTTGCAAAAAATTAAGGATTTTGGTATATATAATGTTCTTAAAGGGTTTGAGGATGATGATGAAGAACTACAGTCTCTTGAGTATGAGAGATCAATCAAGCACACTCCTATTGAAACCATTGATTGGTTTTTAAGGAGAGAGATGATTTGAAGGAGCTCAATAACCCTATCCTAGTGAGAACTAGACTTTGGTTTGACAGGAAAATGAAGATGTTTAGGGCAAGGAAATCTAGTTCACTTCTCAAGATACTTCTACTCCTCAAAAATAAATACATGTATCAGCTCCTAAGACACATGAAAAATATGTTCCTTCTCCTCCAGAATCTTTAACTCTAGTGTACACCAAGAAGGGAAAATCTAAGAAGGATGATAAGGTAGTTGAGGTTATTTAAGAGAATGAGAGGCTACCCTCTCCCAAGAAAACTGAAACAGTACTGATGAGGGAGAAATCACAAAACTTGGTGATGATGATAGTGAAGGAAAAGAGAAGGAAATGGAAAAGGAGAACATCCCTGAAGAAATTAGTGTGAAGGAAGATCAATCAAAGAAACTAGTTTTAGAATCTGTGGAAACATCTACTAAGGAAGCTCATGTCACCCAATATGAGACCTCTATCTTAGAGGTAGCTGTTGTATAAACTCTAAGTGCAATGAGTGCATCTACACTTGGGCCTATCTACCTCTATTTATAGTTCTTCATTTTCTTGGGTACAAAAATTTTAGAAAGAAAGAAAAGGAATGTCACTTCAAGTGTTGTTGCCCCTAAGTTTGATGCAATGACAACCCTGCTAGGTACTACACCTCCCCCTCTAGCTAAATGGAAAAAGTCACATCAAGATTGGTTTCAGACTCCTAACACCATCAATTCATGGAAATTACAAGACCTAAGATTGAGATATGAAAAGGACCTATCAATGGGTGATCTGGAATTGACAAGAATTTATCTTGATGAATCAACACCTAAAAGTGAGGTGTATAATATGAGGGAAACAATTTCTAAAGTGATTGAAAGAGTTTAAAAAGGGAAGTAGACACAAGAAAATTAGAGGAGAAAAATTATATTTTTTCAAGTTTCATCAAATCCTTATTGGAAAAGGATAAGGTACTTGATCCAACTCCCCTATCTTCCATCCCATCTCATGTTATCCTGTCAAATGATAAAGTTCAATCCATCAAATATATTCATATGCATTCCACTTATGGGAAAGCAATGGAAGTTATGGTTGATGACTTGATAATCATAGGTCTGAATTTCATTGAGGAAGCATTCAAGGCATATGAGAAAATTTATAAGATTCAATTAAAGTTCACTACAAGACTTAGTGGGTTAGATAGGGAGTTGAAATTATGGAGTGAGTGTATTTAGGATCTTAGATTAATGAGTGAGACAAATGTATAAATCCTTTTGGAAAATAAGGTATTGATGATGCAAAGATGAATTTGTCTAAGCAATGGGTTTTCAGCATTGACTAGAAGATAAAGGTTCTTGAGGAAGCCATTGGAGAACTTAGAAACATGTTGCAAAAAGGAGAAGCCTTTAAAGCTTATGTCATGTCTGCCTTCCAAGATATTCACTATCAAATATTCAAAGAGAATTAAAATTATAAATTCAATATCCAAGAAATTAAGTCTCAATTTAATACTTTTCTTAAAGAATATTTGTTCAAGTAGGACACTATCTCCAAGGAAAGATGAAATAAATTTTCACACCGCAGAAGGTATCATAAATGCCCGATAAAGAGTTCTTGGAAAATGAAGAGTTTGGAAAATAAATGGAAAAGTGTTTAGGAAGTTAGACTCATGCAACTTCCAATACAACAATTCCTTAGGGCATGGACATAGCTGAGGCATTGAAAATATTCATAAATCAAGTGCTCAAGACAAAAGGAACTATAACGCACTTCTTTCAACATCTCAAAGCATCCTAGTTTATAATTTCCTTTCTTAATAACTAATTAAGGTGGATATTATATATTTATTTATAAGTTATGTAAATAAGAGATAAGTTGGAATTATAATGTTTAATTAGATATTAGCTTTTGGGTTTAAAATAAAGGAAACTAAAAAGCTCTTGTGTAATGTGGATTATTTAATAACTTTTCTTGTCATTATAAGGGATCGATTTTTGATATCTAGATGTAAAAAGAAAATTGATCTACTAGTCAATACATGTAAGAAGTTTCACCCTCTATCATGCTTTATCTCTTTCTATTCCTTGTTTTATTCATATAAAGATATTTGTATTTAAGAAAGAAAATTTCCTCTTTGAGTTGATAAGTGTATTTAGAAATTTATGTCTAATATATGCATGTCCTGTATTTTTATATGCGTAGTTTAAATCTTATTATTTTATCAAGAATAAGTAAGATATCATTATACTATCTATATGCTTTAAATTTCCCTTCTCTTCAATTTCTAAATACCAGTTCTTCTATTCTCCTTTCTTCGTATTGAAAATATTTAGAAGAAGACATCTAGAATATCAAAATAATCACCAAAATAATTAACAAGTGTTTAAATTGTAAATAAATTTTTTATTTTTCTTTGTGTTCAATAAGGGAACCTCTCCAATAAAGAAGAGGGACTGTTATCCCTTGACCATTGCTTGTTATCAAAAGATCAAATTCTACAACCAACAAGGAGAAATTATTGTTTCACCACAAGGTACAAATACTACTCAAATTCTCATTTTCAATTCATTTGTTCAAACAACAAAACCGAGTACGAGGCAATTATTCATGGATTGCATTGGGAAAGAAAGAGATACATTAATAACTTGTAAGTGTTTGGAGATAGTGAGCTGATTTTAACTAGGTAAAATGGAAAACACTTGGTAAGAATGACCTTCTAAAAAATAAAAGAACTAGGTATGGGATCTTATTGAATAATTTAAATTTTTTTAGCATAAATTCCATCCCTCGAAAAATAAAAATGAGGTAATAGATAGATTACATTAATTGGTGTAGCATTTGATGTGGTGGAGAGTATCAAAAGTGAGAAAACCTAGCCTCATATTAAAGTAGTCATAAGATCGGATGTCCTATATAATAACACTAGTTGGAAATTCTTTGAGAATTATTAGAAAATAATAAAATTATTGTAAGAAGAAGTTGAGTTTTCCGATATAAACCAAGACAAGTTAGAACAATAGTATGGTGACTAGGTGGTGTAGATAAAAACAAACAAATTACTAAAGGGTATTGTGACTTTAGAATCAATCTTCAACCTAAATGATCAGTTCTAAAATAAAAAGCAAAAATTCAAGTCAAGGGTGAAGACTTAGAGCCTATTTAAATTGGGGAAGGTAAGGTGTTGAGATTGGCAAGGTGAGTAAAGCAAGTAAGAAAAATATGATTTTGTATAACTTTCCCAATATTTTCCCAATGTCCTTACCTAGAATTATAAATATTTAAGAGGCTTCAATAAAAATTGTCTTAGCATAGTATTGAACTATAATCCAAGTCCATTAGGTAGAAGAAAATATTGGTAAATCCTCACATTAAATCTCTCATGAAAAATATTTGAATAATCTGATTGAAGTTAGCATCATCTTCCCTATCAAACATTCAATTTGGGTAGCAAACATGGTGGAAATGAGGAAGAGAGATCATGATATGTGTGGACTTTCAGGATCTAAATAGAGCATCACTCAAAGATCATTATCTATTCCATTCCATGCAACAAATCTTATAAATAGTGGTTAGCTTGGAAAGGTTTTCCTTACTAGACAACTACTCATGATATAATAAAATAATGGTTAAGGAGGATGATAGTTTCAAGACAACCTTTACTACAAAATGGGGTACCTATGCTTATAGGAAGATTCCATTTGGACTATCAAATGTCGAGCCATGTTCTAAAGGGAAATGGATATGGAATTCAAAGGATAATCAACAAGATAGTACATGTGTACTTAGATGATATCACTATGTTCTTAAAAATGCATCGACCATCTCTTTCACCTCAGAAAATTTTTCCAAAGGTGTAGGATATTTGGAGTGTTATGAATCTCAAAAAGTGTGTATTCTTGCACATAAAGGAAAATTTTTGGCCAATTTTTTTAAAGGAAGGATTGATAATTGAACCCGAGAGATTTGAATCCATCCGAAATCTTCCATTAACAAGTCACAAGAAGGCTCTCCAAAGCTTCTTGGGGAGAATAAACTTTGTCCACATATTTGTGTTTGATTTTGCCACCCTGGTGAAGCCATTGACAATGATGTTGAAGAAAATCATGGAATTCAAGTGGACATTAGAGGGCAAGGAGAGTTTTAAGGCCATCAAACATGATATATCTGAAGCTCCTACTCTTATCAATCATATTTCTCTAAGGACTTCATCCTATATGTATTTGGGGGTGGATAAAATTTCATCTATCTTGGTGTAGCAAGAATAAAGAAATTTTAGAGTAGCCCATAGTATTCTTAAGCCAAATATTGGAAGATTATGAAGTAAGATATTATTTCATTAAAAAGCACATTCTTTCCATGATTAGAATCCTAAAGAAGTTTAGACACTTGGTCTCAAATAATAAGATTCAATTGTTAGTGTCTCATGCTAGAGTCAAATAATTCCTTCTAAAAAGGATTTGAATGAGAAAAGAGTAGGTTGGATCACCCGAGTGATGGAGTATGACATTGAGATCAAAGTGACTAAGTTGGTTCATGGTAAAGGCCTATGTGAGTATATTTCTTCCAAAAAACATATAAGTTAGATGATGAAAATGAGGATGTTCTAGTGTTGCAAAATGATCAAGAAAATTAATTGATGGTGTGCCCATTCCATGTTAGACTCAATATATGGTGCATTATCTCCAAATAGGTATGTGCCCTCTAGAATAAAACTAAGTGAAGAGAATATACTTAAGACTATAATTCATTTCATATTCTCTCATTGATGGTATCTTATTAAAGAAGGATGTGAATGGAGTTATTTTAAGGTGTGTTCCAACGAATCAGATTGAGAAAGTGTTATACAAGTTCCATGATGGAGAAGATAGAGGTCACTTCACTCCATGAGTAAAAACCCTCAATATCATGAAATCTAGTTACTATTGGCCTATATTGTTTAGTGATTACTACTCATGGATTACAAAGTGCAAGAAATGTGCATTATTCATAAGGAAGGAAAGGCTAGTAGTGCTTCCCCTTCATCCCATTTAAGTTGATCAACCATTAATGCAATGGGGGTTAGAATTCATTGGAGTTATTAATCTGAATTCAAGCCAAGGCCACAAGTGGATACTAAGAGCAACATATTATTTCACCAAGTGGACCGAAGGAGTGGCACTCAAGGAGGAAATTGAATCTACTATCTTGGAATTCTATGAGGGGATAGTCACCATGTTTGGAGTTCTAGCCACTATCATATCGATAATGCATTATCTTTTCTTGGCATGAAGATAACAAAATGGGCTGTTAGAAACATAATTTATCTCAACACTTCATCAAATTATTTCCCCAAGGTAATGGCCAAGAAGAGTCCAAAAACAAGAACTTGTTGATAATTATAAGAAGAACCCTTGATGAAAATCAAAGTGTACATGGCATACTAAGATCAAATAAGATTTATGGGCTGATAGAATCACTCCCAAGAGGTCAACATGTAGCTCTCCCTACAAGCTTGTATATGGAAAAGAAGCAGTGTTGCCTATATCACTTGGAGTTGAGTCACGACATTGGAGCTCATGAAGTAGTTGGAACTAGCTGAGTTTCAACCCATGGAAATAAGGTATGAAGGCGATGGAATTAGAAAAAAAGAGATCATGCAATGAAAACCATGGAGAAAGATCAAACACTAATCAAGAGAAGATTTGATAAGAAAGCTAAAGCTAGGATATTCCAAGAGGGATATTTGGTGCTAAAGTGAGATGTTGATCGAGAAAAGATGGGAAAAACATTCAATGTTCAATGCAATATGGAGTGGCCCCTATATGATGACTAAGTGCAAGGGTAGTCTTGATTTCCGACTAAGCCAAGTTGGATGGTGAGGAGCTACAGATTCTAGTAAATGGAATCTACCTCAAACATTGCTACTAGAAGGAATATTTCTCACCCTTGTACATATTATTTTAGGATTTTCATTCCTCCAAGTTCTTGTGTGCATTATTGTTGTTAGAATAGGTTTCAATTTCCTTAAGTGTTGGTGCACATGTCCTATTACTTCTAGTGTGTGTTCTTGCATAGCTCACCATGCTTCTAGAAAGAGAAATTCCATCCAAGAGACTCAAATATCCAAGTAATAGTTGTTGTTTATTAAGATAACTCAAATACAAAGCAACTAAAATCAAATCAAGAGGAAGATTTATAAATCTCCATTCTTTTGCTTCTTCAGATAAACAGCTGAATTTCTCATGCCCTTCACCAAGTCAAGAAATATGTCTTGTGAAAACCTTGGTATTATAGCAGATGATAGTCTTCAAGTGCTTCACTTAGCCTCCAAGGCTCAATAACAATATTTATAGCCCAACAATATCCCATGCATTAGGTCAAAGTGGAACATTCAAGGAAAGAAAGGAAATCAAGATTTAATAGAGTTTAATGATGTCTTAACCTAAAGTATATCTTGATTAAAGCTCCATAGTGTGCAGACTATCCTAAACATCATCAGTTGTGTACTTCATACTGGAAGGTTGGGTTGCAGAGAAGAACTAATGAAAGTCCCATTTGAAAAAATTCAACTCTCACAAAATTTGATTTCATTATTTTATTATCAAAAGTGGAGAGTGCGAATAATGGAAGGAAGTTCTAGAAGAAAGAAGTGATAGTCAAAAATTCGAGGGTAAAAGTTTGAAATTTGCATCAGCTCATGGTGACTTTAAATACTCCATACCCTAATGGATAGTTGTAAAGCCACCGGTCACCCATTTAGCAGGTAAATGAGCTCGTGAGTCACCAAATTATTATCCAATTTCCCTACTCTAGAAAAATTATACAACGAGAAAGCTTGCATTGTGACAATAGATTAGAGGGCCCACGTGTAATAAAATGGAAAAATATAGAATTTTGACTCCAAAAACTCTTTGGCATGATGCTCATCTCCTCGATATCCCGCAACATAGAAAAATTTGAAGGAGATTAAAAAGGTTTAAGATTTGTATATTAACCCCAATGGTGTGTGATACAATGAAACCGAGCCCTAAATTTCTCACCGAGTTATGTTATAATCTCTTTACATGAGATATTCCAATTAAAATGGAATTTCAAGATGGTTTTATATGTCCATCGAGCTATATTAATGATATGAGGAACCGAGTTGGGTAAGATGGCCACCAAGCTAATTTGATGCCAAGATCAAGCCATCTCTCGAGTTAGTCGAGGTTCACATATTGCACATGCAAGCTACCACTCAATGGTGACCGAGTCATAATAGGTGTGACTAAGATATGGATAGAGTGAGATGTCTTCCAAGAACATCGAATTATCTTCTTGTAGAAAGGATACATTTGGGGTATCACCGGAGAATCACTAAATGGCATATGTAGTGATAAGGAGATGATGATCCATAATATAGAAACAAGAATTTTTATCCGAGACAAGTTGTAATTTTTATCGCTCATAGACAAGTTCATAGTGGAGAGATTATGTTTGAATACCTGAGCTCATATAATGATGGGACTTGTTCAAGTTCAAGACGTGGTTGAGTTTTATGAAGCTTAAAGGTACATAAAGCAAGTCAAGCACTTATCAAAATCGGGAAAAGTGTCCTAATTCTAATTATGATATAAGTCCAAGCTCATGTCAAGGGTAATGTGGAAAATGTGGGTTTGAGGGGCCTAAATTTCCCATGGTACATTTTACACAAAACTAGAAAAATATCCACAAGAGAAATGAATTGTAGAGATGGCAGAGTATGGGAGCCCAGAGTGCATTCGGGCCATTTTTGAGGTGAAGGCCTGAGGTCACCGACTTAAACTTGGGCATGGTGAATTTTGGAAATGGTGGATAAAAATGGCCAAAGTGGTCATTTTAATGTCCGTGCTCACAAAACACAAATTTTATGAAATACATAGTGTGGGAAAGTTACTCAGTCAACAACCATGCTAGTCAAGCAGGGTTCTCAGGAACCAAGTTAGGTGCAAAGGGGTACGTGGGAACTTCAAGTCACCTTATGCAAAAGGAGGTGGCATAGATGGAATAGGAAAAGGTGTGAAAAAGTGGGGTTCGAGCCCACAATACACTAAAAAGGAGCTTGCCGACATGTATGACGAGTTATCCATGCAACAAGGTGAGGGAAAACATACACCGAGGCACGTGGAATATAAAAGGCTCACTAATGCAAAATGTAAGGGCTGAGCCGACATGTAAATAGGTGACTTTGTGCTTCTAGAATAAGTGGGATCCAAGATCGAGGAAGATAGGTTGGTCAATATAATATACAATCTAATGCAAGAGTGTGACTTGGTAAAGAAAACTCAACATATTAAAGGAAATCCCGGTGCATGAGGTCAATGCAACATGGAGACTCAATGTGAAAGGGCCCAAGGTACCAAAAACCAATCTCAACATGGATGGGATAAAAGGGTGACATATAAGAAAAGAGGAGAAATATATTAGACTATGATTTCTAAGTTTTAAATACACAACCCCGTGTGATGTAAGAAATGTATGAAAACTCAAAATAGTCAGTAGTCACTCAAATGATCATAAATTTTGCATCCCTTAATGGATTTTCACAAAATTTGTCTCGTTGGAATCATGGTTCGATTCCTTCACAAGGAAGTTAAGAAATATATAAATTTATGAATATTCAATAGAGAGGTTTTCATAAAATGAACCTAGTTAAGTTTGATTAATAGATGGTGGTTGAGAGAGCAATTAATGGGCATGGGCAGAAATTTTCTCTCACTGCAGGTTGCATATCAATCAAGGATGGATTTTTAATATTTTCTATCATGATTTCCACCCACTTTAGGTACCTTGTAATTTATGCAAAGGGAACATCCGAGTTTACTCTCTATGCTCTTCATTCTCTATAAATTGGAGTGGTCTCATTGAAAAAAAGAGAGGATAATTCTAGTAGCAAAACTCTGTCATTTTGGTTTTGTGAAGGTAATTTTCTACAAGCCTTTATGGTGGACTCCTTACATGGTGATCCAGATCTTTCCTTTGTAATAGTTTGGACTGTGCATATCATTAAAGAAATATATGCAAGTTTGTGTATGTATCTTCCCTTGTTTTTATTTGCATTCTTCTTGCCTCTTCAATCTTATTGTAGGTGTATTGTGTCTACTTTATGCTTTTGCAGGATTCATTATTATTATGTGTATATAGAAATGTTGTTGTGAATGTTATTGTTAGATTGTGGAGAACTGTTATCACCCTTTCTAATCTGCATTTTGCTTCCATTTTCACACATTGGAGTTGTTCTCATACCCTTATTTTGGTGCATCACCTATGTAGTGTAGTTTTTTTCACTTGCATGCTTTCTCTCTCTCTCTGGTCCATTATAAGTTATATATTAGGAGTAGTCAGTAGTTTTCTTTCATTAGATTTAGCTTTCACTAGATTAAGAAGAGGAAAAACCTCTCTCGGAGGTCTATTTCAAGTAAAAGTCCTGACTTGGAGATAGTACCCATGTTATCCAATAACACCGCTTTCCTTAACACAACACACATGCTAAGAAAATAGAAGGTGTTGTGATTTGGTGATAACAGATTATGGAATGCCCGATGGGAGATGAAGAAGTCTTTATTTTTACTACAAGCAAGATTCGATGTGCTCTTGTTGTAAATTCTATCTTGTAAGAGGCTTTGAAATTACACATCTGGCGACTCCAAAAGGGAAGAATTCACTAGTTTTAGAACCCAAGCTTGTCAAATTTATGAGAAGGATTCAAACAAGGTCAAGAACTAGAGAGGAAGGAATTTTTGAATACTTGCAACTATCTCTAGGTAGAGGAAGAAGGGGAAGAAGAGCTCAAAGGTCTCCATCTCCACCAAATAGAACACTATCAACACCTCCACCTGGTAGGCCTTTCATTCAATCAACTAGAGTTCTCAGACTAATCAAAATGGCTCATCAACAACCACCACCACAACAAAATCCTATGTGAATTTCATGGGCATCACCCACTTGATCTTAATGCACAAAATCTAATTAGTTGTAGCATTGAAGAACATTCCATATTTCACTAGGAGAACCATACAACTCCGATTGATCACATTCAAGACATTGCAAATGTCTTTGCTATACATGAGGTTAATGAAATGGATGTGGCTGTCAAATTATTGGCTTCTTCTTTTAAAGGTAAAGCTCTACAATGGTTCAGGAGCCTAGAGTAGGATCAATTCAACAATTAGGATCAGTTGTGCACAACTCTTTGTGGTCAATTTGGGGAAAAGGTAGATAATTTATCTTTGTTGGAATAATTAACCATAATCAAGAGAGCACCAAATGAGTAGATGGTTGATTTCAACTTTAGATTTCAAAGGACATGGGATAGGATTCCACTTTCCGTAAGACCAACAAAAGCTAAAGGTGCTTTCCTCTATTTCCTAAAATCTTTAAATTATGATATTTCCATGATGATACAATCCATGGGAGGTACAACTTTACCCACAACCTATAACATTGCTATTAGAGATGAAAATTGTTTGATTCAAGCTAGTAAACTTGCACCTAGACCACCCATGCCTATATCCATAATTAGGAAGTCTAAGCACTAGCCAAGCACCTACGTTAGCTCCCATTCTTGCCCCAAAAAATTAGAGTTCTAATGAAGCTTCTACCTCTTCTTCTAGTACCTCAAATGAGCTCCAAGAAGTCATGAAGTAGTTACAAAACTTAGGCAATGAGTTGGTGACAATTAAGAGGCAACAAGATCAAAATTTTAGGTCATATCAGCCTCAACCCAACCCAATAGACCTTGTATCAACCTAATAGGCCACCGATCAATTTAAAAATTAGAACCAAGTAAAACCTTCTACTAATAGACCATTTCAGCCCTATAATCCTAATGTTGCATCCACATCTAGAGCCATGGTACCAGTACAAAATAACATGGCTCAAGAGTATGACTGGTGTTTCCCATATAATCAACCTCATAATCAATCAACATGTTTCAATGGTTCTCTAAATCAATCCTTAATGGTGACAACAATTGGTGTGGAACAAGAGACAAATCAAGAAGAAAATTAGAAAATGGAAGCTATTTAAGAGGCACCTCAAATTGATACAAAAACTTGTGAATTGGCAAGTTGAAGATTTCTGTGGAATAAATCAAGCCCCTTCTCAAAGTGTGCAACCAACACATGGTCTAAAAAGAGGAATATAGAAGAAGGACATTCATCTAATCCAAATGCTTCTCATCCCTCTATCACTCTACAAGGAGTTAGAAATCAAAGTGCAGCTCCAAATGTGCAAAATTAGTCAAACCACCTTCTAGACCAACACATGTTCCAGTTGTAGTAGCTCATATGCAAGAGAAAGTCATTCCAAACAAAAGGAAATCAGCAAAAGGATAGTTTCTCCATTTAATATCATTGAAAAAATGAAGAAAAAATGTAAACATCTCAATGTGGGAGTCATTAGCTATCCTAGGCCAAAGAGATCTATTGCAAAAGAGCCATGGAAAATTGGTCCATATCAAATGAATCATCCAAAAATCAAGAGAAGGTGCTCAATAATGCAACTCCATCAAGAAGGTAATCAAGGGGTTAACAAGGTAAAAATATGAAGCCCCTCCATTTTACATATCTTAATCATTGGGAACAACCTTGTGCAAAATTGTATGATTGATTTGGGAGAAAATAGTTCAGTCATGCCAAAACAAATAGTTGATCAGTTGGGCCTTCAATATGAAGTCATTTCCAAAGGTGTAGTGCAATTGGATGTAAAATAAGTGAAAATTATTGGAATAATCAAAGGATTGATCCTCACAGTGCATGCATGCCCAAATGTTACAGTATTGCAAGATGTCTCGATTATTGACTTGCCACCACTCTTTGCTTTGTTCTTGTCAAGGGACTTCATTGCTAAAATTGGAGGCTACTTGTCTGCTGACTCGACACACATGTTATTCAAAACAAGGTATGGGTATAATATATAATCAGATCTAATCCTATTGCAAAATTTCATATTGAGCCTCATATACCAAGGTATAATCAATGCAAACTGTTCAGCCTTAGATCAAGAAGATTCCCAGACACTTATGAAGTGGATACAAAGGTTGGAAGCATTCCGACTTGACTCTTGATGAATGGGAAAAAAAATACATGCCTTTAATCCTTACAAGGAAATGGAAGAAGATGAACTAGTTATTTATTACTTACATAAGGAAAATCCACCTCTCCCTGACATCACCAAGTCGATGATAAAGATGAGAATGAAGTTTGGAAGCTATTTTTGATGGCTCAAGGAGTAGACAAGGTCTTTGGAGAAGGAACAATTTTTGTTTGGCCACAAGGTACAAAATATTACCAAGATTTTCATTTTCAATTTAGATATTTCAAAAACATAGCCAGTTGAGTATACGAGGCATTGATTCACGAATTGCATTGGGCAAGAAAGAGAGGCATTAAGAAATTGCAAGTGTTTATAGATAGTGAACTGATTTTGAACCAAGTAAAAGGGAAACATTTTACTAAGAATGACCTTCTAAAAAACTATAAGAACCGGGTATGGGATATTATTGAATATTTTGAATCTTTTAGCATCAATTCCATCCCAAGAAAGAAAAACAAGGCATCAAAAAAACTTGCATCAATTGGAGTAGAATTTGATGTGGTGGAGAGTATCAAAAGTTAGAAAACCGAGCCTCATATCAAAGTAGTTATAAGACCAGATTTCCCAGATAATAATACCAGTTGGAAATTCTTCAAGAATGATAAGAAAATCATAAAATTTAGCAAGAATAAGATGATTTCTTCACTAGAAACCAAGCAAGTTAGAACAACAAATATGGGGACCAAGTGTGCAGCTTAAAATGAAAAAATTACCAAAGGGTATTATGACTTTAGAATCAATCTTCAACCCCAATGATTAGTTCCGGAAAGAAAAAGAAAACATTCAAGTCAAGGGTGAAGACTTGGAGCCTATTTCAATTGGGGAAGGTAAGGTGTTGCAATTTTGTAAGGTGAGTATCCAAGAAGAAAAATATGATTTTGTGCAACTTTGTCAAGAGTTTCCCGATGTATTTTCCTAGAATTATAAATATTTAAGAGGATTCAATCCAAAATTGGCTCAACATACTATTGAACTAGATCCAGAATCTAAGCCCATCAGGAAGAAGAAAAGGCTGGTAAATCCTCACATTGAACCTATCATGAGAAAAGAGTTGAATAAGTTGATTGAAGCTAGCATCATCTTTCCTATCAAACATTCAAGTTGGGTATAAAATTGGTGCCAATGAGGAAGAGAAATGGAGAGATCAAGTTATGTTTGGACTTTTAGGATCTAAATAGAGCATCACTCAGAGATTATTATTCACTCCCTTCCATGGAGAAAATCTTGCAAATAAGTGGCAAGTGGCTGGAAATGTTTTCATTGCTAGATAGATACTCAAAGCTATAATCAAATAATGGTGAAGGAGGAAGATCAGTTCAAGACAACCTTTACTAAAAAATGGGTTACATATGCTTATAGGAATATGTCATTTGGACTATCAAATGCCTAAGATCATCTTCCAAATGGAAATGGATATGGAATTCAATGGGATAATAAAAAATATAGTATTGGTGTACCTAGATGATATCATTGTGTTCTCAAAAATGTAGCAAACCATATCTTTCACATTAGGAAAGTTTCCAAAGGTTCAGAGTGTCTTTGAATCCCAAAAAGTGTTTATTCTTAGCACATGAAGGAAAATTATTGGGCCACATTTTTTCAAAGGAAGGATTAACAATCAACCCCAAGAGAGTTGAAGCCATCCAAACACTTCCATTACCAAGTCACAAGAAGGCTCTCCAAAGCTTATTTGGGAGAATAAACTTTTTCTATAGATTTGTGCCTAATTTTTCCACCCTGGTGAAGCCATTGATAATGATGTTGAAGAAATCATGGCATTAAAGTGGAAATAGATGGTAAGGAGATTTTTGAGGCCATAAATTATGTTATATCTCAAGCTCCTACTCTTATCAATCCATATTTCTCTAAGGACTTCATCCTATATGCATTTGGGGGTGTGGATACAATCTTAGCTATCTTGGTGCAGTAGAATAAAGAAAGTTTAGAGCAGCCCATAACATTCTTCAGCCAGATCTTGGAAGACTATGAACTAAGATATTCTTTCATTGAAAAGCACATTCTTTTTGTCATTAGAATCTTGAAGAAGTTTAGACACTTGGTCTCAAATAATAATTTTCAATTATCGGTGTCTCATGCCGTAGGAGTTAATGAATTCCTTCTGAACAAGGATTTGAATGAGAAGAGAGAAATTTTGATCACCTGAGTGATAGAGTATGACATTGAGATCAAAGTAACTAAGTCGATTCATGGTAAAGGCCTATGTGAGCATATAGCTTCTAAAAAAAATGCCGAGTTAGATGATGAAAACGAGGTTATCCAGTGTACTACAAAAATGATCAAGAAAATCCAAATATGATGTGCCCATTCCATGTTAGACTAGGATATGGTGCATTATCTCCAAATAGGCATGTTCCCTATAGAATGGAACAAAGCGAAGAGAATACTTCAGATTGATTCTATTCCATATTCATATATGTCTTGTTGATGATATTTTATTCAAGAAGGAAATGAATGGAGTTATTCTAGGGTGTATTCCAACGAATCAGATTGAGAAAGTTTTACATGAGTTCCATGACATAGAAGCTAGAGGTCACTTTACTCCACGAGTAATAACCCTAAAAATCATGAAAGTGGGTTATTATTGGGCTATAATGTTTAGTTTTTGTGACTCATGGATTAAAAAGTGCAAGAAATGTGCATTCTTCACAGGGAAGGAAAGGATAGCAACGCTTCCCCTTCATCCCATTTCAGTTAATCAACCATTCATGCAATGGGGATTGGACTTCATTAGAGTTATCAATTTGAATTCAAGCAAGGCCACAAGTGGATACTAATAGCAACAAATTATTTCACCAAGTGGACTGAAGCAGTGGCACTTAAGGAGGAAAATGAATCTAGTATCTCGAGACTTCTATGAGGGGATAGTCACTAGGTTTGGTTCCTACCACTATCATATCAGATAATGCATTATCTTTTCTTGGCATGAAGATAACATAATGGGCTGTTAGAAATGAATATATCTCAGCACTTCATCAAATTATTACCCCTAGGGTAATGGCCAAGTAGAGTCCACAAACAAGAACTTGTTGAGAATTATAAGAAGAACCCTTGATGAAAATCAAAGGACATGGAATACCAAGCTCAAATCAGCTTTATGGGCTGATAGAATCACACACAAGAGGTCAACAAGTAGCTCTCCCTACAAGATTGTATACGAAAAAGAAGCAATGCTACCAATATCACTTGATTTTCTTGCATTGGAGCTCATGAAGTAGCTGGAACTAGCTAAGTTTCAACCCATGGAAATCAGGTATGCAAAACTAATGGAATTAGAAGAAATAAGAGAGCATACAATGCAAGCCATGGAGAAAGATCAAACATTGATAAAGAGAAGATTTGAAAAGAAAGCTAAATCCAGGACATTCTAAGAGGGATATTTATTGTTAAAGTGGGATGTCGATCAAGGAAATGTGGGAAAACATTCCAAGTTTAATACATATGGAGTGGCCCCTATATGATCACTAAGTGCAAGAGAATAAATTCCTTCTAACTTGCCATAGTTTTATGATGGAGAAGAATGTAGATTCAATTCAATGGAATCTACCTCAAACATTGCTACTAAAAGGAATATTTCTCACCCTTGTACATATTAGTTTAGGATTTTCATTCCTCCAAGTGCTTGTGCACATTGTTTTTGTTGTTAGAATAGGTTTCAATTTCCTAAGTGTTGGTGAACATGTCTTATTCCTTTTAGTGTGTGTTCTTACACAGTTCATCATGCTTTTGGAAAGAGAAATTATAGCTAGGAGACTCAAAGATCCAAGTAATAGTTATTTTCCTTAAGAGAACTCAAATGTAGAGAAACTAAAATCATATTAAGAGGTAGATTTCAAAAACTCCATTCTTTCACTTCTTCATATCAGCAGTTGAGTTTCTCATGCCCTTCACCGAGTCAAGAAATCATCCTTGTGAAAGCCTTGGTATTGCAATAGATGGCAATATTTAGTGCTTTCTTAGCCTCCAAGGCTAGATAATAGTCTTTGCATCCCTAAGTATCCCTGTAGTAGGTCGAAATGGAACATTTCAGAGAAAGAAAGGAAGTCAAGATTTAATAGAGTCCATGATGTATTAACCATAAAAATTTCTTGATTGAAGCTTCACAACATGTAACATCTGCCAAACATCATTAGTTATGTATTTCATATTGACAAGATCTCGGGTACGAGAGAGGAACTGATGAAATTCATAAGTTTAAACAACTTTCCACTCTCACAAAATTTTAATTTCAATATTTTCTTATAAAAATTTGAGACTACAAGGAGTGGAAGGTAGTTCCGTATAAGCAAAGGATGTGGCAAGAATTCTGAGGTCAAAGTTCTAAATTTGTATCAACTCATGGTGACCATAAAGATTCCATACCTAATGGATAGTTCCAAAGCCACTCGTCATCCCATTTAGTAGGAAAATGGCCGTGAGTCACCAAATTCTTATCCATTTTCCCTACTTTTGTGAAATTAGACAATGAGTAAGATTACATTGTGACAATAGAGATGAGGGCCCATATATAATAAAATTAAAGTCATAGTTTTGACTCCAAAATACTTTGTCATCGATGCTCTCGATCCTCGATATGTCAGAACATAGAGAAATTTTAAGGGAGATTGAAAAGGTTTAAGATTTTGTCTAGTGACCCCAATGGTGTGTGATATAAAGCAACTGAGCCCTAAATTTCTCACTGAGTTAAGTTCTAAGCTCTTAAATGAGATAATTCTAATTAAAATGGCTAGTTGAGCTAGTTTTATAAGTCCATCAAGCTATATTTTATATATGAGGAACCAATTTGGGTAAGATGGCCACCAAGATAATATGATGCCAATATCAAGCCATGTCTCGAGTTAGTTTAGGTTCACATATTACATGTGCTAAGCTTGCCAGAAGTTAATGGTGACTCGAGCCATAATAGGTGTGACCAAGCTATATGGAGACCGAGATGTTTCCTAAGAACAAAAGTTATCTTCTTGTAGAAAGGCTCAAGTTGGGGTATCACCTTGGTGAATCACTAAACGATGTATGTATGATAAGGAGAGGCCGAGCCATGTAATATAGAAACCAAGTGGTGTAATATTTATTAGACTAAGTTCATAGTGGAAATATTATGTCTTAATACCAAATCTCATATAATGATGGAGACTTGATAGATTTTAATATGTAGGTGAGCTTTGTGAAGCTCAAAGGTACATAAAGTGAGTTGAGCACTTAGCAAAATTTGGCAAAAGAACCCTAAGTCCAATCATGAGCCAAGTCCAAGATCAAAGCAAGGGTAATGTGGCCAATGTGGGTTTGAGGGGCCCAAATGTCCCATAAGACATTTGTGAGAAAAAAGTGGTGAAATAACACATGTGAAATGAGTTGTGGCGATGGAGGAGTATGGGAGCTTGGAGTTTATTTAGGCCTTTTGTGTGGTAAATGCTCGAGGTTTCCAATTTAGGCGTAGGCATGGTGCATTTCAAAAATGATGGAGAAAAATGGCCCAAGTTACCCTTGGGACACCCGTGCTCACAAAATGTGACTTTTCTGAAATGCATAGTGTGGGTGAGTGGTTGGTCAATGGCCATGGTCAAGAAGGGTTCCTAAGACCTAAGGCGGGCGCGAACAGGTATGTGGGGACTTCAAGTCTCTCAATGTGAAAGGAAGGTGCACAAAAAGCATAGGCCAAGGCATGAGTAAGTTCTTGTGGGTGAGCCTAAAATACACTCAAAAGGAGATTGCTAACATGTATGACAAGTTGGCCATGCAACAAGGTGAGGGGGCGGCATTGATTAAGCACATTGAATATAAAATACTCATTAATGCAAAATGTAAAGGCGATTCAACATGCAAATACGTGACTCGGTGCTTGTGGAATAAGTGGGAACCAAGCTCTAGGAAGGTAGGTTGGTCAATACAACATAAAATCTAATGCAAGGGTGTTACTTGGCATGGAAAAATCAACATATTAAAAGGAGAGCCTACATGCACGAGGTCAATGAAATGTGGAGACTCAATGTGAAAGGGCCGAGGCACAAAAAAACCAATCTCAACATATATGGGAGAGAAGGTGACTCGATGTTTGAGGAAGCAAGGTTGGTGTTGGTGCAATACAAAGCCCATGGGGTGGGTAGGAAGAGAGCCAACTTGGCCGAATTTGCCGAGTTGGGTAATACAACACTCTAAAACACATCTACCTCCCTCCCACTTATAAAGTGGTGAATTAAGATGGGTACTAAAAACTATTTTAAGAGAAACATAATTTAAAATATGTAGAGAACTATGAGAAAAGAGGGTAAATATATTAAAATGTGATTTCTAGCCAATTTTAAATGCATAGTCTTGTGTGATGCAAGAAATTCCTGAAAACTCAAAATAGCTGTAGCCACTCAAATGATCATAACTTTACATCCATAATTCAAAAATGTATTTTCACAAAATGTGTCTCATTGGAATTGTTTCGAGACCTTTGCATACATAATTCAAAAAATCTAGAAATTTATGGATATTTAATAGATATTTTTTAGAAATGAACCCATTCAAGTTTGGTTGTTTGATGGTGGTTGAGAGAGCAATTAATGGGCATGGGTAAAACTTTTCTCTCACTATGTCTACAGATTGTTACATATCAATAAAGGATGGATTTTGAATATTTTATATCATGATTTCCACCCACTTTGGGTACCTTGTAATTTATGCAAAGGTAAAATCAAGTTTACTCTCTCTCCTCTTCATTCTCTATAAATTGGAGTGATCTCATTGTAAAAAAAGAGAGGATAATTCTAGTAGCAAAAGTCTGTCATTTTCGTTTTGTTAAGCTAATATTCTCTAGGACTTTATGGTGGATTCCTTGTATGGTGATCTAGGCCTTTACTTTATAATATTTTTGTTATTTGTGCATATCTTTATAAATGCCTTCCACTTTCCTCCTCATTCCTCTATCTCTTCCATTCTACCATTCTTCTGTGGTTCATATAAGGTATTATTCTATCACCTTCCATAAATGAAGGTTTGTGGATGTATCTTCCCTTGCTGTGTTTATTTGCATTCTTCTTGTGTCTTCAATCCGATTAAAGGTGTATTATGTCTACTCTATACATACTTATTTTTGCAAGGATTGATTATTATTATGTGTGCATGGAAATGTTGTTGTGAATTCTTCTATTATATTGTGGAGAATTGTTATCACCCTTTATAATCTTAATTTTTCTTCCATTTTCACACATTAGAGAGTTGTTCTCATATCCTTCTTTCAATGCATCACCTCACCCGATTGAGTGTAGCATTTTTCTTTCACTTGCATGTTGTGTGTGTGTGTCTCTCTCTAGTCCCTTGGAAGTGGTAGATTAGGAGTATTCAATAGTTTTATTTCATTAGAGTTATCCTTCAAGTTCATTAGCCTTGAAAGTATGACAATAGTTTGGAGTGGTGATAACAATTAGTTCTTCAAGTTCAAGTTCAATATTTCACACTTTCGAGCATGACTACATGCCCAATGCATTCTCAAGGCTAATGATCTCCTTCATCTCTAGCAAAAGGTAAATGGCCCTGAAAATCACCAAACTATTGTCCAAAATAACTCCCCTAGTTATTCATGAAACTTACATTCCCATTCTAGCTCTGAGTTTCATGATTGTAGGTTACACACAATTTTTCGGTTATCCCCTTTGCACAATTCTCTAGGTTGCATGTAAATAGTTTCCTCATGCACCCATGTGTGATTTTCTCTTTATAAATTCCTTCCAATTTCCTCCCTCATTCCTCTATCTCTTCCATTTTCCTTTGTACAATCTTGGTGTATCTACCTTCTTCCCAAAGAGTTCATACACTGCTCACACATGCCTTATAATTTTTATGAAAAATAATCAAGTCCATGTCATTCTTGTGTTCCCTCTCCTCACATCCACACATCACCTTCTACATGTTCATTCCCCATCTACATACGTATATTCTATAAGTATATTCCCATTTTCCTAGGTGCATTACTTGTGTGTTCTTTCTCTTGTTTTTCTCCTTTCACGATTCTCCCTTCCATGTGAACTTTTGTGCCTCCTATTGTGCTAGTTATTGTACCATGTGGTAACCTATCGAATGATTGTGTCACACGAATAAACATATCAAAATGTGCCAATAGGGCACCAAATATTTGTGATTACTATATCATATAAATGAAAAAATAGATGAATAGTTGTTTTATCTTCAAGCCAATCAACATATGTCGCGTATCATTACGTGTTCATATTCCACTATAGCCTTTAGATTTACATAAATTTTCTATAGTTCTCTCGGCACCCACGTGCCTAGTATTATTTGAAATATCTTGACATGGGCTACACTCTAGATCACTTGAGTTCAAATTTCAAGGGGGATTAGGTAGGAGAGAAAAAGTAAAATGCCCCTCATGCATTAATGTAGGATCTGATCACTCTAACCACCCGATTTGATTCAAATATCACCTCCTTCCTTCTCCTACATGCCAAAAAGTCATGGGGAAGCATATTTTATGGATTTGCAGGAGGATTTATAGGAATTCATTGATGGTTGTTGGTGGTTAAATATTCAAATACAATTTCCTCCTCCTCCTTTTGTCTCATTCATTATTCTATAAATGTAAGAGCATTTCTCATTGTAAAGGGTTGGGATGTTTCAGTTTGTATAGGCATTTCATTGCATTTTGAGTTACATACCTTTTATATCTGGTCTTTGCATGTGGATATCGGCCTCATATGCCATTGTAATAGATTGTACATCTCTAGAAGTAATATAATGATTTTATGTGGCTACCATCATCTGCCTTAACCTTTTTTGTTCTTATTTTTGCCTTTCCCTTATGTTTTGTGACTATTATGTCTTCTCAAATCCTTCATCTCCTTTTTTGATCTTTTCTCATGACAATTATTGTGTGACTATGTTTTGATTTGTGTTGCGTGTGTGCTATAGCCTTGATCTCAGTGAATTATCCTTCATGTTCACTCAAAGCTTATCATGTTCATCCCCTTTCTTTCTAGTTCAATAGCCTCCTTAGATTAGATTTTCCATTTTACATACCCATATATCCATGGTCCTTTGGCATGTTTGGCTTAGGATTTCCATTTAAGCATTATGATTAGTAGTAATAGTAGAAATAGGTAAAGGAACCATCCTTCTCCAGGAGGTTTGTCTCAAGTGTGCAAGGTACCATAACATGGATATAGTCCCATCATTGCCTCAATGACCCATTTTAAGGTAATCTAGGATGGATGCAAGTTTGAGCTCTAACATAGCTTCCCTCCAAATTTCAGATTATTTGGAGTTGTTTTATGAAAGATATGTCTATTTTAGGGTTGAAACCCTAATTTTAAGGTTTCATTTATATTTTTCGAATATTGAAAAATTATTTCTTACAAGTTTTTGTGTTGATGTGAATACATTTCATGCTGATATACGTAAAATTTCAGAAAAATTGGATACTTTTTGAGATAGTTATTGTAGTTTTATAGTTTTTTTAAAAATTCTACATGGGCCATAATATTATAAATTTTTCTGATTTTTTTAAATTTTCAAAAATATCTCAAAAATATAATTGGGGTTTGTATTCTTTTTTTTCTTATATTTGGTCAACTATAGCTCAAAGGGTTAGAACAAGTTTTGATCAAAAGGATCTATTCCTAAAACCCTAGTTTTTATGGATCATGGGGATGAAATTTTGTTATGGAGATGGTAAGATTGATGATAGAAAATGGTGGAATAAATTTATGGAGATTTTTTCTACATCATCAGATATTTGGATTTTCAATTTTTATATTGGTGGCCCTATATTGATTTATTTTTCGAGTTAGAAAAGGAAAGGTATAATTGGTCTCTGGAGGAACTAGAACAAGTCTTCATGGATAGATAAGAAAAAAATAAGAAGAGAAAGATGAAGAAGAAGAATGTATAGATAATAGTGAGGAATATTAAAAATCAGAACAAGAAGAAAATGTTGATGTTGAAGTTATTACACATGATTTAGAACAAGAGATAGTGGATCAAGATATGAGTTCAGATAGTGCATCTCTAAGGAAGGAAGCTTCAATATTTCAGTTTGAAGGGTGCATTCAAAGGTAAAAATTAATTGTTTCCATAAACCCTAAAAGAAAACATAACTTCATCAATATGGATATAGCTCAACATCTACATGTTCAAGTAAAGCATATCAAGGAATCTCAAGAGGATGGTAATAATGTTCAAGTTTTTGAAGATTTATAGATTTCTATGGACAAATATGTTGTGTATTCAGATTTTTATGCTTTAGATATGGATGGTATGGATATTATTCTAGGATATTCCTAGTTATAGACATTGGGAATAATCAATATTAATGTGAAAAATAATTCATGAAATAATGGTATGAGAGAAAGAAAATTACATTGCATGATATCACACTTAGCAAGGAAAAATGTAATGTAAAGCAAGATCGTGAAGATAAATATGGAGATGGTGAGGAATGGAATAAGGATGATTTAGAAGGAGAGGATGAAAAAAATGATCAAAATTAAAAAATGATTCATCTACTCAAGAGAAAAAAGAGATAGAAAACAAGGTGGAAGAGGAAAAGAAAGTTGAGGAAAAGGTTGATAAGGTTGAGGATTATAATGTTTCACCATATAGACACCCATATCATTATGATAGGAAAAAATAATGGAGACATGTTAGGACACATGAGGGAAGAAATCGATATGGATATAGAGGGAATTGGAGGAGCAATAATTATGCTTATACATGAAATCAATGGAGAAAAAATCATATGACATGAAATTACAAGAATATTTATTATAGATATACATGGATGTTAAGGAGGAAAACATATGGAAATGGATGGAATAGAGGAGTATACATGAATATATAACCAGGTTTGGAGAAGTGTGACCTAGAAATATCTCATATGGGTTATTGGATGATCAAACATGGTGACAGTGTGCACTAATTTAAATCATACTCACTATATGGCTTCTTCTTATGTTTTAGGGATGAAACAT
This sequence comes from Taxus wallichiana var. yunnanensis, assembly GCA_018340775.1. NCBI lineage: Eukaryota > Viridiplantae > Streptophyta > Pinopsida > Cupressales > Taxaceae > Taxus > Taxus wallichiana. The sequence continues at coordinate 2,677,452 of CM031237.1, forward strand.
GTCAAGGAGGGATGGAATGCTATGTTCATTAGGATATGATATTATAATCTATATGGGTTGATGAATATACTAACATGTGGCATTGATCCACCTTAGTTAGATATATGTTTATAACATATGGGATCACATAGGAATTAGTTATATTTGGTAATGAGTCACCCTACATTGGGATTATGTGTTACCCATCCACTAAGAGTAATGTATTTCCATATAAAAGATGTGAGTGGAATTTTGAGTATGTCATGAATGTATGAGTTGAGTCTTCTACTTGGTAGAGGTATATTGGAGGTGTCCCCTCAAGTTGATTTTCATCTTAGGATATTTTGGAGTTAATCCATTAAGGATAATTGTATGGTGTTTCCCTATTATTCTGCATATATTGAATATTTGGCAATCTTGGCCCACTAATATCTCATATGTTTTGTTATCTTCCATGATTATTCATTTAATTTTTGCAGAGATATTATCATGGTTATCATGCTTCTTCTTCTTCTTGTTGTTTTTTTGTGCCATGGTTTCTACCTAGCACATCCCCTTATAAATATATTTTCTTCTTTATGGACACCACATAAGACTTTTAAAGGCTATATACATACGTTCTCATCTTTCAAACATATGTATACATATTTTATTTTGATCCATACACTCATATTCTTCGTTGAACACACGTCAAAAAAGGAAAAAACATTAGGGGTATATTTTACATTTCTAATAAACACAAACACTTTTCTAGGCACAAAAATATGTAGAGGCAGACAAAAATACCTCAGAATTAGACCCTGAAATAGAAATCTAGTAAAATCTACATATGGTCAGAAACATATAGTTTAGGTAGGACCATATAGATCATTCTCATTCTATTATATGGTTTTTCCTATGGGGGACTTTATACATATATTTCAACTATTTCAGGTTGTTAGCACCGATACAAAATTTTCATATGGTTTAATACTCAAATTGACTCAATTTTTATATAAATTCAAGGGGCATGAAGTATTTCATTCTCTCTTTATCCATGGTACTTAGTTTCACTTCCATTTTTGGACATATTAGGGGCATGGTATCCTTTCTTCATTAGATATAAACACACAAAAGTTATACTCAATTATTTGACACATGGGAAGAATTGGGGAAACTTATTATCTTTTTTTACCGCATGTCTTAATTTAAAAAATTGGGCTTATATCCATTTGTAAAAGTATGGTCCGTGGGGTTATGGAAGGTATCAAAGTGGTTAATTTATTTATAGGTAGAATTTCCTATCCTCTTGTATTTAAGGGTGAGATATCGGGGTTGTTGAATATAATTTTTTTATTGATGGCAAATAGTTTTGAAGGGACTATACCCTGTTTACAAAGAAGGCCAAAAAGCTAGATATAGCAATCAAAGTATCAGCAAAAAAAGGATCAACATCCAGAATAGGCATTTGAAATCAACCGTAACCAAAAAGTTACATCAGGAGAAAACAGAACAAGTGTTGTAACCATGCAGCCAGAAAACAGCAAAAAAATAGCAAAAACGATGGAAAAGATCGGTGCCTACAGCAAAAAAAACAACCTTACTTCTTAGCTGCTCTGGTGATTTTAGATTTTATGGTTTGTAGAGAAGTGAAGAGGGCCACCGTAGTCATATGGGTGGGGTCCTTAGTATCAAGCTTAGCCAAGGTTTGGCTGCTCTCCTTGGTCATTCCCCACAAAGTCTCTGGAATCCCACTCAGCACAGTGATGTTGCGAACATGTTGTTCCAGAAAATCACTGATAGCATTAAAAATTTCCATACTATGCTCATGGCGATCCTTGGCTCTTCCCACTCGATTGTCCAAGGAATTCAACTTTTTATAGATGTCCTCCACTTGCTGGTTATCTATCTCAGTACCCTCATCAATCTTCCTTTTCCCTTTTTGCTTGGTAAGTCTGCGTCACTTCCTCCTTCAGCTTCATCATCTCCTTTTCAAGGTCATTCAGTCTTTGTATAGTGCTATTTTCTTTTGTGAGGCCTCTTCATGGCCAACACTGCTTATGTGTAGCAGGTTTTGTGTAACTTCCATATCCTTGCTGCTGAAGGATTCTGCTCAAAATTGGGGTTTCCAGCTTGAGCTTCTTCTATTTTCTGGTATTAGGCTTAGGGTTGTTGAATATATTTGATGCACAACATTCTTCCTTTATGAGGTGATTCAACTCCTCATCCTTTTATTTATTCTCTTTGGAATTTTTGTGTTGGGTTGGTACACCTAATGCATTAAAATATCTTGGAAAAAATGGGGAATGATCAACCCAAAATTCTCTATCTTAATTAAAAAATCCATAATTTTCATGGCACAAGAACATAAGCACATCCCTCCACAAAAAACCATGTGTATTCCTTCCATGTTTTGCATCTCTTTTGGAATATTTTATTGCACATTTATTTACATTACTTTCACTACATTTGAGTTAAAATTCAATTTCCTATCTTGGGTATTTAATACACTCTATTTTGTAGGTTTCATTTTGGATCATGTCAACATCAACATAATAGGATACTGTAAAAAAGTTACTCTGAGAAAAGAAAAGTTTATCTACACACTTAAGTATATTTTCCCTTTAAGCCTGTATTTTTAATTTCATACATAAAATGGGGGATAATGTAGACACTCAAATTTGGAAATTTTTCCTTTTCACTTTATCTATTTCACATCGTATGGACGGCTAAGTAAGAGTAGATACTTTTAAGTACAAGAAAATAGATCCCAAATGACGAATATCTAACCAATTGGTGGGAGAGGTTATTTAGACATTCCCCTAATGGGGAGGTTCTTTAGATATCCCCATAACGAGGGAGGTTCTTTAGATATCCCCGTAATGAGGAAGGTGGTTTAGATCTTCCCCTAATGAGGGAGGTTTTTGATATCACTTCATGCACTTGATTATCTATTCACACCTCTTTTCATAGTATTTGAAGTTTAACTACATAAAATACATATAGAAACATCCATGCTTATGCCCATGAAGTAAAACTATAATTTTCTCCCTCATATCCAAAAACATCGGTTTTGGTCATGATAAATAATTACATATCGACCTTATTATATTGGTTTAGACCAACATATTTTAAACTAATTATTTAAAGTCCATCACATTCTTACAAAAAATTTCCTTCAAAATAATATATAAGCAATTAAATCATACCTCATTTAGGGACCTATAACTTAATGAACTCCTCATGCAAAAGCAAGCACTAAAGCCACTAACTACAAATTAACTCATGAAAATCCATTAGGTTAGTACCCTCTACTTGTATGAATTATCCTCTAGGTATAAGAGTCTGCATATTCATCCTAAAATCAAGAAAAGTGACCCTTCCCAAGCATGTGAACAAGTGTGAAACTAAAACGAAGAATTTTAAAGCATGGTTGTCAAGTTTTAATTACAATAGGCTATATATTGCATGTTAGGAGAACGTCATGTGGTTTGAGACCTCTTTAGAGTAATGGTAATGTGGCGGTGCACATGAGTGACCAAAACCCACCTAAATGTTTTTTTGTAAGAATCCTTGCACTACAAAGGTTGGAAGGTTTGAGTAGAGTTTACAGAGCCATTTTTAAGGTGAAAAAAATACCAGTAAAAATGACATAAATTTATAGGTAGGTGAATAACTAAGGAAGTTGTATACCTAGATTTAAAGTAGGTGCACAAAACTATATAGAAGGGTTAGACCGTATAAAAACTATAGACTAAAGTGTGTAGTTTTGAACAAGTTGAGTTTTAGGTTATAGTTTCATTAACAAATAATTTCTAGTTCCAGATCTTCCTGTTCCAACATTCATACCACTTAGAAACTTCTAGATCCACACAATATAATATAAGTGCACTCTTTTCCTTTTGTTTTGATAGTTTTTAGATCAATGTTCACTTTTAAAATCATTCTTATGATTTTGTAATTAATGTAGGAAGTTAATTAAATCGGAGTATCCACCCATAACATTATTCCAATATTGTTTTATCAAACATTTTATAGTTAGAAAGGATATCTAGTATTGAATGATGTATTCACATTTACTAATGATCCCTACTACATTATATCTTTACTAGTTTTATAAACAAGGATATATATGTAATGGCATTTTAATAGTATGATAATCACTTAAATACGATATCATATTAAATATTTAAATTGGAATAGTAATACGGGAAAAAGGTCATAATACAAACCTTTTCATTAATTGATAACTTCCTAATCATTACATATTATATACTAGGCCTAATGACCTTATAATAATCAAAAAAGACACTTTTTATTTAATCAATGTAAATACATTATTTTATTTCAAGAAAATTGACAAAAAATGATTAATGCTAGTCAACTAATCCTTTCCTTTTCCCATATCGAGAATCCCTTGATTCCTTCATCTAAAAATGGTAATGTATGGAAATTTATATGGTCAGTTCTACTTGAACTGGCATGAAATTCCTTTCTCATTACCTTTTCTAAATATTTCTATATAATCATTATATAAAATCAATTCAACTAAATAACATCATGACGTTATCAAATAAAAAAATCTAATTTCACTAATAAAAAAATCAACATTAGCTACCTCATCATCATTTACTTGTAAAGGTAAAATTATTCCTTAATATTATCACAACCTACCCAACCTAGTCATTAATATGAAATATTTTATCATGACCTTGTTATAATAAATCAGTTAATATTAACCTTATAAAGAGAACATCTTTCCTTAACACATCAATAGAAATAATGTTTTTCCACAATAATATCAAACTCACTTTAGTTCCTTTTTTAATCCTTTATCAAGTATGGATAATGATTAACCATAATCCTTTCGGTAATTATAAATGATTACCTTTATACTTTCCATAGATTTAAAGTTTTAATACAATCATCATAGTCATATGTACATAAGTAATTCCTTACTTATTCTCATCAAAATAAATATTGACTTATCTTATTCAAGCTATCCCAAGAAATTGTTTTCCTATACGTATTTAAAAAGAGTAATGAAAGCACCTTATCCATCTGTGAGATGGAATAAATAATTACTTAATCTTTTCCAAGGTAATATTATGAATACCTTGATCTTCTTGAACCGAATAAAGATTTCTTTACTTCTTTTAATTTTAAACAAAGAATACTTGGGATAGCTCAAACATAATCACTATTGCTATAATCCTTTAGACAAGGTTTATGGTTCAAAAAAATAAAACTTATTTATATCAAATAATGCTTTATTCATAAAAATACAAGACCGAATCAACTGTATTGGCATCAGAGAGTGTTAACATACTTCATGCTTAATTTATATGGCATCTCTCCATGTTTATATCAGAAACACACAATTAAGTGAACTTGTTTTTAAGAAGAACCTGAATCCATCGTTCTATGAAAGAACTATAAGAAAATATTTCCCAATAAGCTTATTAGCCCAAGAAGGAAATTTATTACACCCCGTATCATGGGTAACCCCTAAAATCAATTAACCCCAAGTGATAATAATAAGAATAAATTTTAGATAAATCAATACAAAATCAGGTATTCGCATATATTCCAACTTCCCAGGTTTTTAGATAACCTTAAAATCACATACCTATATTTATATTATCTCAGGAATATATTTTCACACAAGTCAGGAGATTTAAACAAATTTTTATTTATGGATTTGAATTGGTGGAGTATATTGTCCAATGATTCATGGTTATGCCAAAACACTAGCTACAAAAACCCCAAAAATCCCCATTAGCAAATCCTTTAAGGAAGATATGTTCAATAAGTACAACATGAACAATCAAATCAATATTCCACAAATTTTATACACATAAATAAATACAAGGAAAAAATATATAGATAACCATTTTTTTCATTCACAAAAAACACCCAATAAACACAGAGAATTACATTCCATATAATCATTATATTCTAAATACACAAAAAAAAGAAAAGGAGGACAATCCATGCCTACAATGTCCAGAAAGCCTCTATAAAATTTTAGCATGACATCCCAACCAACACCATTAATTCAAAATCCCTGGTTCTCCAAATAAGACACCCATAATAAAACTAGATAACACAAAAACCCCTTGTCTATATTTTTAGTAATGAAAACCCTATATACTTAACTTTATTTTCCTTTATTCTCTACTCATAAAACTCCATAGAAATAGTTTAACATCATCATGCAAAGGCATGCAAGAATGATAAAATTATCTCGAGTTTGCATAACAAAGAAGTAAAAATGGAATGCAATTCATGCTAATTCGATATCTTCTCAAGAATTATTTGAGTTATTCAAAGACTATGACATGCATTGGATTCTTTTTTAATGTCATTATGTCACATTGTGGCTCCATTAAATTCTCCACCACTTTCAAACTCACTCACCAATTTTGGCAAGATGACGAATGGTCAAAATCCCTTTTAAAAAAAATAACTACTTGCATGATCATAATATAATTAGATAAATTACCAAGTTTAACTATTATGCATGCATGGGTTGACAATGAACCTCATTTTTATATTTTAAACATTTAAACCCATATCATTTAACCATAGTTGAATTAGTAATAACAAGTATTTTATATGAAATTTGAACAATGGTCGAAAAATAATACCTTCAATCATGTTTGGGTCAATATTTGACCAAACACACTCATTAACAATAATCGGATAAATTATTTTCTTGGGTCATTTTACCATTCAAAAAAATTTAAATAATTTTCAAAATATTTAACCATACTATTGGAAACCTTTAAATGATAAAAAATGGATATAAGTATGGTCAAAGACCATAGTATGGTGTTCACTTATAAGAATTATTTATATATATTTATCCCTTCACAACTTGCCAATGACATGGTCCTAGAGCATTCATAATTATATCCTTTTTTTCTTACATTGATGGTACCAAGACAACATCGCTAATGTAATCAATACTTACTTCAGTGTTACGATCAGTGCAAGACAATGTGTGAACCAATCAAGTTTCAAGCCATAGCATAGTGATATCAACACATTAGCAGGTTTAATTAAGTGTACTATGATTAAGCTACCAAATGGTTCCATCAATAATCGAATTTAAATAAACCATTTTAACACTTAGCTGCAGAATAAATACTTATTTATTCTGATAGAACCAAAGTATTATGAAACCAAATTTAGCTTTTACTTGAATGATCTCAGAGTTTACCTTGATCCTAGGAATTGCATTTTTACCTTTTTCGATCATTAATTTTTCACATACTCATTACTAAGGACCATTATTATAACTTACAACCTTTGAATTCCATGATGAAAAATGATGGTTAGTATCATATATTCAAATATATACTATATTGAATAATATTATTACAACTATGTATGGATCCTTCACCTTATGCAATAACTATTTCCAACTCAGAGATAATACTTTACAGCTAAGTATATATTATCATTCATGACTTCCAAAGAACTCACGTACTAGTATATCCATAATAATTACAACAACCCAACAAGGTACCCAATATCTTGAATAATTATTCCATACCAAGTTATTAATTCCTATCATACAACATAACAAGGTGTAATACATTAATCATTACCGATATGAAAATCATGTACCAAAAACATCACGTGATAAATATATACAAAAATCTAAGCCAAATAAGGATATTTCGTTAATGTTGGGTACGTTATGGGTGTTGAATGAAAAGTGTCAATGTGTAGTTATATATGAAGCTACACATGAATGCATACATCCTCTTTAGGATAACACATGCTTGTGTGGATGCATATATAACTATGTAAAAATCTTATTTTCCATCTCTCATAACCCACTCCCCATCAATGAATTATCCCTAATGATGAAACAAAATGAAGTTGTAAGATGTGACATGATTGAAGTGTGAAATAGGTTTAACAAGAAGGTGCTCAAGAATAGAAGGTAATGCCACTGAAGTAGAACTGTTAGAGTATGGGTATGGATCATTCATTGAAAGAATGTCCATATGAAGTGAAGGCACAAAAACAACCCCCACAATAGTAGAAAGAGGATCCACAAGAAGAGGTGGATCAGTGATGGTCTCCAAAATTGATCCTAAAATTGATGAAATTTTTTTCCTCAATCACGGACCCCTATAGGAATTAAATTCTTTTCCAAACTTACCCCATTAAAATCAACTTAAATTAATGCAATAATTCAAGTACATTGCACACAGGTTGATAACGGAGTTTGGTAGAATGCCTACATCTCAGGTTCCTTAATAGAATTGATATATTATCAACTTTAAATGACTATAATAAATAATAAAATCTAATCATGATAATATTTAATACATAAAAATAATAATATGTATACCAAGTAGTGACCCTAGCTGATATATTTGATCCAAAGTAATCTCCTTTAGTCAAAAATTCCTTTGGTATACCAATTGGTCTTCAGATATCTCCCAATTGATTCTTCGGGCTCTGCATTTTGAAGTGTGGCTCAAATGTGGCCTATTGGGTAGTTTGATTAACTCCCAATAACAATATTTCACCTATTAAAATAATAGGTTTTATTTTCATCTTTCCAATAAAAATTAATATCAGTCCTTAATGAATACGATGCCTATAGGATATAGGTCTCAACTCTTCATAATACCTATTTTAAAATAGGCCTTCGAGTCTCCATAATATCACCTCCACAATCACCTTCGAACTTCATGTCATCCTTCTTGGCTTGGGCTCGAGTATGTCTTCTCGGAGAGAATTCGAACTTCAAAATATTATTTCACCTATTAAAAATAATAATAATGCCTATAATAATAGGGCTTACATATTTTCATGCCTATAATAATAGGCCTTAGCTCCAAATGTGTCTATGATAATATAGGACTTATTTCTAAAAAATGTGCACCTTCACATTTTATTATGGCCACACATTATAACACCACCACATTTTCCTATTAAAATAATAATAATAAGAATTATAAATATTTCTCCAACATATTCTCCCCCTCCTTTGAGCTCTAAGAAAATAGCTTAGAGTTGTGTGTTTTTACAATGTACCCGGGTCCCCTATTTATATTGATTAAGAGCCCAAATTATAAGGATATTTGATAATATCCATGGCTTATTTTTTTAAAGATCCTATAATAATCCTCAACGGATTAGTCTTAGCCAAATTTTATGTGGCAAAAGAATCATTTAGCCACTAAATATTTAATCTTCTTCAAATAATATCATAGCCTTAATAGGCTTTGAGCAGGTTAATAGGGATTAATTCCCTTTTTTAAGCTTTTAAATAAGCTTAAACAATATTTGAAAACATCAACCCCATAATAATATCCGCTCTTCATGGATGAATTAGCTTTATGTGGGGAAATCCTACATTATATATAAGCCTTTTTAATAGGCTTTATCCACCCAAATTTATTCTCACGCGGACTTTTCCTCTCTTTTTTTAATAAAAGATTATAAAACCTCTTATATGGGTAAAAACCATAAACCCACCTTTAATGCCACATGTATAAATAATAAATCCACGTGGTTACATGTAGATTTTCCACATGTCAAATGTAGTTGTGTAGCTATGTCACATGTCACCATGTCATTTGTCCATTTGGTGTATCCTTCGGTTGTTGACTACCAATTAACCAAACTTTGACCAATCATAACTTTCGCATACAGACTCAGATTTGGTCTGTTCAAAATGTGTTAGAAAGGTCTTGGAGAGCTCTATGCAACATTGCTAACATTAGATGATTTTAAAATCATCCATTTTTATGTTGACCAACTATTGACCAAAAATTGACCGGTATCGGATGTGCATACATACTCCATTTTACGTTCAAATAGTTGACTTGATGACTCTCGAAGTCAAATTTTGCATTATGTCAATCTTAGGAAGTTTAGGGAATATATGTCCTCCACATAGACCTTCAAATAATGGATATGAATGAATCCTCCTAAACACATATAGAATAATAAGAAACTCCTTGTACTGCATCACAAGAAGGCACTGTGAAGAGACAACTAATGTATGATAGATACTCATCCTAAGAGGGTGGCTCAAAAAATAAAAGAGAAATGTTTAACAAACTTATGAATCATCGAAACACAAAGTAGGAGGAGTGGAAATGGCCTCAAACCCTGAAAGTGGAATGGAGGATGATGCAATGAAAGTATGAGGCTAGAAGAATATTTCCTGATGTATGATGGGAAGAGAGGAGTGTCAACATTCTATGAAAGGTGGATGAGAGAAGGAGGAGAGGATTCCTCATCTTTACTCTCATCATCATAACTAGAAGAATGATCCTCATCATTATGGATAGGAAAAGAAATTTTGTGTCAACATAATTTTCATCACAAGAAGAGGAAGAGGAGAAAAAATATGAATAGGAGAAGCATCAACGACAATCTCGAAGGGTATCCAAATAAGGACTAAAGAATTTTATAAATAATGTGAGGACACTCCATGTGCACCACATGATGGTGGAGAGGCCTAGAAATGTATGTCAAAAATTACCAATTACCATGTTACAAGTTTCAAGAAAGTCTTCAAGCTGATCATAATCAATGGAAGTGGGTATTTGTCCATATAAGTAGAGATAAAGGTCATCATGAATAAGAAAATATTTCCATGCTTGAATGCCACAAAGTGCATAGTTAGCCCTACCAAGAAGAAGAGGTGGAGGTTGTAATGTAGAAATGATCCTATGAAGCATAGGTCTAGGAAAATAAATCTCCATGGTATATTTACATAAAAAAAAGAAACAAGTGTAGAATACAAGGAATGAAGGGTGTAATAATAAACACAAGGTTAAAATATGTTAGACTCAACTAAGAATGTGTATGCATGCAATACAACACCCAAAAACAATGATAATACCCCTATTTTCTACACTTTATAAACAATGTGTTGATTATAATAAGGTGTGTTTGTGTGATGTGAGAAAATTGACTACTCACCTTGCAGTAGGTGATGAATCATGCAAGAGTGGAGGTCACAAGAAGTCTCAATCAGAATAAAAGGAATAACACATAAACAAGAACAAAAGGGTATAAGAAAGGAACAATGAGACAAAACAAATTTTGGTGTGAGAAAAATCATCTCACGTCACGGCAGAAACGCCCTTGATATAAGACTATGGTGGTGGACGGGATCACTAGTCTACAAACAATAATAAAGGAAATTATAATGCAAAAATGAGCTCAAGATGAGTCTTGAATACCTATAGGATGTAGTAAGGGCTCCTGGAAGGAAAAAAACCGCTAGTAGAGGCACTACACACTCCAACAAATAGTTAGTAGTAAAAACATCTAATAATGCTATAAATTGTAATTTGAATTTTCATGGTTAACTTAATTTAAAAATTAAAGGAAAAAATGACTATAACATTATAAAAATGATAAAATTTAATCTAATAATTAAAATTAAAGATTAAAGGCCTAATGATTAATTAGGTCTTTACTTAAGAGAATTAAGGCTCCAAATATTAAATTAAAGACCCAACTTTACCAAACTTACCCCTTACCTCCTAATAAAGACTAAACACCTTATTAAAAAGGACCACCTCAATTGAAATAACCACCTTAAGAAAAATCATGACCATTTTTCAAAAATCATAAACACAACTATACAAAATAATAAAACAATATCAAAAAATAAAAAAATAGGGTAACGATGACAATGCCTCGATTAATGTGCTCATTGGGAAGAGAGAGGTGGAGATCCCAAGTCAAGGGGACTCGATGAGGTTCTCGGGATCCCAAGATGAGATAGCTCAATGATCGATATGGTGGGTCAATTGGGAAAACATGATCGGGAGGTTGGAAAACTACCCGAGGAGATTAGGCATGTGTTGTCCCATGTTTTGCAGGGGCAAAATTCACTAGAAAATAGGACAATTATGCCACAATATCAAAAAAATTTGAAAGTCATACCTTCCCGAGACACCCCTAGGCCATTTCATCCATATTTCTATCCCTATCATATAATAAAATTGACCCCTAAGTGATTTTCATGTATCCCCTAGGTGATTTAGGAATCAAAAATCATTCAAGGAACTTTTGGAGCAAAACATTCAACAATGAATTTTGAGCCATTTTGGGAAGGGTTATCATCAACCTTCCTATGACTAGTGCATCATCCCTGGAGAATATATAAAGGATAAAACCCATCATGGAGGAGTATTCAAGAGCTAAAAATTTTGTGGAACTTTTTTGGAAGATTTTGGGAAGTTTAGAGGTTTTGGAGCTAATTCAGCGAAAGTAGATTTTTGGGCCTAAAGGAGCCTGCACTACGAAAGAGGACCTGAACTTCAAATAAATATTATGGGATATCCACAATGAGTTTCAAGACAAAAAAATTACCTATGGAAATAATTTTCAATACTCTACATGGTGGAAAAGACAGGACATCTTGAAACCCCATGCATTTCTCTAGGAAACTCATTCTTTTGGCACATAGCTGGCGGTCCAAAGAAAAAATGAGAAATTTGGAGTTTTTTAATTCTTATTAAAGCCTTTATACCCCCACCATTATTATCATAAGTTGTTTTTCATGAAAAATAATATAGGGAAGCACCTAAAAGTTCACCCAGGAGGTCAAGTTATGACCTTCCCAAGTCTGCTCTTAAGGTACGCTCTTCGGTACTTAACCACATTTCCAAAGGAACACGTGGCATAACCAGGTTAAGGATAATTTTCATGTCCCATTACACCTTTTTAAAGGTACATGAGGTGTAAATTTTTTTCCCAACCTCATTTTATACCCTTGGACCCTCATATGACCTCTGTGGAGCCTAAGCAAGCCAATTTAGCCCTTGTGCACCATTCCTTAGCACCCTCCGTCATCGAATCACACTCTGCCACTTGTGAAGCTAGATTGAGGGGAGATTTTTTTGAAAAAAATTACCAAACACTTGGGACAAAAATTTCACCCAACTCCATGAAGCTTTGAAAATTTAAAATTTTGTAATTTTATAACTATCGTGTTGCTTCCTCCCTGTGCGTGCGAGAAACTCCACTGCCAGAAAGAAGATTTATTTTTTCTCCATTACCATTTCTTATATTCCTTGATTACTTCATTTAAAATCCTTTTCCATTTCTCCATTTATGTACATCCTCTAAACCCTCACTTTTCCAGCCGGTACCATGGTCATTTTTTTCCAGAAGCTTCCATGACCAAGAAACGAAGAAATCTTCATAACTCATGAACCATGAATCGAATGCCCTTGAAATTTTGGCCACATATCTTCCTCCATAAAAATACAAGAATAAAAAAACATAAAATTCAAATATTCCTCAAATTATTAATGGCATCAAAATCAAAATTTGTGCCCTAGCTTCCTCTTCCTTAGATTTCCCATCAATCCGGAGAGCGGGTGAAGCTAAAATTGTGAACACAAACTCCAGAGAAAAACCTATCCCGATGGATTTGAGTTCATTGAAATCAAAGGTGAAAAATAACCTTGTCAAAAATCTCAAGACTCCATTAATGGCCACTATGATAGCTTCATGTATGAAGCTTCACCAGAAAGAAATTTGTTTTTTATTTATGAGCTTTCTAGTGAGCGAAACATAGTGAAAATTGGAGTACGAGATTGCGACGAAGAGATGAATCCAAAAATATCATTCCCATTACAAAGAAAGGCCATTTTGGAATTAATAAAAATATCATATCTTACATTCTCCCACATAATAAAAATAGTAAGTCTCCTAAATTTCAAAATCGAGCACTCAGAATAATCATAGAAGATGTGAAATGGAAGGCAAGGAAAAAACGACAATTTTCCCAAAATAGCAGGTCCCTAAAAAGCAACCTACTAAAAATAGAAATGTGCTAAAAATTGCAATGAATCTGCAATGGAAGATGATGGAATGTTTTAGGATGTTGAGAAGGTGAAATTAGAGAAAAATAGGTGATATTTCCTAAAATAGCAACTCCTGGCCCTAGGGTCTAAAAATAGATAGTTTCACTCCTAAGTATAGAAAGATGTAAATGAAATATTTTCACTCATCTTTCCACTTTTTATACTCTCCATGGGATAATGGGATGGTTTCATGGCTCAAACAAAGGAATGATAAATTCACAAGGGTCCTGGAGGCATCATTTTGAGTTCAATCATGTTCAAAAGCATAGTAGAGCATCGTAGGGCACAATAGGTGGATCCATCACCATCTCTCAGTGAGATGGGTGATTTGAAAAAAATTGGTTTAAGTAATCATAATCAAGTGTCAAGGAGTATTTTTGTGATCATTTTCCATGTTTATCCCAGAATCACATTAGAAGGTCCCAAAACAATGTTTTTAAACACTCTTTTCATGGTCCAGGGTGTCCGTGCATCATCATTATCGAAAATTTATTCATCAAAAGCATAAGTGTCCTCATTCATGTTATGGAGAAACCTCTCCCTTATCTTTTCTCTTTCTCCATCTTCTTTCTCTCCCCTTTCTAATCCTTCATTGGGCATAATCATTGTATTTTTCTCATTCACTTAAGTGACTTTATAAAGTTACATTGTAAAAGTCCCTTTAATTTATAAAAAGGGAATTTATTTCTCACTTCTAGGAAGGTGAAAATGTCATGAGTTGAATGAGACTATGAAGATTCATGTGGGGCATAATCGAATATTCAATTCACATTGCTATAAATTGGGATGGCTTCTCCATTCCAAAGGATCCTAAAAATTCTATTTTTTGAAGAATTTCCACTTTGTAGCCATTGTGAATTGTAGTTGTTGAGCATTGGATCAATGAACAAGCCATAAAATCTAAAATTTCTTCCACTTTATCTTTGTTTCCTTTCTTTTTAAAAATAGTGTAAATGCCAATTAAGGAATCTACTTTCCAATATGTATCATGTGTGCAGCTTTGTATGCATGGTTTCCTCTCATCATTGACATGATAATCACAGTTGTTATAGGAATTTCATGGTTATTATATTTTCCTCTTTTAACACTTTGTAAGAATACTTACGCAAGAGATTTTTATCTTTGATAGATGAATCTAAGAACTTGGTGTCTCAATTTTTCCATCTCACTAGATAGATTCATTGTGTTTCCTCTATATTGAATGTTGAACTACTCTGGTTACTAGGTGTGAGCTCTGCAATCCTACTCACAAAAGTAATATTCCTTTCATAATTTCTCTCCTTTACCCTCATCATTGTAATTTCCTCCCTTGTACCTCATACAAGCACTTTATCATAGGTTTAGTGGAGTGTCCCTGTGTGATCCCCAACCTTCATGCCAACTAACAACATTTAGTTTAGGTTTAGATTAGTCACATTCAATAATGAGAGTTGTGTCATTCAATCTGAGGGGCGTAGCAATGTAAACATTAGTGGAGACATCTAATTTTCCATAATGACAAATTTTCTCACCACAACAAGATAGTCCAAAGAAAATAGTTGAAAACTTGGTGTGGAGTGAGTCGTGCAAGGAGAGTCGGGTAAAAGGAGTGGGTCAAAGGAGGGAATGGGAGAGAAAATCCTAGAGCGAGAGGGTTTAGCATGTTGCAAAGTGTAACGACATGTACAAGATCTTAGGTGAGGATGAACCAATGGATGAAGGTTCGAAACAAACCATAATGGGAGATAGGGCTCAAACAGAGCGATTGATTGAGTTATCTCAACACATAAATAATGGGGGAATAAAACCAATCAATGTAATGAAATAATCAATCACACAACCAAAATCAATAGGGGCATATCGATAGGTTAAAAATAATAATTATCTTGTCAAAAAGATAAAATAACTCACAGGATCAAATCCAATGCAACTCGACCCACAACCAAGGCAACTCAAATCTAGAATAAAGGGAATTTTAGATAAGGAAAAATAAATAACTCAACTAGCATTGTAATGTAGGAGCTCGAATCGAATCACAACTCAATTCAAAAATAATCCAATGCAAAAATGCAAGGAGTGAACTAGAGAAACTCAACTCACTTAGCTAAGGAACAAATACAAATTGGATGCAATGCAAAAATAATACAAAAATAGCTTGTAGAGGAGCTCGTCCGAGCTCTACGGGAGCTCGACCGAGCTAGATAGGAGGTGATGACATAAAAGGAAAAAAACAAGAAAATGAAAACCAGGCGAGAGGAGGCCAAATCCAAAGGTCCAAACACAATTTTTTTTTAAATCACTTTTAATTAAAAATTAACTAATAAAACTAGATTGTAGAAAATACCTCCAGATTTAGATTTTCCCTCCAAAATTAGTATGCAACTTGAGATAGCTATGGATGAGAAACACCTAAAACTTGCACATGCACAACTAGAAAATCAACACAAACTGTAAAACACAAGATTATTAAATATGTTAACAAGATTCCAAAAATGAATGAAAACTTGGATGAGAAACATGAAAACCAAAAAAAAGTAATCAACAACTAAAAAACGAGTGCACATTTATCAAAAAATGTATTTGATACCATATCAGATTACTCTACAAGGATCATACAAAACCCCATGAACATTGAAGAGGTTACACTTCCAATGGTGACATGAACACTCTAAGTAATCAGTAAGAACTCGAATCATAAATTAAAATCAAGCATGAAAGAATAGAGTCTAGCATCCTCATACATCAAAATAAGATTGTATATATATGAGTTCTTTGTAGCTCCCGTGCATGACACATGGACACATGAAACCCTAATTACACCTAATGATCTATGATATCACTAAGTGAGATGACTAACCACGTGAGGTGGAAAATACATCGAGTGATGACAAGACAAGTCACATACACCAACAATTGTTATCACAAAAAGTTATAACCTTTACTTATTATCCTAAATGGGATATAAAAATCATGGGTAACATGGAATTTCTCCAAGTGTGGTACCATTAAGGTTGATAAAAAATCCTAGAGATGGTTGGTTCCTTCTGTTTCAACCCACTAAAAATTAACCTACAACTTTAAATTTAACTAAACTAAATCTAAACTACAAACTTACACGGACTAGGGTTGGAAAGAGAGAATAAAACTACAAAATGAAAGGGAATGATACACCAAATCTATAACATGGTTTAAATAAGACCTATAGAGACACAAATGTAACCACATATGCAAGAATTAAAGAACGTAGAGTTTTGCAAGATATAAGTAAAATACATTTAGAAGAGAGAAAGATGGCAGAGATTCACATAAAACATATGCATTCAAAGGAATAAACCACAGTTGCATGTCACTGAAACATTTCATTTTAGTTTACAAACCATAGGTTTACAAAACTTGCAAGATATGCGATTATAGAGTTACGAAGGTGGGGAAACGTCTAAATCCAAGGGGAAGATCCAAATCATGTACATAAGAACTTGATTTTTGTGCAAAATATCTTACTTATATATAATATGAGGGTAAGAGGAAGGAGCCACCAAATAACCATACATGACCCATTTCCACCTACCCAATACCAAAGGCCATCATTTCCTATAGTTTTTAGTATGGAAAACCTTGACTCCCTACACAAGTCATTAGATACTTCAAGTGGAAGTAGGACAAGGGATGAACACCATCAAGAAATGAATTCTAGTAGGTGAAGTGGTTGAGATGTCTAAAGATATTTAAACTACACATTTCTCCTCAAATATAATGTTTGAAAGTTTCCTTGAAACAAATCCATTTTCCTCATTTCTTGATTCTAAAATGGAGCTCACGATAAGATGATTCTAAAGCTACCAATGATTTAAAATGTATAGCTCGAGACAAAAGTTATTACCTAAAAATCATCCTTGGGTTGACCTAGATTGGTTTGTGGGGAATAGGAGGAACTAGGGAGATGTACCTCATGGGCCCTAAAAGGATGATTTAATGTTTTACTTTTGACGGTGGGGAATAAGGTGGTAAGAGGAATTGAGAAATGGGGAAAAATTCTTCCTATGCTATTTGGGCTCGACTTACCTACATCGGTTTGAGACTCTTGTGCCTATCTCCTCAATTCATATGAATTGTTTAATCAACAAAATGATGGAATGAAGGAATTCTCTAGTTATGCCCCCAAACTTGACATGTCGATTTACCTATTCTTTTTATGTATTGTGGATGAGGTGGGTATTTGGGGAACAAGAGGAATAAAGGAACGATTCCTCATGTTACTCCAAAAGTCAATCGCCTATTTATTTCCTATTTTTTAGAAAATTTAATAGTGTTTTTGGCATGGGAATCTTGGTAAGATAGAGAAAAAGGTCTCAAACATGACAATTTTTCCTGAAAACATAATTTTTTCTAAAATACATCACCACGACTAATTTTTATACCTTTCTCTAACCTATTTGTATTATATAAGTCTAAGATGAGTTTTCGACAGTTGTCAAAATAACCCATGGGGTATTTTGGATAAAATTTTGGTGAATCGTTGGGGAAATATACTTGTTAGATGGAGATATGTTTCTGAAAGAATCCATTAGGCATGGAGTTAAACATGGAAAATTGAAAACTAATGTGAGACTTGAAATTTTTACCCGTGAACCTACATGGACTTGTTTTTAAAGTTGATCTTCTTGGAATTATGGATGAATCTTGTAAAATATCCTAATATTATGATTTTTTCCATGTTTGGGGCATAGAAAAAGTGATTTGTGATTGATCTGGTATTTAATGAGAGTGAATTTTTTTGAAATTTATTTCCCTTCTAATTTCATGAAGTTCTATTTGGACCATATCTTTTTCAGAGTCCTCAAACAACTCTACAACTAGAAATGACACTCGAGAATAACAAGAACACCATAAAAATAACTTAGGGAAATAAAAACTATAATACCAAAAAGAAAATATGTTGAAGATAACTTTGGAAAAGTGAAAGCTAAACTACTATGTGCAAGTCATGACTTTTTCTTCAGAAGCAATGTTTGAGATAAATCCCATTGAATGGGATATGAATATCCTCTCCATCCAATTTGACAATTAGAAAGCATTATTTGATTTACATCTTGAAATAAAATAGTGTCCACTCCATATTGTATCAAATTTTGAGTGCTTACCTAGTTTGGATTTGTCTTGGTACCATTTAAGGACAAGATCTCCTTCTTGGAAACTCTAGACCATTGTTTTCTTGTCAAAACACTTTTAAATATGAACTTGATCCTTTTCTATTTGATTTTATTTCATGATTTATCAACTCTTATAGCTACATGAACTCAAAATATCTAATTTACATGGCCTCAACCTTAAACATTTCTAGCTTCTCGATGAAATATAACACCGCAAACTCAAGAGATGTTGGTAGCTTTTCTTCCTTACCATAAACCAACTTGTAGTATGAGATTCTAGTTGATATTTTGGGAGTGATCCTATTAGACCATAAGGATGATTTTTAATATTATGTTCCATATTATTTTATTTTCATTTAAGGTCCTCCTTATGTTTCTCAAAGGTTCTTGTTGGTTGAATCAGCCTAGCCATTACCTTGGGGTTAATAGTTTGAAGATGTGCTTGAGTAGATTCCATTTTTGATAGACCAATCATAGATATTTGTGCCAAGGAATACCAAATCATTATTATATATTATCATTTAAGGAACACCAAACCTAGTTACAATTATTTCATAGAATCTATGATGTTGTCTTAATTTTCTTCCTTTAATGCAACTACCTCTTTCCATTTGGTGAAGTAATCCATGGATGTGAGGATCCACTTATGATCTAGAATTGAATGCAGATTGATTACTCTAATAAAAATAACCCCTATTATGTGAATGGTTGATCTAATGAGATAGATGAAAGGGTAGAGATGTTAATTTCTCATTTCCTATGAATAAAGCACACTTTTTTACATTTTCTCACCCATAAATTGAAGTATTTAAAGAGATTGGGTCAGTAAGAACCAACTTCATAATCTAAGAGATATAGTCCTTGGAGAAAAGTTACCTCCTACTTTTGCATCATGAAACTCAAGTAAAAATTTCTCAACTTGATTTTCCTTAACATGCCTCAAGAGAACACCATTCACATAATTTCTAAAACAATATCATTAACAAGCATATAAGGAATGAATTTGAGCTAAAATATCTTCCTTTCACCTTACTCAAGTCCTTAGGACATTGTGAATTTGGAGAAAGTGCACTATATTATGCATCCAACAAAAGTGAGTGAAGTAATAGTTAGTTGGTTGATGATGAACAATCTCCTCTTCAATCCTCGGCTCTATAACTAGTTTCTCACATAAATATTTTATTTGAAATAACTTATTTAATTTGATATCAACATCATGTTCCATCACCTTGGTTATCCAGCTAGATATTTTCTCATTCAAATCCTTATTCAAAAGAAAATATTTCACACTAGCATGTGAAACCATAAGATGGATCTTGTTGTTAGACACTAAATATCTAAATTTATTCAAACTTCGTATAATAGATAAGATATGTTTCTCAATGAATGAGTACCTTGATTCATAATATTATAGACTTTGGTTGAAGAATGTAATTGGTTGCTCTTGACCTTATTCATTCACTTACACTAGTATGGTGAATATTGTATCTTGACCTCCAAAGGCATACAAGGTGAAACCCTTCGTGAAATCAGGATTGATGAGGGATGGGGCTTATGAAATTTCCTATTTTGATGGTATAAAAAATTTCCTTTCCTTACACATTCCATCTAAAAGGCATGTTTTTTATTTATCATAGATGTAAAAATATTGAAAAGATGGGAAAAATTTGTAACGAAATGCCAACAAAGTTGATTCTCCATAAGAATATTTACAATTCCTTATTATGACTAGGTAATGAAAATGAAAGGATAAAACTTACCATTTTTGGATCTATTTTAAGACCTTGGTTGGAGAAAACATGGCCAAAAATATTACCTTCATGTGTTAGTTACAAACATATATATCTTAGGATTAATAAAAACCCCAAACTATATACATGTTTTAAATACCTATTTGAGATATAGTAGATGGTCATTTACATCCTTGGAGAATATAATGATATTATTAAGTAGATAAGAACAATGTTAATAATCAACATCTGGAATTCATATCCATAGCTCTTTAAAATGTTTCGCATACATTACAAAAACCAAAGATAATTTTCTTATAGACATATGTTCCCCTCTTCTTTGCCTCTACTCTATCAATAGATTCATTCCTTTTTATTAAAATGGAATGGATGTTGAATGCCTCTAAATTTTCCAAAAGATACCACACCCTATGCTACTAGGATTTTAACAAATGGTTTTTGGCTACATTCAAACCTCCTACCTAATCCACAAGTAACTCGATGTCACCAAAATATTGTAGTTATTTGACATTTGTATTTTTACAAATTGTAAGCCATGGATAAGAAACTCATACTCATCTAAGTTGTTGGAACAAGTAAATTTAAATCTCAAAAGCAAATATATAATTCACACATGTCGGGATATACAAGCATTACACCACCTCCAAAACCTTTTTTATTATTGAATCATTAAGGAACATATGCCATATGCCATCCTTTTTCTCATTTTCCTTTATAATACTCATAATGGTTGAATTTTAATCATGCAAGTTGTTGGTATCCAAATTGATTCTCCTATGTGAGGATCGAGCAACATCAAAAATTGGCGGGATGATTAGAGATAGACAAATCATGATATAAGTCGTTTTGTAGCCAGGAGGGATTTAGTTAACTCTTTTCCCCTCAAGCATTGGAGAAATGAATAGAACCTTATAAAGGGTTTGATCTACCCTCACTACTTTAGGTTGTGCCTTCAACCAGGGTGAGAGGACTTGTTCTATAACCTGTATTGGTGAAGGATATCAAGATATCCTTCTTTGCACAATCTTCATGAAAACCTTGAGAAAATATGATCAATACAACACAATCTAACTCTCACGAGTTGTGACACTAGAGAGTGAATATGTTTCCTGGACAAGGTTCGGGTTACTAAAGATAATAATTAAAACCTAATTGTTTCTACATATTTTGGCAATGGAATTTGTTAAATATTTGTGGATACACAGTACAAACAAGGGTAATTCATGTAGGATTTATCATTTGATAAGTTTTTTGGGGAATTTAAGCAAGATAAAGTTGATTATACTAGATCTTTGAGAACCTTTACAAATATTGGAAAACTCATAGAAAAAATGCTTCAAAATAGCCAAAATATTCCTTCAACTAGAAGATGTGTACCAATGGAGACTCAAAGATGCACGATTTCATACAATCTTCAAGAATTCAACACAAAGGATCATGTTAAAGAGTCAATTAAATTAGAAGTACTTGATTCATTGTGCCTAAGATACACTCGTAGACTTACAAACAATATTTGTCAACATAGTGAAAGTAAAGTGATTTTAAATTTTTTATTTCATTACCAGATGAAATCTCTTCTCATAATGAATTGTAAATTCCACAATACTATCACAAAGATAATATATTGTGTGATTTAAAGGATATTAACATAATTTTGCAACAAGAACACAAAAACTACTTTAAAACATTTTTAAATAAAATAAATCATAATTATGCTCATGATCAATAAAAATTCATTCAAGGTTCATTAGATTCATTAGCAGGGGAAAGTTTCTTTAACAATCTCATAGCTTGTCAATGGTTGTACACTTACAACCATCTTGACATGATTAAATATAAAAACACGGGAAAATAAACAATTTTCTCATATGATCTCTCGGGGGCATTTCATTGTTGGTATCCAAATTGATTCTCCTGTGAGGGCTGAGATGCATCACAAAACTAGAAGGATTCTTAGAGAAAAAAATCTTGATATAATTTCATTTTGTAGCGGGGAGGGGATTCAGATGACTCTTTATCACTCAGGTGTTGGAGAAATGGATAGCACCTTATTAAGGGTTTGATCTACCCTCACTACTTTAGGTTGTGCCTTCAACCAGGGTGAGAGGACCCATTCTGTAACCCGTATTGGTGAAGGATATCAAGATATCCTTCTTTCACAATATTCATGAAAACCTTGAGAAAATATGATCAATACAACACAATATAACTCTCATGAGTTGTCACACTAGAGAGTGGAGATGTTTCTGGACAAGGTTCTAGGTTACTAAAGACAATAATTGAAACTTGATTGTTTCTACATATTTTGGTAGTGGAATTTGTTAAATCTTTGTGGATACACAGTACAAACAAGGGTAGTTCATGTAGGATTTATCATTTGAGAAGTTTTTGGTGGGAAGTTAAGCAAGATAAAGTTGATTATACCAAATATTTGAGAACCTTTACAAATATTGGAAAACTCACAAACAAAATGCTTCAAAATAGCCAAAATATTCCTTAACCGAAGGTGTGTATCAATGGAGGCCCAAAGATGCATGATTTCATACACTCTTCAAGAATTCAACACAAAGGCTCATGTTAAAGACTGAATTAAATGTTGGAAGTCCTTGATTCATCACACCTAAGATACACTCATAGACTTACAAACAATGTTTGTTAACATAGTGAAAGTAAAGTGATTTTATATTTTTATTTCATTACCAGATGAAATCTCTTCTCATAATTAAATTGCAAATGCCACAATACCATCACGAAGATAAGATCTTGTGTGATTCAGAGGGATTTTAACATAAGATTGTAACATGAACATGAAAAACTATTTGAAAACATTCTGAAATAAAATTAAACACAATTATGCTCATGCTCAACACAAATTCATTCAAGGTTCATTAGATTCACCAGTAGGGGAAATTTTCTTTAACAATCTCAGAGCTTGTCAATGGATGTACACTTGCAATCATCTTTACATCATTAAATCTTAAAACCCAGGAAAATAAATAGGTTTCTCAGATGGTCTCTCGAGAAAATAGTTTTTATTAAACTTTCTCAGAAAACTTAACCCCCTTTGTGCATGATTCTTTCATGCTTTTATATCACTTTCCCCCAAAAACAAGAATATTTTGAGGAATACTTTGTTTGTTACAAATTTGTTCTAGAAAGTGATATTTACAATTTACATCCAAAAAAGCTGCTAGGTGTACAAAAGATGAGTCTTTCTAATTATTTCCATTGGTTACTTTAAGCTGGGGCATCCAGTTGTCTCTTTTGAAAAATTACCTGTAGCTTCCTTCTCCTCATTTCTTTCGATGCATCCTACTCTCTTTGGATCTTGCTCTGCTACATATTACCCTATTGGATCCTACTCTACTGGTATCCTAGCTATATAGGCATATTAGTTTTGGAATAAATCGTTCACTTCATCTTCATCAAACCCAATGTGTTTGGAAAATCAATGTTTTTCTTGATACTGAATTCAAACATTGGGCCATTTTTGCTTATAATCCAATGTTATAGCCTTCAACTCCTCAATTTTATTTTAAATATTCTTCATAGTTTCAATAGTTTTATAAGAGAAGTTATTTTCTAAATATTATTTTCAAAATATTTAAGTAAAAATGAAGTTTTAAATCCCCATAACTCTTTTAAATTTATCCACCACCATGTCCTCCAATATTCGATCAATTCCATCAAAAAATCATCAACCAGTCATTTTGACCTCCGGACCTTTTCTTGATTCCATTCAAGGTATCTAACATGATTTTTGTTAATTCTTCAAGAGCATATTGGCTTCCTTTACACTCTTTTGGTACAATGCCTTCTTACTCAGTGGGAATCTCCTCAATAAGCTAGGTTATGTGGTCAAGTTTGGGGAGAGTCCCCTCCAAGTAAAAGATCTCATTTTCATAGTCTTCAATTATTCCATAAATTTCATTTAACCGACCTCTGAGATACTCATATTTTACCCTCGCCTTTGTGATTACTTTATTTCCTTTATCGGTGAGTTGCTCAACCCAAGTATCCACCGCTTGGACCTTCTTGACAACAATATTTATTTTTTCCATTCCTTCGTGGGTGTTAACATACACATCTACTTGATCATGATTGGTTTTCCATGTTAGTTACTACAAGCATGAACTTAAGGCCCTAAATTTTTTCTTTGAGTTTCTTATTTGTTACTCCATATTTATCTACCTTCCATAGAAGATCACTCACTACTTGAGACACTCCTTGTTTTATTTGTTCCCTTGAAGGCTTTCCCAAGGGAATGATCTCAATGTTGTAGTCATCATAGTTATTTTTGTTCTTGACTTACCCTCACAAGGAGTTGCTATCTCCAAAGTTCTTACCCCAGATGAATCAGTAAGAGTCCTAGTGATAATTGTAGCTCTTTTTGGGGCTCTCACTGTCTTGGGAAAATATAAAGTAGTAAGATCAATTTCTTGTATAGTAAGGGTCATTTCTTCATTTGAGATTAACTCTCACCGATCCATCCCTTTTTCAAACTGTATCAACATTTGTCTCGTGTGATCCCCACTAGAGTTTCTCGAGAACAACTACTAAGCTGTTTAGACACTTCTTTCTCCTTTTGTGCAAATAATTCTATCTTTTTATGGAGAACTTATCTCAATTATCCCTGGGTCAAATTCACTCTGTGCCATTGATTCCTCTTGATGCTTCTTCTCCTAATCTTGCACTTCAAATTGGTCATCCTTAACCTGATTGCATAAGAATTCAAAGGAAATATTTTTTTTTTCCTCAAGCTGAAACCATAGTGTCATGAATCTCTCCTCCTTCACCCTTTTGTATCACAGTTTGGGCAATGGGTTCCTTTTCTCCCAAAAGCAGTGAGTTATCAAACTACTATCTTCTTTTCCCAATGATACCTTAGGAAATATTATGGTGGAGTTGTTCTATTGGAAATGAACCCACATTTCCTACTAAAATTTGTGGTTCTCCACCAATAACAATTTTCTCAGCATTAATCACATCTTGTGCCATTTTTAATCTTTCTTCAAAACACAATTTTCACTTTTGAAGAAGGTCATCACTCTCGATAACCTCGCGAGGAATGGGCACAACATTTTCTACCATAAATTGGTATCAAAATCCTTTTCACAAAAAATCTGGTGTTTCCACTTCCAAAACCATTTGTTTTGGGGAAGATAAGTTTACTTCCTAGTTCTTTACTTGATTTTTAGTGCATGAGGGTCCCTCTCTGACTCCTTACTTGCTTTAATACTAACCATTGGTGTTAACAAGGGTTCATCAATAGAAAAATTGAGTGCATCTAACATGGATAACCCTTCACCAACATCTATATCAATTACCTCAGTTTGTATACTTTCAAATTTATGCATTATTTCAAATGGAGGTGGATTGATATCTTTAACAAGTAGAGCCTCAAGAATTTTCATACCTGGAGTGACAAATTGGCTATCCACTAGATTGAATGTAGTATTCCCCATGGTAACTAAACTCTAGGTTTATTTAACTTCTTTCTCCATGAATAATGAATGAGGGATCATAGGACTTGCTTTCCCCATAATCCGCAATGATGCATCCCTCGCTTTGGGAGATATCAACTTTCTCCACTTCTAGGGGATCAATTACCCCATCCTTATGTTTGAATTTTTTTGTGTATGGGAACCTACCCTTATTAGGACTGGTTGTTGGACAATTTTGGGCATTTTGTGTTCCCCTTCAAACTTCATCAACTCAGGTGGTGATCTCTTTCCATCCTTGTGTGGCCTAGGCTGAATGTGACCACTTGCAATAGCTGCACTCATTAATTTATCAGTGCTATATGGCTCTAGTGAAACATTTTGGAGGACCACATATGATGCTAAACACTTCCCCTTTGACTGGAGTGGCATTGTAGTAGTAATAGGAGCAATTTCCATGGACTTTAACAACATTTTTTTAGTTTTTTTCGAGTACGGAGACATGGAAGTACCATTCTCACTAGTTGTTGTTGTCCATTCATCAATTAGTCCATTAGTAGGCCTTTTGGAAGGAAATAGAGGAGCTTTTCCTCCCAATGGGTCAATCTTATCAGCACCCTCCTTTAGAGGTGGGATATCATCATTCAAGTTCCCCAATTTTCTGAAGGTATTCAAGATTTGTATTTTGTAGTGATAAATCAATATATATCCGAACCAACCAATTTACTATTCTCCTCATGACATCATTTATCCTTATGTAGGGATCATCAGACTCTTCCTCATCCCAATTTGGGGGAGCTATAGGTTGAACTTCAATCTTCTGATTAATGTAAAATCTGCTCACTATGTTTAAATCATCCACAACTCATTCTAGGATAAGCTCGCAACCTTGAAGTCTACCACTTGTGATAAATTCATCCTAGAAAATTCTCTCAACCTGACCTCTTCTTCATCCCTACAATTCATCCAGTAGTCCTCAAAGTGAGGCTCATGCTCAAAAGTGTTAGCAACATTGTTAAACACCTACCAAATTTCATCGTTGGCTCTAGCCTCAAAGGTCTCCATGGATAAACTTGTTAATTTTTTCCCAATTAATCTGG